>BLSH010555921.1:2021489-2036981 GCA_018402905.1 Glandirana rugosa
ATCACACTGATATCACGTTGATCCTCTTCCAGACGTATAAGACACCCCTGTTTTCGTGAGACCTTAGTGGGGGTTTCATCATGTCCTTGGA
The DNA here is from genome assembly GCA_018402905.1 of Glandirana rugosa. Lineage (NCBI taxonomy): Eukaryota > Metazoa > Chordata > Amphibia > Anura > Ranidae > Glandirana > Glandirana rugosa. Next base: position 2,021,581 of record BLSH010555921.1, read on the forward strand.
AAAAGGTTTTAACACAACGTAACTACACTTACCCGTAGTAACTGTTGTTACACTAAAAGAGGTGGTCGGGTAGGGGGTGTCGATAATGGCATATTCGGCTGGGCTTATATTCGGCTCCGTGGATTAAATGGTGTATTTTGACCCCTTTGAATAACTGAGCTCATATTCGGATCCCACCCTTTAACGTCCCGGGTAATGTAATGTGACTGTTAGTGGTTGTGTAATGTCTCCGGTAATGTAATGTGACTGTTAGTGGTAACGTAACGTCCCGGGTAATGTAATGTGACTGTTAGTGAATGGCCTCTGTAATGTGTTGGTGATTGTCAGTGTAATGTAATGGGCCCTGCAATTTCCCACCCTAGGCTTATACTCGAGTCAATAAGTTTCCCCAGTTTTATGTGGTAAATTAGGTGCCTCGGCTTATATTCGGGTCGGCTTATACGGTAATAGCTGTGGGGGATGGGCTGGTGGAGAAAATCACATTGTTGTCAATGATGCCCATTCACATCAATGCAACACAATTTTGGAAAAAGGTTCCTGTACTACTTTGGGGGTGATTCCAGAGTGCTTTTGTCCCCACAGAATATGCAGACCTTCTCCTAGTTGCACTATAGTCACACTAAAAGTTGGATCCAAATCTGATCACTGTGAGCCTAGTTTAACTTGCAGGTTAACCAAACAAATCCCAATAAAAGCAAGTGATTCAACAAATTCAAGGTGTCACATTCTGAAAGCAGAATTTTAAACAAAGCAGAAAAAAATATAACAGAGCTTTTCAGCCATTGAAGCACTAGATACCACATGCAAATCATTTACAAGATGCTATGCTGGCCATGCTACAATTTCAGCAAAGATGGTCAGGGCAACCTGCAAGTCTTTGGCTAGGCCAAGGCACATTGGGGGGAATTTATCAAAACTGTAGCAGACAAAACCTGGAGCAGTTGTACATGGCAACCAATCAGCTGATTGGCAGATTCTGGCTACTCCATGATAAACTCTACCTTCCAATGGTTTCTAACAACGGCGAAATTCTAACAACCCCCCCCCCCCCTCCAAGCAATTTAAAAGTGTTACTAAAGGCTATTTGATTTTTTTTAATGAAAATGATTGTAAAAGATGTTTTTCTAACAACAAATATCTCTATACCTACCTGCTCTGTGCGATGGAATTGCAAAGAGCAGCCCCAAACCTCCTCTTTTGGGTCCCCCGTTGGTGCTGCTGGCTCCTCCTCTCCGTCCAGTGCCCCCACGGGAAACCGCTTCCCATGGAGGCACTGCTGCGTCCATTGACACAGACAGTGGGACTCGGCCCCACCCCTGGTCATTGGCTTTGATTGACAGCACTGGGAGCCAATGGCTCCCGGTGACCCAACAAAATCAATGCCTCAACATTTTTTTACCTTAATGCAAAGGACCGAGCTTCTGAGATTTGGTGTTTACAAGTTAAAATCTTCTTTTTTTTTTGCTAAAAAATTACTTAGAAAAAAATATAGATAATATTTTGGGGTTCTAACACCCAAGAGAATAAAATGGCGGTGGTTGCAATACTTTGTCGCACTGTATTTGTGCAGCGGTTTTATAAGCGTCATTTTTTTTTCTTTTTAATTCACTTTTTTATTAAAAAAAATAAACAGAAAAGTTAGCCCAATTTTAAGATAATGTTACGCAGAGTAAATTGATACCCAACATGTCATGCTTCAAAATTGCGCCCGCTCGTGGAATGGCGACAAACTTTGGCACTTAAAAACCTCCAACGGCGACGTTTAAAAATTTCTACTCGTTACCAGATTAGTTACAGAGGTCTAGTGCTAGAATTATTGCTCTCGCTAGAACGATCGTGGCAATTCCTCACGTGTGGTTTGAACACCATTTTCATATGCTGAGACTTACGTATGCACTCGCTTCTGTGCGTGAGCTCACCGGGACGGGGCACTTTAAATTTTTTTTTTCCTATTTTATTTTTACACTGTCCATTTAAAAAAAAAAAAATGTGGGTCACTTATTCCTATTATAAGGAATGTAAACATTCCTTGTAATAGAAAAAAAGCTTGACAGGACCTCTTAAATATGAGATCTGGGGTCAACAAGGCCTCAAATCTCATTTACAGTAAAATGCAATAACAAAATAAAAAAAAAAATTAAATGTCATTTGAAAAAAAAAAAAAAAAAATTCTCCTTTAAGAGCTATGGGCGGAAGTGACGTTTGAGGTCACTCAATGCTATGGAGCCTAGCCTAGTGGGCAGCATGGAGCCTAGTGGGCAGCATCTTCAGCTCACTCTGCATCCATGCTCTGAGGCAAGAGGACCCGATCATCCCCAACGCGTCCGGTAAGTAACGGAAACGACAGGAAAGTGATCTCGCTGTGAATCGGCCTGATAAAAATAATCTCGCGGTGAATCGGTCACAGAGACCGTTTTTATCCGAAAGCCGGCCGGCCACCGTTTAACCACTTCCCTACCGCCGTATTCAAAATGACGACCGGGAAGTGGTTGAGTTAACCTGACTGGGGATCATATGACGTTCTCAGGATAACATGCCGACACGCGCCTGGGAGGGGGGGCGCACATCGCGGTGATCGGTGGTGTGGGGGTCAATCTGACCCCCGCATTACCGATCTCGGTAAAGCACTTTACCATGTGATCAGCCGTGACCAATCATGGCTGGTCACAGTGTAAACAGGAAAGCCGTTTATCGGCTGCTCTCCTGACAGGGGGGGTTGTGCTGATGGTTTATCAGTGCAGCACCCCTCGGATTGCCAGCCTAAACCACCAGGGAGCCTGCCCAGAGACCACCAGGGATGTGCTCACCCAGGACCACCAGGGAGACCACCCTAGACCCCCAGGTAAGGGGCACAGTGCCCAATATGGATGGTACTCAGTGCCACCTTCAGATACCACCCTAGACCACTAGGGAAATGGCCCCTATCAGTGCATCTGCCCATCAGTGCATACCAGTGTCCATCAGTGCCGCTTATCAGTGCCCGTCAGTGCTGCATATCAGTGCAACCTATTAGTGCTGCTCATCAGTGCCGCCTATCAGTGCCCATCATTGCTACATATAAGTGCTTCATAATCAGTGCCAATCAGTACTGCCTCATCAGTGCCCCTTTAGTGTAGCCTCATCAGTGCCCCTTTAGTGTAGCCTCATCAGTCTTTTTTCATTTGTAGCACAAAAAATAAAAACCGCAGGTGTTCAAATACCACCAAAAGAAACAGCACTGAAAGCTGAAAATTGGTCTGGTAGGAAAGTGTACTAAGTGCATAGTATTGAAGTGGTTAAAGTGATACTGGTGTTATGGGAGCTGGGCACATCTATCTGCAGGGTTTTCTTATCTCTCTTCAAAGAACTATGTCCTGTAGCTGTCTCTTACTCCGTAGCCCTGTTATCAGCCTGACAAGTCTCTGTCAAATTATGATAAAAGCAGCCGGAGTTTTGTGTTGGGGAGGGAGCTATAAATAGATTAGCACAGCTCCTCACAAACAATGGAGAAAGCTGAAAGTCTCTACCAATGAGGAGAGGGGTGTGCGCCTTTCATCCAATCAGCTGTCTTGGCTGTGTGCCAAGGCTTTACTGCAGTTCTAAGCAGGAAGAAAAAAAAAAAAAAAAAGCCAACACGATCTCCACTTTCTAAAGGATAAATACAGATGAAGACAGCAGATATACATTCAAAACTTATATAGGGAGGGTTGTTTCATCCCTGTGTATCATCTGAGGCTTTTCACATCACTGGGTGCATGTGAGGGTTTACATCCACTTTAAGGTAAAAGCTGTTTAGGCTTTAGAACCACTTTAAAATAACAAATATGTTATAGTTACCCTGTGCCCATGCAACCGCTACACCCCAATAGACATGAATGGGACTGCCTGCCCGAGGATGCATGGAATACCATCTGTGCATCCCCTTGCAGGTAAACACCGCCCTCGCACCGGGTAAGCATTAATACCCCCAATGTGAACAAGGCAAAACTCAAAATTCATGTTCATTAATTTTTAGTTTACGTCATGCTTTACATAGCATTGGTAGAGGTATTGGAATTGGCATTAACTTAATTGACTGCCATAAAGAGATCTTGTGGTCTTGCAATAGCTCAGCACTTTGTCTGGCAGGGTCAGCAGTCTTTATGCACAATTATCAGAGTGTTGGTGACATGACCATGGGGAGTAGCATTGCTATAGTGGAGAGGGTACCGTTCAGTGGATACTTCTCATCCTACTTGTGACCTTACAATGGTAAACTCACCGGGCACTTTATTAGGTACACCTTGCTAGTACCGGTTTGGACCCCCCTTTTGACTTCAGAACTGCCTTAATTCTTCATGGCATAAATTCAACAAGGTGTTGGAAACATTCCTCAGATTTTGGTCCATATTGAAATGATAGCATCATGCAGTTGCTGCAGATTTGTCGGCTGCACAACCATGATGTGAACCTCACATTCCACCACATCCCAAAGGTGCTCCATTTGATGAGATGTGGTGAGCGTGGAGGCCATTGGGGTGCAGTGGCCTCATTGTCCAGTGGTGAGAGATTGGAGTACAGTGACCTCATTGTCCAGTGGTGAGATGATTGGAGTGCAGTGACCTCATTGTCCAGTGGTGAGATGATTGGAGTGTAGTGACCTCATTGTCCAGTGGTGAGATGATTGGAGTGCAGTGACCTCGTTGTCCAGCAGTTTTAGAAATACTCAGACCAACCCGTCTGGCAACAACCACCATGCCAAATTCAAAGTCACTTAAATTCCCTTTCTTCCCCATTCTGATGCTCAGTTTGTACTTCAGCAAGTCGTCTTCACCACGTCTAGATGCCCAAATGCTTTGAGCTGCTGCCATGCAATTGGCTGATTAGCAATTTGTTACCAAGCAATTTTACAGGTGTACCCAATAAAATGTATCTCTAAACATAGCGTGGGTTTACAATAACTAAAATGTTTTTTATTGGATTAAAAGAGGAAAAAAAAAAAAAATCACACACAAGAACGGATTAATCAAATGTTTATTCTATAAATGAATTTATTAAAGTGCATATTTTAAATTCTGAAACTCAGAAGATGAAAAAGAATCATGAAGATTGGGCCTGCATTATTCTTAACACCACAAATAAATCCTGCTCATACACGTGCAACAGCATGGAACATATGACAGAACTCCATTTTCTAATTTTGGCAGCACACATCTGAGTAAGAACCTTGTACTATGTAAATGACCCATGTGGTAGACTATTTGCCCCTGGCCACCAAGTGCCTTCATTGAAGAGTTCGGGTAAATAGCTGTATAGTAGGGGGTCATGCTTGAATTGTCATTTGCATACAGAGAGCACAGGAGCTTAGATATCCAAAGAAAGCAAGAATATCTATCTAGTAACAGTTTAAGCAGACTCCATGTTGCACCTACTATTAGATGCATAGGTGATTTTCATTACCTTAAGACAGTGTGAGGGTCACATTATTGAACATGGTAGACCAGTTTGGGTTGCAATCTGCTGCCTTCACTTAACTTCACACTGGTGTGCTGAACCGCATGCAATTCGGACAGGAATCAAACCACATTCGTGTTCAAATCACATGCCATTTGAGCCCAGTCATTTTATATGGCTCAAATCGCAACGCACCTGCACGAAAAAGGTGCATGCACTTTTTTTTGCAGCACTGTAATTGCATTGCATGGGTGTATTCTGCAAATTGCACTGCATTTTGCAAACCGCTTTTGGGGTGTCAACTTAAAGCGGAGCTCCACCTAAAAGAGGAAGCTCTGCTTGTCAGCCTCCTCACACCCTCTACTGCTGCATTTGGCCCCTTTTGGGGGCGGGGGGGGGGGAGCCGGTATCTGGTTTTGACAGGTACCCGGCTCCCATTTCCAGCTCAGTTCGCCGCAGCAAAGTGAGCCGGAATTTGCCCCCCCACCCCCGCCCCATTCACAGAGCACAGTGTGATTCGCACATGCGCAGTAGGAAACGGTCTGTGAAGCCGGCACCAGCACCCGACACCAGAATCGGTTTGGGTGTGGACACCGCTTGATGCTGGGACAGGCAAGTGCCCTAATAGTAAAAGTTAGCAGCTACAGTATTTGTAGCTGCTGACTTTTCATTTGGGGGGTTCGCATGAACGGAGTGCGATTGTGATGCAGTGCAGGAAATGCCTTGAAATCCTGCACGCATCAGTGTGAACCTAGGCTTATAGTTAATCTTTAACACCATCACTAATATCTGCCCCACAATGCTTCTATGCATCGGCAATATGTTATCTCAAAGCTGCAAATGTCTCTACAAGTAATCAGCTTATGGCATGTGAGTGCTCACGGCCCTGAAACTAGAAGTTTGTTTCTTTGAAAAACAACAGAAGCAGGGAGGAGGCAAATGCCCAAACGCCTGTAATCTGTACTGCATTGAGCAGTCTGCTCACTAATGGCAGAACAAACGCAAATAAAAGGAAGGGCTAAAGTATGGTGGTACTGTGTAACCTCTCTCATTTACATTCTAAGAGGTTTCAGGGGAACTGGGTAGCTCTGTAGGCAAAGTCCAGAACCATTTTCACCTTGTATCACCTCCAACAGAAAGTACTGCTTGCAGGCACATACTGGAAAACCCGTCATGCCAGGTCAATTTTGTCCAGCTAAACTTATAGAGAAAGTACCAGTGCACCCGAGCCCTAATTGAAATATATACGCTGTGTACAAGGGCTTTGCATGACTACGGGGGTTGCTGAAAAGAAGAGGATGAGATGTACTGCAGAAGCTCTGGGCTAGCTTTGGGGGCCTGTCCATGAGCATTCTCAATATAACAAAAGATAATGTTTGTCAGTGTCATCCTGAGGCTTTTCTGGCGGCTATATGGCACTTGGGCCAAATAAGGGACAAGGCTTTTGGCAAAGGCCATATGAGAGCCTTGAAATTCCTGGCTTTGATGTGCCGATTCCATCACCACGTTTCGGCTCAGCTCATCTTGTGCGATTTGCGATTCGTCACCCGATTGGATGAGATCCACAGTTTCAGACGTCTCATCTACATGTAAAGACATGACATCTGGCGATGGTTCATCCTTTATATAAATTATTTCAAGGTCATCTTCTGTTGTCACGCCTTCTTCCTGGGCTTCTGAAGAAGTTGGATGGTCAATTCCGCTTCCTGTCCTAGAATGTAAAATATATTAGAACTCCAGCAAAATGCAAACATATGCAAGATAATTCCCCAAAAGCGAAGCAGAGTTAAGCAACTCATAACTATGCAGAATACATCTTTTAGCATAGAGAGGTCTGGTTGTTCACTGCTCTAACGCATAACCCCAATAAAGGAGAATCAAAGACACTTCTTACCCTGGCACCATAAGCGGTTTAAGAAATAACAAATCCTTAAAGTGAGAGAAGGTGGGTGTTTCTGCACATGGTAAACCTCTTTCTCTAAACATTTGGTAATGCAGCTCCCGTCTGAAGTTTTCCCAGAGTGACTGCCACTGGGTTTGCACCTCCTTTACTGGAAAAAAAAAAGAAAAAAATATATATTTTTTGTCTTACTTAAAACAAACCCATGTCTTGCATTTATAGAATACTGAATTGGTAAATTGTGAATAGAAGCCTCAACTTAATGCATAAAGGTTATTTGATTTCTACAGCCCTGGCCAAAAGTTTTGAGAATGACACAAATATTAATTTTCACAAAGTCTGCTGCCTCAGTGTTTATGATGGTAATATGCATATACTCCAGAATGTTATGAAGAGTGATCAGATGAATTACAATTAACTGCAAAGTCCCTCTTTGCCATGAAAATAAACTTAATCCCATAAAAAACATTTCCACTGCATCTATGAAGGCTTCAGGGCGCCCAAAAAAGTCCAGCAAGCACCAGGACCATCTCCTACAGATGATTCAGCAGCGGGATCGGGGCACCACCAGTGCAGAGCTTGCTCAGGAATGGCAGCAGGCAGGTGTGGTACATCGGCACGCACAGTGAGGAGAAGACTTTTGGAGGATGGCCTGGTGTCAAGAAGGGCAGAAAAAAAAAAAAAAAAAAAAAAAAAAAAAAAAAAAAAAAAAAATCAGGGACAGACTGATATTCTGCAAAAGGTACAGGGATAAGACTGCTGAGGATTGGGGTAAAGTCATTTTCTCTGATGAATCCCCTTTCCGATTGGGGCATGTGGAAAAAACCTTGTCCGGAGAAGAAAAGTTGAGCGCTACCATCAGTCCTGTATCATCCTAACAGTAAAGCATCCTGAGACCATTCATGTGTGGGTTGCTACTCAGCCATGGGAGTGGGCTCACTCACAATTGTGCCCAAGAACACAGCCATGAATAAAGAATTGTACAAAAACATCCTCCGAGAGAAACTTCTCCTAACCATCCAAGAACAGTTTGCTGACAAACAATGGATTTTCCAAGCATGATGGAGCACCTTGCCATAAGGCAGAAGTGATAAGTGGCTTGGGAAACAAAACATCGAAATTTTGGGTCTGTGACCAGGAAACTTCTCAGACCTTAATCCCATTGAGAACTTGTGGTCAATCCTCAAGAGGCAGGTGAACAAAAAAATCCCACAAATTCTGAAAAACTGCAAGCATTGATTATGCAAGAATGGGATACCATCAGTCAGGATGTGGACCAGAAAGCTGATTGACAACGTGCCAGGGCGAATTGCAGAGGTCTTGAAAAAAGAAGGGTCAGCACTGCAAATATTGACTCTGCATAAACTTAATGTAATGGTCAATAAAAGCCTTTGACACTTATGAAATAATTGTAATTATACTTCAGTATACCATAGTAACATCTGACTAAAGGATCTAAAAACACTGAAGCAGCAGACTTTGTGAAAATTAAGATTTGTGTCCTTTCTCAAAAATTTTGTCCAAGGCTGTACTTACATATCAACGGAATTTTCAATTTATTTCATAGCAGTATGGCATTTAGGGCTCATTCACACTTGGCTGTTCTGATGCCCAATCATTTGAAAAAAAAAAAAAACAAGCAACATTAGTGTCAATGCAGCGCACCAACGCATGAGCTTTGGAGGTGCCATCAAGGCAAAAAAACGTATATTCCCTTCCCAAGGTCTAAAATGTCTCCCATTCCGGAAGATAGCCTCTTAAACAGTTTAATAATGCTCAGATTATGGATTTATTGTTCCAGGTGACTTGCTCTTATATGGTCATAGAAATGCCACAAAGCTCAGAACATCTCATCCAAATAATGAATCCCCTCCTCTGCTGCCAGTTCCAGCAACGTCTCCTCTATACTTCCTCCCCCTTGGAATGCCAGTGGGACCTGAATCCCTCAATGGTTTTACTCCGAGTACAAAAATAGGATTTTTTGACTTACCGTAAAATCCTTTTCTCGGAGTTCATTGACAGACGCAGCCCCTCATTCTTGACATGTGGGGTTTATGCAGCTTTCACTAGGAGTGGACTAGGCAGAACGAAGTTCAACTCAAAGCAAGCACAGCCCCTCCCAGGGGGCAGTCCTCACTCGCATAACCCCTCCAGCCCTGCTTCAGCAAACCAGTTCGTAGCAAGCAGTACAAACTCAAACAAAGAGGGGTGGGTGCTGCGTCTGTCAATGAACTCAGAGAAAAGGATTTTACGGTAAGTCAAAAAATCCTATTTTCTCAATAGATCATTGACAGACACAGCCTCTCATTCTTGACATGTGGGGATGTCCCAAAGCAGTGTCACAACCAGGGGTAGGCAACAAGAAGAACAGTGCCCAACAAAAGAGTTCTCCGGGAGGTGCCAGACGCGCCTCACACCACAGCCTGCAAAACTTTGCGGCCGAAAGCAGCATCAGAAGAAGCTGCAACATCAACTCTGTAAAACTTAGAAAAAGTGTGCACCAAGGTCCAAGTGGCAGCCCTGCACACCTGAGAAACCGACTCCTGGTGTCGGAAAGCCCAGGAAGTACTAATTGCCCTGGTGAGCCGTGACCGCAAATGGGGGCTTCTGGCCCCGAACAGCATACGCACGGGTCACTGTGACGTATCCAACGTGAAATGGTGGCCGATGAAGCCGCCAGTCCCTTGCGCGGACCCTCCACCGCGACAAAAAGCGAATCGGACCTCCGAAATGAGGCCGTGGCTGCCTGATACACTCACAACGCCCTAACCACATCCAGGGAGTGCAAGGCAACCTCCTTAGGATGAGATGGGCGCGGGCACAGCGAAGGAAGGACAATGTCCTCATTGATGTGAAACAAAGAGACCACCTTCGGTAAGGAGGGAGAGGGACGCAAAACCACCTTGTCCCTGTGCAGGACCAAGTACAGGGACCTACAGGACAGAGCCGCCAGCTCAGACACCGGCCTAGCGGATGTTATTGCCACCAGAAAGGCCACTTTCTACGAAAGCAGTTGCAGGCAAATTTCCCTGATCATTTTGAAAGGCGGCTTCTGTAGCACAGAAAGGACCAGATTAAGGTCCCACGGCGCAAAGGGCGACCGAACCCGGGGGGGGTGGGGGGGGGTTAGGGGGTGTAGGAAGAAGAGACCTGACGAACTCCCTGGACAAAGGAATCAGGGACTGCGTCGCCAAGGGACGCTGAAAAAGAATTGCCAGGGTAGAAACCTGCCCCTTAATCGTGCTCAACGCCAGCTTGTGATCTAGGCCTTGCTGAAGGAAGGCCAGCACCCGAGCCACCGAGAAAGAAACGCACCACGTCAGCGTACCAAGGACGCAAAGACCAATCTGGCGCTACCAGAATGGTTGGGGTCCCTTCCGCCTCTACCATGCGCAGCAGGCGCGGGAGTAACGAGAGTGGAGGAAAGGCATAGGGCAGCCGGTACCGAGACCACAGAGCCACGAGGGCATCCGCCGCGTCTGCCAGCGGATCCCTTGTTCTGCTCACGAAGGCCTGCACCTTCCGGTTGAGCCGGGACGCCAGGAAATCCACGTCTGGTGTGCCCCACCTCTGACAAATCTGGCGGAACACCTCCGGATGCAGAGACTACTCTCCCGGATGCAGCTTCTGGCGACTGAGACAGTCCACCTGCCCGTTCTCTACGGCCGGGATGTGAACGGCGGAGATTGCCGGCACGTGAAGCTCTGCCCACCGCAGAATGTGGGCCACTTCTGCCGCGTTTCTCGTTCCGCCCTGATGGTTCACATTAGCCACCACCGTGGCGATGTCTGACTGGACCCGAACAGGATGCCCGTGCAGCCTCCCCGACCAGTGGGAGATGCAAAGCCTGATCACCCACAGTTCCAGCACACTGATCAGCAGACGGGACTCTTCTGGAGACCAGCGGCTCTGGGTCAACAGCCTCCCCGGCCGTATAGTCTGGCATGGGTCGTAATCACCCTCCAGGCCCGGGGAGGAAACGACTTCCCCAGCTCCAATGCGGGGCCCGTAGCCACCAGGTCAGGGAGCCTCGAGTCCGTTAATCCAAACTGATCACCCGATCCAGGGATAGCGGAGACTTATCCCACCGCAGCAGGATTGCCCGCTGCAGGGGCCGGGTGTGACTCTGGGCATAAGGCACCGCCTCGAAGGAGAAGACCATCAGCCCTAACACCCGCATGCAGAATCAGAGAGGATCACCACTGGGACAGCAGGGTCCACACCGCCTCTTGGAGCGTAAAGACCTTGGCGGCAGGGAGAAACACCTTCGTCCGTTCCGTGTCCAGGACCAAGCCCAAGTATTTTGACCGGCGCGACAGAGTTAGTACAGACTTCGGAAGGTTGATCACCCAGCCGAAGTCCCGCAGGAAACCGAGGGTGATGTCCACACCATCCGTCAGGGCTGAGGCCGACTCCACCCGCAGGAGGAGGTCATCGAGATACGCCACCACTGCTATGCCCCTCTGCCGCACCAGAGCCAGCACCGGGGCTAGGAGCTTGGTAAAGACCCGTGGGGCTGAGGCCAAACGGAACGGGGGGGCCACAAACTGGTAGTGGGAATCCCCTACCGCAAAGCGCATGGCGCAAATGGGGACGTGCAAGCATGCACCCCTTACCAAGTGAAGCCAGGAAATCTCCCTGGCGAAGCGCCGCCACCACCCCACGGACTGATTCCATTCAGAATTTGCGTAGCCTCACGAAGAAGAGGTTGCGCGCCTTCAGGTCCAGGACAGGCCTGACCCCGGTCCTTCTTCGGGACCACTAAGAGGTTGTAAAAACTACGAAACCGTGTCCGGGACCGGAACAATCACCCCCTGACCGAGCAGGGCCCGAACAGCATCAAGCAGGGTCGGCCGTCGTGCCGGGGGGAGCCTCGAATGGGAGGCGAAGAACCTGTCTGGGGGCTGGGTACGAAACTATCTTGTACCCGGACGACACCACCTCGCGCACCCAGACATCCAAAATGCAGGAAGCCTATTGGTCCGCAAACCTCAAGAGACGTCAGCATGCGGAGGACTTCTCCTCCGACCTCTCAGGTTTTCGCTGCCAGGGCCGCTTCTGGCCCCCTGCAGCAGCCTTGGAGGGCTGAGGGCCCCTGCTCGTCATGCGGGGTGCACAAATAAAATGTATCTGCGCAGAAAACGAGGGGGCCTGGCCTACGCTTAAGCTCCTTAGCCCGACTGGGCTTGGGGAGGAATGAACTCTTACCTCCCGCGAGATCCATAATGATCCCATCCAATGAGACCCCCAAACAGTCTACTCCCCTGGAAGGGGAGATCCACCCGGCTCTGCTTGGATGCCTTGTCACCCGACCATCCCTTTAGCCACAGAAGGCGTCTAAAGATGATTGCAAAAGCAGACAGCTTTGACAGCATGCGGGCCAAATCCAGGGCCGCATCACAAAGATACCCAAGACCCTGGGCCAGCTGGACCAATTCAGGGGAGCCTGAAAACCACCCAAGTACCCGTGCAGAATGGCCGTTCCATGCAGTCAGCGCCTGCACCACCAGCGATGAGGCCCACAACAAACATGGCTTTAAACTGCCTCAATGTGCCTACCAGCCGGGTCCCTGAAGGATGGAGATCCGTTTTCGGGCAAGCCACCGGCGGGTCCACCGTAGGGTATGCCCACTGTTTTCACCAGCGCGCCCTTAACAGGAAGCGCACGGAAAACCACCGTGGCCTGGCGAAGGAGCCCTGTATACAAACTGGTGCAGGTATGGCAAGTAAGGGAAATCCTTAGGGGCCCGGGCCGGTTTGTGCAACCTGAAAGCGATTGCCACTTCATGCGCCTCTCCAACCAGCCCCAACTTCAGCGCCCCGCAAAGTGCCGAGACCAGAGAGCCCACCAGTGCCTTTACACGGGCCACCGTGGCCCAAGGACCCTCCGTCATCATCAGAAAGGTCCCCGATCTCGACCTCAGACCCTTACGACGGATCCCCCCGGTCTGATTCCTCCCCAGAGGATAAGAGGGGAGGAGGTAGAGGTTTCCCCTGTGCCCCGCAGGCACGGGCCGGCTCCACCCGGAAGAAAACTCTTCCAGGACCACCGTCAGCTTCTCAAGCGGCACCACAGGGTCAAGCAAGCCCGGAGCCCCACCGGAGACCTCTGGCGGGGGAAGTACCAGCCACCCTGGGCACATCAAAGAGGACTCACCACATCGCTACACGCCACCCCTGGGGAGTACTGCCTACTGCTTTCTCCTCGGTGCCTTGTGCGCTGCTGCCCTTGCTGCTTCATACATGCTTCCAGCCCGTGGGCCAATCTGCTGCAGTACACGGCGGACCAAGGCAAAATGGCTGCCGTATGCACTAGAGGCCCAAACCGCGCGGCCCGGCTACAGCAAAATGGTGGCCGGACCACAAAAAATGGCGCCGGCCGCCGCTAAACAGGCCGACTGCGTGCCACCCCCCCCCCCTCAGCCCCCTGCATCCCCAAGGACACCGCACCGCGGGAGGGGGGGGGCAAGCTCGCCAGGAGAAGGCACATGCAGGCTAGGGGTAGCTGTCCCATAGGAAGAGCGGGGGGAGGGTGGTGGAGAGAGGGGTAAGGGAGGGGGATAGGCTCACCAGACACCGCAGGGGTAGGAACGGGACCAGTCAGCCCCCCACACCCCGGGGGGGCAGGGGGGCGGGGGAAGCGTAGTTACCCATCCTGCGGGTGTAGCCGGTCACTCGAGACAGACCTGCCACCCCGCCACTCCAGGGGGAGCTGACGGCCATGCAACACCCGTGACGCGGGCCTGTGGACCCGGTCCTAAGTGCGCTGGCGGGGCATTTAACCCGCCGGGCCGCCCGCACGGAACGGGGCCCGACACGGCCGACCCTGCGTGCAGCTAAGGGTTGGCACGCGTCAGATGGCCGAGCTGGGGAGACTGCCTGGATCTAGGATATCCAGCTTGTCACCCCAGCCGGCTACTTGATTGCAGTCTTCATCAGAAGTCTTGAGCAAAAACAAAAGGAAAAAACTGGGGAACCGCAAATCCCAGCAGGGAGCCAGGTCCTACTCCTTGCACTAGGCAGATAAAACTGGTTTGCTGAAGCAGGGCTGGAGGGGTTATGCGAGTGAGGACTGCCCCCAGGGAGGGGCTGTGCTTGCTTCGAGTTGAACTTCGTTCTGCCTAGTCCACTCCTAGTAAAAGCTGCATAAACCCCACATGTCAATAATGAGAGGCTGCGTCTGCCAATGAACGATTGAGAAAATCCTATTTTCTTTCTTATCCATTGAGGAACACAGGAATTTGGATACAGTCAGGACATCCAAAAAGCAGTCCAACTGAGGGGTGGGCAGCAGAGCAACCACTGCTAATATGCCCAATGGAACAGAACTGGGGACTGGGGACTGCCTGCAGTCCAAGAGACATTCAAAGGACCAACGCCTGAATCTGATGGGACCGAGTCCCCTACCCAATAGGGGTACTAGCCATTCAACAGAGGAAGGACACCGGCATAAAAAACTGGTTAGACTTTTCAGGGAGATGTTGTCCACTAGATTCCACAATGCCTACCCTCTTCACAAGAGGTTGTATGAGTGTCCCACACTGGGGATGTCCGTAATTAAAAATCCAAGACAAAAAGGCTAGCAAAAAACTGGTTAGACTTTTCCAAGCAGAGCTAAACAAAATAAGGCCCTCTGAGGCATGCTGGGTGGAGGAGGTATTAACCTCAGCTGACCTACATTTTATTTTACCAACCGCTCCTGTAGGCAGCAGTATAACCAGACTGAATCTGAATTCCTGTATCAGTCAATGGATGAGGGAAAAATACATGTTTGTTTTTGGGTTAAATTACTCTTTAATGCTTCCCAGAATAACTGCAAATAAGTGTAAAGACCACATGAAGCAGGCATGAAACAAGGCTTGTACAACCTCCTTATGTACAGCTCTCTCTATTATGTTCTCATGGCAGTAAATATATGAATGATAAAATTCAATAAACAGATTTTTTTTTTTTTTTTTTTATTTAAAAAGAAGGAAGAAGTTGGCTCATTAGGTCCTCGAAGAAAATAATAATAAATAAATATATATATATATATATATATATATATATATATATATATATATATATATATATATATATATATATATAT
>BLSH010555921.1:2036991-2048234 GCA_018402905.1 Glandirana rugosa
CGTTCATCGACACAATAAGAAAAAAAAAAGAAGTTGGCTCATTAGGTCCTCGAAGAACATAATTATATATATATATATATATAAAAATAAAATGGGGATTAGTACACGCTCAGAAGGTGGCGGATCTTCATTAAAATTAGAAAAGAAGTGAGGTCCAAGTCCAGCCTGGGCTCAACATTTCCACAAGGATCAATCTGAATAACACAGCTACTTGCAGGCATGCTGGTGCACATATGAAATGCATTTTTATACCTGCAACAATTCTTTCAAAGGAGAAAAAAACTGACAAATCATTTACTCACTTTATAAATAGGACTCTATGTAACTTTTCATGTTTGCCTAGTGGGTACCTTGAAGCAAAGCTTCACTCAAAAAGAGGAAGTTCGGGGAAGAGATAGATGCCGGTGCCTGCACCCAGTCCATTGAAGAAATTGTTCAAATGAGGACATCGCTGGATCCCTGGACAGGCAAGTATCCTTATATTAAAAATCAGCAGCTACAGCTGCTGACTTATTTTTTGGGTGAAGCCTGGAGCTCCTCTTTAAGTAACTATACTGTTTGCACCACGTATGTCTGCCTATAAAGGCTACTACTTTCTAGTGGAAAGTAAAGTGTATGAAATGTATTTGCTTTTGCTGTGTCTGTACCAATGGGGAAATTTTACATAACTTCCTGTAAGAGAAACATTACAGGAAGTTAGAGGAAAGCTCCCAAAGCGAGGGGAATTCCAGTAGACAGTTGTCGCCATTGGAAGATTTCCCCTCAACTTTTGTTCTGGGGAAAACTCTAACATGCTCCATTCCCCTTCAATTTCTTTCTTGGTTACTACGACAAATACAGGGGGTGAATCAACCAAATAGGAACTCAAAAAGCAATAAAACCCAGGGGGTCTAACCCTACAACACTGTCGCAAATATAAAGAAGAGTTCTGCCTAGAGATATAGAGTAGAGAAAGGTTGAATTTCCTGTCAGGTTGTTATTGCTGTCTGGGTTCCCAAAGGGAAGATTCACCCTGTTGGAAAAAGAATAGAGATATCTTCCAATGGGGACACATGTACCCAAGTTCTAACCATTCCTTCCTTTATCCCAAAATCAAATATATACATAAACAAATAGATAATTTAGAAATATAGTTTAGCTATAGATAAAATGGTCATCGCTGAATAGCACCCATGCAGTGATAGAGTACCTTTCCTGAACACCTCAAGAAAAAAAAAATGTATACAGTAATACACACATACAAAATTATAATATATATATATATATATATATATATACATACACACACATATATATACATATATAAACACATACACACACAAACATTATATAGAACACCCACCTTTCATTGATCTCTGTAGAGGGTTCAGGTCGCTCCAGTCCACAAATATTTCAGAGGAGATCTGATGCCACAAGGTCTCTCTCTCATGTGGGTCAATGTATGCTGTGTTCTGCGGATCATACAGTTGGGGGTGGAGGCGCACGAGCGCTATCAGAAGCTCAATATCAAGGAAAGACTTTGAAGCCATGTCCAAACTGTGATTCAATCCAAACACCATTTCCGTTCCTGTATAAACAGGAAATACGGTGCGAGCGCGTCAAAAAACGCACCTCATTATTTTTAAGCGTCTCTTTGCACATTTGCTTACATAAATTTTAAAACTAGAAAGGTACGGCATCTCTAAAAAGGCAGCATGGCGAGTTACTGACAATGCACATGCTAGTAAGCTTTATTAACCTCAAATATCCTACGCCAAAAGAACATTTTGGTTAAAGATCCTATCGCCTGGCCCACTTAGTGATGGGGTCTGTTTAAATTCAAGCCCCGACTACCTTCAATTTACCTTCACAGAGCTCCCCCACTGTCCTTTATTCCATGGTTTCCTCCAAAAACACCTGGTGCTTCGCCTATCAGGAAGCTCTCCGGTCTAGCAGTCACTTTGCATAGAATCGACAAGGTGACCTGTTCTTTTAGCCGCAGTTTTTTGCCGCGATTCCGGATCAGTCCGACTTTGTTGCAACTTTGACACAATGAAAACATATTGCAAAATCGTACAGAAATCGCATCTATATTATTCAGGTGTGATTTGCATGAGACTTTGAGGGTTTAACATTGAAGTCTATGGACCTCAAGTTGCATCAAAGTTGGGCCAAAGTAATGCAGGGACTACTTTGAAGTTGGCATTACTTCAAAGTCATACAGCTATGAATGGTACTCACTGGAAATAATGGGGAACGATTTGTCATGCGACTTTGCAGTCCCAAATCGCAGGACAACTCGCACAAGTGTGAAAGGGGTCTTAATCGTCCTGCGTGATTCCTGTGCGTTCCCCTGCAGTGCAATTTTGCAGCCCGTTTGTCTGAATGAGCTACAAATCGCACCGGTACACACAAAAAGCAGTACATGCACTACTTTTTAAAAACATGCCGAACTAAGTTACATGGCATGGAGTGCCATTAACAATGTATTGGAATTTGCAGCAGATCGCAAAGGCATTGCATTTTGAACGCGGTGAAGGAAATGCGAAGGGAACATGCCTTTTCTGCACTGTGTTCTGGTAGGAGCCGGCCCTAAAGTATGGATACTGGAGGCCTGAATTAGACCTTTCATGTCTTGGGGACTTCCACAGCAAGCTCTCCCCTTTGTCCAGCCACAAACAGCCCACTATACCTGTTTGATTGCCTGAAATAGAAAATAGAAATCCACAGCAGGCAAATAGATTACTGGTCATGGTGGCCAATGAAAGGGGCAAAGCTGAAATTCAAGTGCACTTGTTGATGGGAGTCCCAAAAATAGTTTTGAAAGGCGTATCCTTTTAAAGAGAAAATCAACCAGCAGAACCATAGAGCCATATTACAAAATAGGCAAAATACAAGATACTGATATTTCAGAGTGCCTAGCTGAATTCTCGTTCGCTATATTTGTCTGAAATAAATATTAAAGCAGAAAAAGATTAACTTTTTTTTTTTTAAGTTTTTGTTAAGCTGCTAGTGATCTTTATACGTGCATTGTGTTGTGAGAGTATAGTAGTGGTAATTATCATCCGAGGTGCAACCTAGTCATCAATTGTAGTGGGATAGGACACTGATGAAGGCATGGTTGAAACTGGGTGTAAAACATAAGAGATACATAGGGGAGCCATGTAAGTTGGAATAGATACAAAATTGTAAATTTACACATAGACAGTATACATGTATAATATAAATCTGCATTCAATTCAGCACTGGACAAAAAAAAAAAAAAAAAAAAAAAAAAAAAAAAAAAAGTAGTTGGAGCATAGTGTGCCCTTAAAGTGATAAAAAGTTTTTTTTTTTTTTTTTAATTACAAAGATGTCATACTTACCACTTTTTTTGCAATAGTATTGCACAAAGGAGGTAGGAGGTAGGAGTGGTCTCAAGCTGTGTGCTGAGGAGGCAACTGAGCGGGTGCACCCCTGAGCCAGGCTGTGTGCATCTATAAAGACACAGCTCAGCTCGCCCAGGCCCCTGCCAGCTCTCTCCTCACTGAATTTGACTGACAGCAGTGGAAGCCAATGGCTCCCACTGCTCTGAGGGCCAGTCCACACCATAGAAACACAGTCCAGATGTGTTCCAGATGCTTTTCTGCATGCATGTTTTTGATGCATTTTTGATGCAGTCCAGTGCATCTTTTTTTCTTAACATTAAGAACGTGTGTTCCAGTGTGTTTTTGATGCTTTTTACAGCGTTCCAGTACAGTCCATGAAAAATTCAACATGTTCTACTTTTTTTCTGGAGCTGGAATGCACTGGAACTGACTGCACTGGTGTGAACTATGCCATTGGAAACCATATAACCTACTTTCCATGTGTTTTTGATGCAGAAAGAGTCTCCTGTGAGAAGACAAAAGAGCAGTGCTGCAGGCGGGACAGCAGTGGATTGGTGGAGGAATCAGGTGTTTGGGGGGGGCGTGGCCATAACAGGTAGTGAGACTTTTTTTTTTAAACCTTAACCTCCCTGGCGGTATGATTATATCAGATTTTTGCATCTGAAAGCAGTACAGTGTTTTGCATAGAAATTTGGCGTTTTATATTGTAGGTATAGTGCTACTATATTTATTGGGGTTACTATATTGAGCAGGCGTTTGTATGTCCCTCTTCAGGTAGACGGTCCCCTTCCCGGTGTCAGGCGGAGGCCCACGGCTGGAACGCCTTGGTCAAGTGTCCATCTCCGTTTGGAGTGGACACTGTATCATCTGTCCAATTCCCTCCTGGACGTCCCAGTTCAGTACCCACCTGTGCAGGACAGGTGACTCTGACATCCCTGTCTCTCTGGTGTCCCTGGTGTTTGGCGGCAGTGCTGAGGGGATGAGGCGAGCAGCCCGATAAGTGCAAATATATTTCTGGTTGTGGTGAGCATGTATATAAAGAAAACTTTGCTTTTATGTTACTGCTATTTTTGGATGTGCATATATCAATTGTATATAACTAATATGAAAATATTGTTTGTAATAGAGTATCAAGCAAATTGGGATCACCCTGTATGAAGCAGGAAAGCTGCGAAACGTAGGTGAAACAATATCCCTATTTTGTACTCCTCATGACATATGCACGTTGTATTATGTATCGTTCCTATGGTGATATAGGATATAAAAAATGTTTTTCAGACTTTGTAAACTTAAAGACTGTGGAATTTTAACTAATTGGTTGTGACTTTGCTCATCACTGAGGTATTTCCCACAAAATCCCTATGTTTGCGTCTCAAGGCTTACTGCTGACCCTAGCAGTGTGCTGAAACAAGTTCTATGTTTTATATTGTAGGCCTGTAATTCTTAGGAATAACTCACTTAAATCTGTCCAAACAAGAGTCTAGTAGACATCCCGGGTATGATAAAGTTTGAAACATGAAATCATAAAATTATAATATAATAAATAACTATAAATTATCAAAAATAATAAAATGTATTCAATAATGTAATCTAGTCAAAAACACTGAAATTTGCTCAGTTGCAGAATTGTCGCTGTCGTCCCTTTCAGTGTCTGATGACAAATTTCTCCACGAATCAGTATCACTCAATTCTGCAAATGATTCTTATTCATTATCGCTAATGTAAAGGGATGCTTTTTGAATGCCATGGACATTCTCAAGTTTCCAGGCAGAAAGAATAGAATATATAATATAAAAGTGCATGCAGGGCACTGGACAAAAGCGATGTGAAATGATTTGATACAGTAATGTAATCTTACAGATTACAGTGTACTGTATGTGTTGTGTGTTTTTCACTTTTTGAATTTGCCGCCGGGCTCCGCCCCCGTGCGAAGTGACACTTGCAGGGAATGGAGCCCGGCACACAGTACATTGGGTGGAGGACACAGCCCACAGACACAGTGGGGGGACATCACAGGATCCAGGGGACAAGGTAAGTAACTTTGCCTGGATCCTGCGATGCGATCCCGAGAGTGGCTCGGGGTTACCGCTTTTGGTAGTGAAAATTCACCCGGAGCCACACTCGGGAATACCGCTAAGGAGGTTAAAGTGATTGTAAATGCAGAAGGTTTTTTTTATCTTCATGCATTAAGGTAAAAAAAAAAAAAAAAAAAAACACCTCCTTTGTACAGCAGCCCCCCCCCCCCCCCAATACTTACCTGAGCCCTATCTCGATCCAGCGATGTTGCACATGAGCCTCTCTGTTCTCCCTCCTGATTGGCTGAGACATTGGCAACTGCCGCTCTGCTGCTGTCAAAGTCAGTGAGCCAATGAGGAGAAAGGAGGGGGTGGGCCGGGTCACGGCTCTATGTCTGAATGGACAAACGGAGCAGCTGCTCGGCTTTGGTGCCCCCATAGCAAGCTGCTTGCTGTGGGGGCACTTGGCGGGAGGGAGGGGCCAGGAGCATAAAAGAGGGACCTGAGAAAAGGATTGGGGCTGCTCCGTGCAAAACCACTGCACAGAGCAGGTAAGTATAACATTTTTTTTTTTTATTAATTTAAAAATAAAGTAAAAACGTTCGGACTTTAATGGCGCAAATCAAATGAATTATTCCTCGATACAAAGCCATTCTCATGTGTAGAAACCATAAAAGGACTACACGTGGTTTTAGCTCAACATATTGTCCTATTCCATGAACTGTAAACGGAGCAAAGCACGTGGTGCAAAGTGCAGTACAAACAAAGCAACCTTTCAGAAGTCAAACCAATAGATGACGGATTCTGAATTTCGCAGGTGCTGCACTTTGGACTTTTGGCTTTTTCTCCTTGTGCGGTTTTAAATGTTTCTGAATATGTCCACAGATGTTCCACAAAAACACAGTGAACAGACGAGGAAGCATTATTTTAAATAATTCCAGCTGCAACCTTAAGGCTGGGTTCACATATATGCCAGTCCGGTTTTGGTGCAATGTCTGGTGCGGTTTTTAATTAAGTGGTTTAGGTGAAATTCAGGTGCGGATTTGACACTGAAATCGCACCTGAACTGGACAGAAAAACACACAGGACTCTTAAAATTCACGCGGTCTGCATATATGTGAACTGGCTCCATTGAATGCTGGTCTGGGTCACATGTTATGCGAATCGGATGCGGTTCAAAACGTATGTGAACTGAGCCCAACCATCAAAATAGCACATACACAATGAGTTAAGAAATATATTCAAAATCAAAAGGCTTTCAAAGATCTAGTATAGAGTGCCTTGACAGGAAGAGGTAGAACCCAATCCCTGAGACCACAGGATTGGAGGACGGTTTGTTTGAGTCAATTAGAGCTGGTTGAATGAGAATCAAATGCACCCTTTCAGGGATGACAAAAAAAGTCTTCCTGAAAGAAGCTGTGAAGACTCTCATGGCCCAAAAAAAAAAATATTCAGTCAATGAAGGAAATTTTCTTATGATGAACCAGAGCTGGGCAGAGGGACAGAAGACAATGTCCTTGTTCAGATAAAAGGCAGAAACTACTTTAGGCAAGAAGGAAGTCCTTGACCTGAACACCACCGTGTCATTATGCAAAACCAAAAGGATTCCCTTTACCGAGGTGATGGGTATAAGACACAAAACCTTGTGAGTGAGAATAAATATAAAAATACCTGTAATTGGTACACATGGTAGTTTTTGAAGAACAGAAAGTACCAGAGTTTGATCCCTCAAAGTCACAGGAGGACAGATGGAGAAGAGACCTCCTGTACCTAGGTCACCAAGAGTGAGGGGGAAATGGTCTCAGACAGAATGGAAAGGGCAGAAACCTGATTCTTGATATTGCTCGCAGCAAAATGCTGGCCCAGACCAGACCCCCCCCCCAAAGGATAAAAGCTCCGAAACATACACCAAATGAAGTACGCTTTCCAAGTACCAAGTTAAACCTTACAGAAAAGTAAACTTGCTAGGTTTTAGAATCATAGCTATCACAGATTCTGAGATTCCCCCTGTCCCTAAGTATCCAGACTTCAACAGCCATGCCGTTATAGCCAGCATCTGTGAAGCAGGATGGCAAATCGGTCTTGGAGAAAGAAAATCCCAACAATACAGCAGAATGTCTGCCAGGAGTCTTACCAGGTAGGCATACCGCATTCACCTGGGTCGGCCTAGAGCAATGAGGATCACCAGAGTGACCTCCATCTCAATCCTGTGAAGTAGACAAGGAGGAAGTTTCAGGGAGGGAGCAAAGAAAGATTAGTGTGCCCTGATCCCACACAGCCATCAGAACAACCACTGCTTCTACCCAAGGAACCCTGTACCTGGAAATAAAGGTTTCACCACCAGCGTACCCCACATACGGCACACATCCTGAACACTTCAGTGTCTGGAGTACAGGCAATGTGCCTGCCAATAGTCTGTGGTTGCAAAGTTTGTGGTAGACGAGGCTGGACTGTTAAATTTTGCTCATGAAAAAATAGAGCTGCACGATTAATAGTATTAAAATCACGATCTCGAGCTACCCCCCCACGATTTCCATTGGGCATTACCGCGATTTTTCAGTGCAGTCAATGGGGTCCGACTTGCGGGCGACTCAGCTCGACTTGACTGTAATAAATGTCAATGCAAATCTCCTGAAGTCTTTATTAAGTCGGAGCGACTTGAGTCTCAGGGGAGACAGCCAAGTCTGGGCAGAGAGCCAAGTTCTGAGAAAAGATATACAAAGTAATTTACTTCAAAAAGGCATGAACTCTGAGTGAACTCCCCTTGTATAGATTTTTGGTTTAACCATTTAAAGACTAAATCTTTCCTGACAGTTGCTGTTTACAAATAAAAATTCATTATTTTGTGCTAGAAAATGACATCGAACCCCCAAACATTATATATTTTTTAGCAGAGATCCTAGAGAATAAGATGGCGTTTTATTTCAATATTTTATGTCACACGCTGTTTGCGCAGCGGACTTTTAAACGCAATTTTTTTAATGGAAAAATTACCCTTTCAAAAAACTAAACAGTGCTGTTAGCCCAATATTTTTGTAGATTTAATATATTACACCGCGAGTATCGTGAGAGAATCGTGATCTTTATTCTAAGCAAAAAAATCGCGATTCTCATTTTGGCCAGAATCGTGCAGCCCTATGACAAAACCTAATCTACCTCTCTTGATGTGGGAAGACTTCTAGTGTTTCCCTGAAGATTGATGCATGCCACCGCGTTTATTACGAATCATATGACCCTCCAGGTCGCTCTGCTGAGATAGCCAAATTTCCCGAAGTTCTAGGGTGTTTGATTGGGGGGCGAGACTCAGATGATGATCAAGTCCACTGCACAAACAGGGTGCCCAGGACTCCTCTCAAACCCAACAGGCTGGCATTCGTCATGATGACAGAAGAAAGGACTTACTCAAATCCAGAGCAGGATTTCAGAGCCACCGAGCCAGGGACAACCTTGAAAGCTGTGTTACAAAAGTATGGCTTGAAAATGAGCAACTGGATCTACCATCAAGTCAAGGACTCCTAGACTGGGAGTCTGAATCTGAGACCAGAGAGTCTGAAGTTTCTTATATGTAAGGAAGGCTTTAGCTTGAGCTGTGTCCATCAGTAGATCCAGATACTCCAAATGAGAAGTCCAGCAACAGCAGAGCCCCACTCCAAAACACCCAGCCTCCAATGTTGAAGGCACGTGGCCTGGTATAGTGCGGGAAGGGGGGGGGGGGGCACTCCCTTTTCCTAACCTGCCGGGCTGTGCATGCTCAGATAAGGGTCTGGTATGGACTGAGGGGGGTGGATAGCCCAGGCTGTTTATTTTTCAACATTTTTAATTGTCAGCATGTTTTTTTTTTTTTTTTACATTCAGCTGTCAGTGGGGAGCTCTCTGACAGCCGAGGAGTCATTATTATTATGCAGGATTTATATAACCCCAATAGTTTGTGCAGCGCTTTACAATAAAGGAGGGACACAGTACAATTACAATACAGTTCAATACAGAAGGAATAGGGGGGCCCTGCTCGTAGAGCTTACAATCTAAATTGTTAAGGACGCAGTGGTTGGCTCCTTAGCAACCAGCAATTTGTCAAAAAAAAAACAGCGTGGAGGGGAGAAGAGCCCCCACGCTGTGTTTGACAGATACCGTATGTGATATCGCCAGCAAAACCTTTGTGGTAAATGTTGCATGCTTTTTAATCTCTCTTCGGTTTGTGAATTGGACTTAAGGGCTTTTTAAACAATATTTACCAGCAATTTTTTTTTTTTGCCCGCAGTAAAGCGCATAATTGTCTTTTTTAACCACTTCCCATCCGGGACACTTTTGGCACTCCTCTCCTACATGTAAAAATCATAATTTTTTGCTAGAAAATTACTCAGAACCCCCAAACATTATATATATATTTTTTAGCAGAGACTCTAGGGAATAAAATGGCAGTTGTTGCAGGCATTTTTAAAATGCGGATTTTTTTTAAAACAAAAACAGTTTCATGAAAGAAAAAACAAAACAAAAACCAGTAAAGTTAGCCCAATTTTTTTTCTATATTATAAAAGATGATGTTAAGGCGAGTAATTAGATACCCAACATGTCACGTTTAAAATTGCGAACACATGTGCAATTGTGACAAACTTTGGTACTTAAAAATCTCCATAGGCGACGCTTTAAAATTTTTTACAGGGTACATGTTTAGAGTTACAGAGGAGGTCTAGTGCTAAAATCATGGCTTTTGCTTTAATGCACACAGCGATACCTCACACGTGTGATTTGAACACTGTTCACATATGTGGGCGCAACTTACGTATGCGGTCGCTTCTGTGCCTGAGCTTGCAGGGACGGGGGAGCTTTACATTTTTTTTTATTGTTTATTTTGCCTTTATTTTTACACTGTCTCTTTAATTTTTTTCTGATCGCTTTTATTCCTATTACAAGGAATGTAAACATCCCTTGTAATAGGAATAGTGCGTGGCAGGTCCTCTATATGCAGAGATATGCAAAAATGTATTCAAATGAGTCACGCGACTACGTTATAGCATGCGGAAAACGTTCGTGAATTGACTCCAATATAATAATTGTAAACTTTTTGAAACAGTTTGTGCTATATTACATTTATATGGATGTCTTGCTAGATCCATTTTCGTTAAACTGATGTAAACTTTACACTCTAAAAAATATTAAGTTAACTGGTTTATTAAATCAAGCAATTAAAGTGGGGCGTAATATACTGAAACACAAAAGCAACCAATCAGTTTTCACTAGTGGGTCATTGAAGGAACTGGACAGGCTGATTGGTAGTGTAATTGTATTTGACGATCTTCCTTGTTAGTCTTCCTATGGGAGCAAATGTCACTATAATGTCATCACTCAGATCCCTAATTTAAGAGAACTTACGTTTTCTCTCTTTTATTGCCCTTATTTCTTCTTCACTCTATTAAAAAAAAAAAAAAAGAAGGATAAGAGTATGTCAAGGCACAGAAAAAAAAATGCTCCATGCTTTACCCCGTTAAGATATGAAACTATAGAAAAATCCCTGTTGATCTTATATGGTTTACATAAAGAAAAGCACTGCAGAGCTGACCAACCACACACACACACACACAAACTAGAGGTAGACCGACGCATCAGGCCGATTTTTGGCTTTTTAAAATTAATTGGCATCGGCTGATTGTGATGCAAATTAGGCCGATTAATTCTGCATATGCTGCATTTCATGGGCACTGGTGTATGGCTGCATTTCATGGGCACTGGTGTATGGCTGCATTTCATGGGACTGGTATGTGGCTGTATTTCATGGGCACTGGTATATGGCTGTATTTCATGGGCACTGGTATATGGCTGTATTTCATGGGCACTGGTATATGGCTGTATTTCATGGGCACTGGTATATGGCTGTATTTCATGG
>BLSH010555921.1:2048244-2058722 GCA_018402905.1 Glandirana rugosa
AAAAAAAAAAAAAAAAAAAAAAAAAAATCGGCCTAACATATCGGCCCAAAAAATCAGCATCATATATCGGCCTCGGCCACCCCGATTTCTAAATATTGGCATCAGCCAGAGAAAAACCCATATCGGTCTAACTCTTCACGCAACTACAATGTGGCCTATTAAAGTAGGAGTTTGGAGTGCTAAAAAACCCCAATCACCTCCATGCTGCAGCAACAGGTCTGCTGCTGGAGCTGTCTCCCGCCAACTCTAAGGCCACTGATTGCTTGCTGGAGAACCAGGTTGGAGAGAACACATTGCACCCTTTCCCGGCCATGCTGGCCAGGGAAATGGTCAACAGAATCCCGAAAGTGATGTCATACACCTCAATTCCAGGTCAGGAACAAGACCGGGAGGAGAGCAGACATGTGTGCACTTTACCCATGTGTGTGTGGAAGCAAATCAGGTGGCAGCTAAGCCACATGAATGCTTCCACCTGAGAAGTGAAACTTGTTGTCTGCCTGCAGTAGGGCTAAATGTAGAAAAAAAAAGACCCCCGTCCGGGCGATCCAAACTGTGCATTCCTGCAACAGTGAATGGGCTGACAAAAGCCTAGGCTCCAAAATGCAATTTCTAATCGCCATGGTGACCTGGGATTTTCTGAGCCCTGAATTAGTCTATTCTAATAAACATGGATTTATTGGTTGTTTGGGTCCCAGTTATAGTTCTCCCCCCAGGTGAAATCACAGTGAGAAATAAACTCCACTGGGACTCAGGACAGCAATAAAAACCTGCAAGGTTCTAGAGTGACTTTTTTCATCAATCACAAGCCCTGGATGTATAAACTGTAGACCAGTGGAACAGAACGACTACATTCATAGTCTACTTTCCTGTCTACAGTTTGCAGAAGTAGAAAGCAAGGCAAAAACCGTTAGTCCTGAAAGTGCCATATACTTCATATTAAAGCCAGTGTGCTGGCAATTTCAAGTCTAACACCGCACATGACTACTTCTCCCACTTTCCTCCTCACTTAAGCCTGCATGAAGCTGGTTGGGAACATCACTTCAAGTGCTGTGATGAATGACGCAAGGACTTCAAATCCTAGCTCCCCTTGTGGCTTTTCTGACTGGTATGCCACATTGCAGTGTTGTCAGACTTTAAAGCCCCACTTTGGGTGCCAGAAAAAAAATGAACCCCACTTGAACTAGTTACTAGTACGAGATTGAGCTCTTCTCTATAGCTGAACTACAAACCCGTGCTCTTATTTACTCAGTGAGCTGTGGGGCCAGGTCATTATACCACCCTGGTGGAGACAGAGGTGTGCTGCAGGGCAGGATTGACAAAGAACAAAAAACGAGCGGACGTTCGGAGTTCAGCTACAGACGAGTTTGGAGGACCCCCAAGCTCATTTCTAGCCATTAGCTGCAGAGCCATTCAGCCTTTCCATTCGTACAGACCTCGATTCTGCCACAGTGCACTTCTAAAATCAAACTTGTAATGGACAATGAAAACAAAATACCCACCAGTTCTTTTATCCTCTTCCTTTGCCTCCCTGGGTTCCCCAGATGACTTGTCAGATCAAAAATCGTTGGGATGGCATTGTCTCGCAGTACTGTCCTGTATGGGCTCTGAAGAGAAACATAACAATATCAGCACATTGCCCAAAGACAATTACACTTTAAATGCAGCTGTATATACAGGCAAAAAGTGAACAACTATCACTCTGGATTCAGGCAGTTCAAACCCAAGTGCCCATTGTGCACACAGATGACTTAACCACTTGCTTACTGAGCACTTAAACCACCCTCCTGCCGGGACCGATTTTCAGTTTTCAGCGCTGTCGCTATTTGAATGACAATTGCGCGGTCGTGCGACGTTGCACCCAAACAAAATTGGTGTCGTTTTTTTCCAACAACTAGAGCTTTCTTTTGGTGGTATTTGATCACCTCTGCGGTTTTTATTTTTTGTGCTATAAACAAAGAGCGACGATTTTGAAAAAAAAAAAAAAATTTTTACTTTTTGCTATAATATCCAAAAATAAAAAGACAAATTTATTCATCAGTTTAGACCGATATATATTCTTCTACATATGTTTGGTAAAAGAAATCGCAATCGGCGTATATTGATTGGGTTGCGAAAAAGTTATAGCAACTACAAAACTATGGACATTGGTTTATGGCGGGTTTTTTTTACTGGCAATGGCGGCGATCTGCGATTTTTATATTGCGGTAGACTTGTCTGACGTTTTTGACACTTTTTTGGGACCAATGACATTTATACAGCGATCAGAGCTAAAAATAGACACTGATTACTGTATAAATGTCACTGGCAGAGGAAGGGGTTAAATGTGTTCCCTCATTGTGTTCTAACTGTGGGGGCTAACAGGGGCACAAAATAAATCCTTATAAAGAGGCTGGGTCACATGATGCACTGGCCAATCACAGCCATGCCATTAGTAGGCATGGCTGTGATGGCTTCTAAGGGCAAACCATTGAAACGCTTGTTGATTGGCTGCCCTTCAGCTATTCAACATGCGTGATCAACTACCAGAACCCGAACGTTTTTTTGAAACGTCCGTGTTCGGGTCCCGGACACCCGAAAGTTCGGTACGGACCCGAACTTTACAGTCCGGGTTCGCTCAACACTAGTGATAAATCAAATCCAATCCATATACTACTGAACTGCTCATAGAAAAATAGTTCATTTGTGCTACAAAAGCTATACCCCATTCTGGTGCACACTGCTTCTGAGATCAGTGCGGGTTGGTGATTAGTTTATCATATACACCATTATTTTAATTCTTATTACACAACTATTCCAATAAAAATAAAGTCGAAACCTAGAAGTATATACTGATAACTTTATAATGTTGAACTAAATATAAGTTATGAGTAGGGAACTCCAAGCTCTCTCACACAAGCCTTGTTATGGACAGTATGGAATTTTTATTAAGAAAAATAAGTAAATATCATACTACACTCATTTGACCTCAGAGTACAAGTTTATTCTATTAAACGTTGTATGTTGTATATTGAAGCATACTGTGCATACTGTGCAGAATAGAAACTATAACTATGAGAAGATGTGATAAGCTGCGTTATCTCACACTGACAACCTCGAAATTATATGATGTAACATTGTACTTGCATAGAGGGTTACAATTCCAAAGTGTTAATTGTATGCTGTATGAGTTTAACCACTTCAATACCAGGCACTTACTCCCCTTACCGCCCAGACCAATTTTCAGCTTTTAGTGCTGCTGCGTTTTAATGACAAATTGCGCGGTCGTGCGACGTTGTACCCAAACAAAATTTTTTTTCCCCACAAATAGAGCTTTCTTTTGGTGGTATTTGCTCACCTCTGGGGTTTTTATTTTTTTGTGCTATAAACAAATGTAGCACCCTGGTTTACAGCGGGGGTGCTGTTAAATTTAGTTTGCTGGGTGGTGAATGGCCTGGCCAAATTGTTAGGGGATCTCCTGATTCTTTTCCCAACTCTGGGTTTGGCGCATTTCTCTCCTCTGCCATTAGGTGGCACTGTTGCTGATGGCATTCGAATGATAAGATGTCCATGAACTTGGAATATGAATTATTGGCTGCTCCAGCCAATGGGCAGAGGTTTACTTGGGCCCCATGGACTGCTGGGAGAGCCTATATATATGTGAGGAGTCAGGTGATCACGAAAATTTTTGAAAAAAAAAAAAAAAGTTTTCCTGTCACAAAACTTTGTAAATAAGTACATTTTCTCCATCACTGACGGGCACTAATGAGGCGGCACTGACGGGCACTAATGAGGCGGCACTGACGGGCACTAATGAGGCGGCACTGACGGGCACTAATGAGGCGGCACTGACGGGCACTAATGAGGCGGCACTGACTATGAGGCATTTATATGCCGCACTGATAGGCGGCACTGATAAGCAGCACCGATAGGTGGCACTGGTAGGCACGGATAGGGGGCATTGACAGATGCACTGTAGGGTTCCCGTTCCCTGGTGGTCTAGGGTGGCACCTGAAGTTGGCACTGAGTGCCATCCATGTTGGGCATTGTGCCCCTTACCTGGTGGTCTATGGTGGGCTCCCTGGTGGTCAGGATGGGCTTCCCTGGTCAGCTCCTGTGGTCCTGGGTGGGCTCTCCCTGGTGGTCCATGGGGGGGCAGTGCTGATAAACACTCAGTGCAGACCCCCCATGCCAGGAGAGCAGCCAATCGGCTCCACACTACTCACGTCTGAAAACACGAGTAGAGGAAAAGCCGATAAATGGCTCTACCTGTTTACACTGTGATAACGTGGTAAAGAGCTTATGGTGTAAGCTCTTTAACGAGAACCGTAATGCGGTGGGTCAGACTGACACAGTCTAGGCGCGCGCTTTGCGGGTTATCCTGAATCGCGTCATATGACGTCCAGTCAGGATAATGAACTTCCCGCCGAGACGTCATTTTGCTATAGGCCGGGCGGGAAGTGGTCAATGTATAAAACCCAATAAGAAATGTGTTTTGGAAAAAAAAAAAGGTTTAGCCTTTAAGGGACCACACTTAGCATTATCCTGGGGTCAACAAGTTCATTTTTGAACACAGCATTTGATAGCAAGAGTCAGGGAAGGCAAATGGGCCATTTGAACACCTACATCTCTCTTTCTGCTAGACTCAAACCAATAAATTGTATTCTAGCAAGTCTGTTTAAAGAAAGAATAGTGTACTCTGGAATTCTCAAGTCAATAACTATAACAATTACCCCATAGTATTGATAAACGGCCACATTTGTCTTTACATGAATCCAGTGCCAACATATGGATCTGGAAGCATCCAGGCAATATGCTGGGAGACATCTGCTCCAGATCACTGCTGACCTCCCTGACGTGTCAATCAATCAAGCAGCCAGGGAGGATACATTTGGCCTCAATGATGTTAATGAGAAGTGTCTGCAGATGATCCCTGCATTTATTAATTGAAACAAAGATGTATTATTTCCTTAAATTAAAAGAAGAGGAGCAGATGTCCTGTTCCTCTCATGTTGACTCCCAGTGACCTAAATGAAAAATGCCCAATTCATTGATTCCTTTCAAATGAAACATCTTCAAAGATGGAATCTGGACAGCCCGGGAGAGAAAAGAAACGGAGGAAGCCTGGCCTCACGATATATAGGAGATTATCTCGGGAAGATGAGACTTTTGGAATGGTCTGTTAAATGAGAACATTACATCTCTGGAAAAAAAAAAAAAAGTCAATAAGAGAACCTGTCAACCACATGCAGCGATGGTAATAAACATTAAAGAGAACTTGTACTTTAGCCCGTACAAGGCAAAGTTATGCGTTTGTTTTAAAAAGAGAAGTATGCAATTTTTTTTTTTTTTTTATTAAGAATCATACTTACCTAGGTGGATGCTGCATCTGTCTCCCGGCGCCTCTACACTGAGAAGTGAGCGATTGAACACCGCCGATCAATCTGTTTTCAGAGCTCCGTGAGCAGAGAGCTGTAGACTGTCAGTCACAGCTTTCTTCTGTCTGCTATGCCCCCTCCTCGCTCAATGGAGCGCTGGGCTGTGGAGAGAGTGGTGGTGTGTGTGTGTGTGTGTGGGCAAGCGTCTCGCTGAGAGGCCGAGCCAGGTGCCAGTCCAGGTGATCCTGACTCCCATTGTCGCAATGACGCGGTGCATGGACTGACAGCAGTGACATCAGCAAAGCGCGGGCTTTGGCTGGACTTCTGCTTTAAAGGCTTAGGACATTTTTTGGACCAGGATTCATTGTACGCCCATATTTAGGGGCTACCATGCAGCATGGCTGTATCAACCCAACCCCCTCCCAACTTATCCGAATCATAGGTTGCATTGAGGGAAGAGCCTGTGCATTGCAGCTGATCGCGGTTGCAATGCTTTGCACACCTGAAATAAATTTAATAAATGCAATTTATATTTATTTTTTACCAAAAGGTAGATTATGCCTAGCATGCGACCCCCACTGCAAAGATTTACATTCTCTGTCCTTTTTCGCTTCCCTGTTCACTCCCCACAGACCAGACAAAAAAGGCATTTTTTAAGGCCTGGTTGAACCCTTCCCCATACACCATGAGATTTTGCACAAGCTCACAACTATCACTCAAGCACACAGCACTAAAGTGGGGAGGGATTAGAACCCATGTCAGCCTTTATTGCTGTCTGTGCCCCCATGAGGTAGATTCACCCGATGTGTCCTGTTTTCCATTATCATTGAAAGTACATCCCAAAATTTTGGGTTGTCCTCAGAAAAGTAATACAGGAGAAATCTGGTGACATGGGGGTCCCTAAAGGATTTCCTCTCACTTCCTGTTTGGCTATGGGACAGGAAGTGAAATCCCCACAATGGGACAGATGGTAGAAGGAAAAAAAAAAAAAAAAAAAAAAAATCTGGACAGGGGTTATATAAATCCACCCTTAGGCCCCCTTCACACTTGTGCGACGTGATTTTGCCACGATTTCGGATCAGTACAACTTTGGTCTGGCTTTGTTGCAACTTTGGCTCAATGAAAACATATTACAAAGTCGTACAGAAATGGCATCTATATTATTCAGGTGCGATTTGCATGCGACTGAGGGTTTAACATTGAAGTCTATGGAGCTCAAGTTACATCAAAGTTGGGCCAAAGTAATACAGGGACTACTTTGAAGTCGGCGCAACTAAGTCATACAGATATGAACGGTACTCATTGGAAATCATGGGGAAAGACTTGTCATGGGACTTTGCAGTCCTAAATCACAGGACAAGTCGCACAAGTGTGTAAGGGGCCAAACTATCCAAGAATGGGAAAAAAAGAAAAGTTTTACCTATAGTTCCACTTTAAAGGTGTTTTATTTCAAAGGGCTCCAGGGGGAGAATGTGGGCAAGCTAAAATTTCAGCAGCGCAGGAGGCGGGCTATCAAGTGAACGTGTATATTTACATACAACTAGCACAAGTACATTAATGTGTGTCTATACCTGCCACTTTTCATTCCCTGCAAATTGTGAGATGGAGGGGGAACGCCCTAGCAGCCAACCAGGCTCTTCTGGGAGCACATGCGCTGAATGGGAACATGCTGATAGGAGAATAGAGAGGTGGCTTATTGGCGTCCGTGCCGTTTCCTCACTATCCAATGAGTAGGCTGCAGGTGGGGGTGCAACACCACTGTATTCCTGAACTCTAAGGGCCCTTTCACAGTTTTTCAGGCGGACCTGATCGGACCCCTCCAGTCTTCACTATGGAGCGGCGGATGTCAGCAGACACATGGAGGACAGTGGGAATGGACCGGTCATCCGCCTGCTCAGCAGGGATCAGTAGAGGGTTCCCCCGCTAAGCAAGCAGAATCCGTTGCACGGAGGTGCCCATGTGAGAGGGACCTAAAATTGGTGTAACTATTTTTTGGCTGCTATCCTGAGTGTTTATCATCACTTTCCTCACTCTTCTGACTGTCCCATCTGGCAGATGTCCAAATAAAAAAAAATAAAAAAAAAAAAAAGTGGCTGGACAGAATTATAAATTCTTTGTCAGAGAAGTCAATTTATATGTGCAGATTTAGCCATCTGCCTAGAGTGCACATTTGAAAAGTCCAATTTTTCTGAGGAAAAACCCTGGTTAGAGTATTTACAATCCAAACATTTTTTAAAACAGAATAGGAAAAGTTAGAACCCCTGGCAGGTTTTACTTCTATCTGGGGCTCCATTAGAGAGATTCTCCCCCCCCCCCACTTGTGCTTGGGACAACCGTTTACCAGGGTCAAATGAATACACAAGTCAACACACCAAAGATAGCATTTTACCAATGGATTATGTTATATTGTTCAGGATGTGTAGACTATGCATCACTAGCTAACTACAGCAGTTGGAGGACATCCAGTACATGTGAATACATTTATACTTCTAGTACCATAAATAAAGGGAGGAGCCAAACAACCAGTGGCAGGTGGAGGTGGAATGAATGCAACAAGAGAGGGAAGAGTTTAAGGGAAACAGTCCCTTTTATCAAGTCCAGTCCCTGATTTTATTCAAAAAACTAGATATTTGGGGGGGAACACCCTACCAAACGCATGGTGCTGCTTGTAACGACCAACATATAAAACTAATTACAGCTCACACATGATACACACCGATTTTATTCAGCCCAGTTTCTAGACGATTTGGAACTACAACTGTTGAGATGTTCCTTAAATGCAATTGCTTTTTTTTTTTTTTTTTTTTTGATAACATCTCTAAGAGACTGCAATGGGCTGGAATGTAGCACTGAACTACACCAACCTACATATGGCAGGTTTTGCAGAAAATGTTGTGCATGGTAATAAACTATTTCTGCAGCATGTTTGCTATATTTTGCTGTAAATACGTACTGTAGTTAGTAGTACCTGTGACGGCACCCTCGCTCTTCAGATCTGTTTGCAAATACTGTGCGTTTGGAGGAACTTGATTTGCTGGGTACCCAATCTCCTGAAACTACATGCCCCATGATTTTACTCTGCTCCGGTAGTTTCAGTGCATTTCTGGACAGCAGGGCATTTTTGGGAGTTGAAAGGGAAGTACTGAGTGTGGTCTATGTACACATCCTGTCTAGAGCTAGAAAGGGGTTGGTCTGTAGGTGTGAATGGGAAATATTCTTTCCTAACTGTAAAGGCCCATAGACACGATGCAGCGGTCATACAACAACGGTCTTACAACAGCTTGTTGTACGATCATCCGACCGTTAGTACGAGCGATTAGAACAGCCGACGTGTGACGGTTGTACAACAAAAGTTGGATGAGCAGACTAGAAAACGTTTGTTGTACAACAAATGGTCATACGACCGTTGTACCGCGTGAACAGAGAAGTTGGGCCAACAAAGATGTACATGCAAAACACGCATGCTCAGAAGTCAGGAACGCTCGGAAGTTCGTGTAAACCTACGTTCCGAATTCACAAATCACATTCACCTGAATTTCCTCTTTAGGCGCTCGTAGCACATCACCAAGTTCGGCTTGTTGAAGCTTTGTTGTACGATTACTTAACTCCTGTCAGTACACTAGACACAACAGCCAACTTTGGGCAAAAGTTGAACGTGTGGTCGTACAACCATCACACCGTGTATACGAGGCTTAAACAATCCAACCCCTGGCAAAAAGTATGCAATCGCCACTCTTGAAAAATGTTCATTCAATTGTTTAACCACTTCCCGACCGCCGTATGCAGAATGACGGCCGGGAAGTGGCTGAGTTATCCTGACTGGACGTCATATGACGTCCTCAGGATAACAAGTCGCCGCGCGCCCGGGGGGGGCGCGCATCGCAGCAATCAGTGGTGTGGGGGGGGTTCAGTCTGACCCCCCGCAATGCCGATCTCGATAAAGTGCTTAGATCCGAAGCACTTTACCATGTGACCAGCCGTGACCAGTCACGGCTGGTCACAGTGTAATACAGGAAAGCAGTTTATCGGCTTTCCTGTACTCAGGTCTGCAGACCTGATGAGGGGAGAGCCGATCGCCTGCATCCCTGACAGGGAGGGTTTGTGCTGATGATTTATCAGCACAGCCCTCCCTCGGATCGCCACCCTAGACCACCAGGGAGCCTGCCCAGGGACCACCAGGAATGTGCCCACCCAGGACCACCAGGGAGCCGACCAGGGACCACCAGGGAGCCGATCTGGACCACCAGGGAGACCCCCTAGACCACCAGGTAAGTGACATACTGCTCAGGTCCACCTTCACTCAGTGCCACCTTCAGATGCCACCCTAGACCACCAGGGAATGACCCCCTATTAATGTATAAGCCCACCAGTGCCCCTATCAGTGCCCATCAGTGCCCCTATCAATGCATACCAGTGCCACACATCAGTGCCCACCAGTGCCACCTACCAGTGCCCAGCGCCGCCTATGAGTGCCAATCAGTGCTGTCTATTAGTGCCCGTCAGTGCTGCATATCAGTGCCCATCAGTGCTGTATATCAGTGCCACCTCTCAGTACCCGTCAGTGCTGCTTATCAGTGCCGCCTAACAGTGCTCATCATCGCTGCATATAAGTGCCTCATCATCAGTGCCACCTCATCAGTGCCAATCAGTACTGCCACATCAGTCCCGTCAGTGTAGCCTCATCAGTGCCCACCAGTGATGGAGAAAATTTACTTATTTACAAAGTTTTATGACAAAAATAGAGAATTTTTTTTTTTTTTTTTTTCAAAATTTTCAGTCTTTTTTTATTTGTAGCGCAAAAAATAAAAACCGCAGGGGTGATCAAATACCACCAAAAGAAAGCTCTATTTGTGGGAACAACAATGATAAAAACTTTGTTTGGGTACAGCGTCGCACGACCGCGCAATTGTCATTCAAAGCGCAACAGCACTGAAAACTGAAAATTGGTCTGGTAGTAAAGTGTTCTAACCCCTTCAGATCCGCACTATAGCCAAAGTACGGTTCCAGCGCGGATCTGAATTTCCGGGTGGACGTCCATGGAAGTCCTGCCCTTGTGCGCGCTCCTGGCACGCACTCACAGGCGGCGTGAGGCCATCGCATGCTTCGTGGGCGCGCCTGCGGGTC
>BLSH010555921.1:2065971-2090515 GCA_018402905.1 Glandirana rugosa
GACCACCTACAAGATTCACGACTTGTTGTCTACCGCCCGTAGGACCCTCGCCCTACCTCCGCCCATGTACTGGTCCCTAACGTCAGCCACCCGTAAGACCCACGTCCTAAATCCGACCAAATCCTGCACCCAGAATGCCCACCGACTGCAATCCCTGGTCATGTACCCGCCTCCATCCCGCTCCCAGGATGCCCGCCATCTGTTGTTCAGCACTTAGAACATCCACCAGCACGTATCCAGAATGCCAGTCAGCTGCCGATAAGCACTCAGCATACCTGCCAGCCTGGGCAGCTGCCAGCCTCCATTCCGCACCCAGGACGCCTGCCAGCTCAGTCAGACTGCACCCAGGACGCCTGCCAGCTGTCAGCCTGCACACAGGATGCCCACAACCCAGTACATCTACCAGCTGCTGTTCAACACACAGGATATCCGCCAGCCTAAATCCTGCACCCAGAATGCCCACCGACTGCAATCCCTGGTCATGTACCCGCCTCCATCCCGCTCCCAGGATGCCCGCCATCTGTTGTTCAGCACTTAGAACATCCACCAGCACGTATCCAGAATGCCAGTCAGCTGCCGATAAGCACTCAGCATACCTGCCAGCCTGGGCAGCTGCCAGCCTCCATTCCGCACCCAGGACGCCTGCCAGCTCAGTCAGACTGCACCCAGGACGCCTGCCAGCTGTCAGCCTGCACACAGGATGCCCACAACCCAGTACATCTACCAGCTGCTGTTCAACACACAGGATATCCGCCAGCCTTCGTCCTGTACCCAGAATGCCCGACTGCAATCCCTGGTCATGTACCCGCCTCCATCCCGCTCCCAGGATGCCCACCATCTGTTGTTCAGCACTTAGAACATCCACCAGCCCGTATCCAGAATGCCAGTCAGCTGCTGATAAGCACTCAGCATACCTGCCAGCCTCCGTTCTGCACCCAGGACGCCTGCCAGCTCAGTCAGACTGCACCCAGGACGCCTGCCAGCTCAGTCAGACTGCACCCAGGACGCCTGCCAGCTCAGTCAGCCTGCACCCAGGATGCCCACAACCCAGTACATCTACCAGTTGCTGTTCAACACACAGGATATCCGCCAGCCTTAGTCCTGCATCCAGAATGCCCATCAGCTTGCCATTCAGCACCCTGGCCATGCACCAGCCTCCTTCCCGCATCCAGGATGCCCGTCAGCTGCTAAGCACTCGGCATACCCGCCAGCCTGGGCGCCTGCCAGCCTCCGCCCTGCATCCAGGACGCCCGCCAGCCTCTCTTTTGCCCCCAGGACAGTTGCCAGTTCAATCAGCCTGCACCCAGCATGGCTACAAGCCCGACTGATCTGCACCCAGCATGGCTACAAGCCCGACTGATCTGCACCCAGGTCACCCACCAGCCTCCATCCAGTCCCCGGGAGGACGCCCACCACCAGTCACTCCTTTAGAG
Organism: Glandirana rugosa; assembly: GCA_018402905.1. NCBI lineage: Eukaryota > Metazoa > Chordata > Amphibia > Anura > Ranidae > Glandirana > Glandirana rugosa. The sequence continues at coordinate 2,067,405 of BLSH010555921.1, forward strand.
CATGCATCATGCAGGTTATCCTCATGTGCCCCCATGGGATAGTGACCTCCCCTCCCCCATCCTCACCTGTCGGGGTCCCGGGGAAAGCGGAAGAAGGCCAGGTCACTCTGCGTGCTCTTGCGGGTGCAGTTGGGGGCGGCGCAGAAATTCGGCATTGTGGCCCTATATCGGGTCACCCTCCGCCTTCCTCCTGACAGAGCGGCCCACCGGCTCCACACTGCTGTGCGCGGCCTGGAGGATTCACACACCCTCACCAGCATGCACCGCGCCCGGGCCCCGCCTCTCTATGGTACTGGAATCGCAAGCCGTGCCACAACCATAGAGACGTGCAAAGGACGGCCAGAGCGGCTCTTCCTTGGAGGACCCGACTGTGCCGTGGCCTGGTCTCTATAGAATATCAGTGTGCTCGTTGTCAGCACTCAGTATCTGTCACAATGCTAGTATTACAATTATATCATAATAAAAAAAGTATTAATAATAATATAATAGTACTGTGATAGTTGTAATAATGCACTATAACCACTTAAGGTTCGGGCCTTTTTCTGACAATTGTTGTTTACAAGTAAAAATTTTTTTTGTTTGCTAGAAAATGACTTAGAACCCCCAAACATTATATATTTTCTTTTAGCAGAGACCCCAGAGAATAAAATGGCAGTAATTGCAATGTTTTATGTCACATGGTTTTTGCGCAGCAGTTTTTTGAAAACACAATTTTTTTTGGAAAAAAAAAGTTTAACCACTTGCCGCCCGCCGTATAGTAAAATGACAGTGGTGGGGTGGCACTCTCATTCTGGGACAATGTCATAGAATGGCCGCTCTTGTGTGACCATGGGGGCGCACAGCACAGCGGCCGCGACGTGGTTTTAGGAAGCAGCATGACCCCGATCCCAGTAAAGAGCCGATGACGCAGCTCTTTATCCATGTGATCGGCTGTGTCCAATCACAGCCAGTTACATGTAAACAAGGAAGTGCCGTTAATCGGCTCACACTGACAGAGTGCCAATGTGAGGTGAGGAGAGCGGCTTCTCCTCACAGGGGACACGGTACAGGTAATCAGGGCACTGATCATCAGTACAGCTCCATCAGTGACACCAATCAGTGCCCATCATTGATACCAATCAGTGCCCATTGGTGACACCAATCAGTGCCCATTAGTGACACCAATCAGTGCCTATCATTGACACCAATCAGTGCCCATTGGTGATGCTAGTCAGTGCCCATCAGTGACACCAATCAGTGCCCATTAGTGATGCTAGTCAGTGCCCATCGGTGACACCAATCAGTGCACATTAGTGACACCAATCAGTGCCCACCAGTGACACCAATCAGTGCCCATCAGTGACACCAGTGTCCATTAGTGACACCAATCAGTTCCCATCGGTGACACCAATCAGTGCCCATTAGTGATGCCAGTCAGTGCTGTCTTTCAGTGCCTGCTCTTCAGATCCGCATATCAGTGCGCATCAGTGTGGAATATTAGTGCCTCCTCATCAGTGCCCATAAGTGCCGCCTCATCAGTGCAGCCTATCAGTGCCGCCTCATCAGCGCACATCAGTGAAGGAGAGAAAATACTTATTTACAAAATTTACTGACTAAGAGCCCTTTCACACTGGGGCCGCCCGTGCGTTAGCGGTAAAGCATCGCTTGTTTTAGCGGCCCTTTACCGCTGTTTAAGCAGCGCTTTTCAGCCGCTAGCAGGGAGCTTTTAACCACCAATAAGGGGTTAAAAGCACCCGTGTTGGGGCACTTCCGAAGCCCTTTTCAGGCGCTTTGGAACCGCTTCCCATTCATTCCAATGGGCAGGGGTGTTTTGGGAGCACTGTATGCAGCACTCCCAAACCGCCCCAAAAATGCTGCTTGCAGGACTTTTTCTAACGTCCCGCAAGCGCACCGCCCCAGTGTGAAAGCACTCAGGCTTTCACACTTGGGGGGCATGGGAGGCAGTTTTCAGGTGCTTTACAGGCGCAATTTCTAGTGCTAATATGCCTGAAAACTGCCTCAGAGTGAAAGGAAAAACTTTTTTTTTTAATTTTTGCTTTAGTGTTTTTTAGTAAATAGAAAAACCCCAGTAGTGATTAAATATCACCAAAAGAAAGCTTTATTTGTGTGGAAAAATATGATAAAAATGTCATCTGGGTACAGTGTAGCATGACTGCACAATTGTCATTTAAAGTGTGACAGCGCTGAAAGTTGAAAATTGGCCTGGGCAGGAAGGGGGTGGCTGGTAGGCAAGTGGTTAATAAAAAAAAATAAAACCGCCAAAGTGGAAGAGCTCATAGCCATCTTCTATGACAACATCTCCAAACACACTACCTCCTGGTCTTGTTGGTCGCACTTCAGAACCACCAATGAATATACCATGGACCACAAACCTAAATGAATAAGGAAATACTCAGGTTGCCTCCTCCATTTTTTTTGTTTTTTATTGTTTTTGTTTTTTTTGTGACCCCCACACCGAATTACCCCACATAAACACCGGGGATAGTTGAGGCCGGAAGGACCGGAAACCAGGGTCAGGTAGGAGGCATATGCCCCCTCTCCCTGTTTCGGCCTATCCCACCCATATCCCCTGAAGCCCTCACATCCATCCTCTCCCCCATTCCCTACTCCTCTCCCCAATCTCTCCTCCACCCTCTCCCGTCTCACCACCTGCGACAGGAGAGGGTCCTTATCATACTTCATTATCGCCCTAAACCAACTATTGTACCTAACCATGGCTGCCAGCAGGTCTGCCAACCATGGACCCCCCCAGACTCATATAAATACCACTCATGTAACTTACCACCCCGAAGACTATCCTCATCCACTACATTGCAGAGATCCTCATAGCCAATTTCTTTTACTTCAACAAACCAGCTCAATTCACAATACAGTCAACCCCAATATGGCTTTGACTTCTCTAAAAATAGGTCCCTTCGGGCCTACGAGCCACAAAGTTCGATAATACTCACCATATAACTTTTACTACTCCTTTGTATCTCCTTAAGCACATTATAGCGTTGCTATACAATGTTCTGTTATTATATTTGGATTAAATGATAAACCACTGTCACGGTTATGGTATGCATGTATATCTTTAGGCCATTGGGCCCATGTAAATTCTGGTACTCTATACTCGTCCTTTTATGTATTATTACTTTGAATATCCTTAATAAAATATTATGGAAACGAAAAAAAAACATAATATATACCCCAATTTTTTGTATAATATAAAAGGTGATGTTACACCGAGCAAATAGATACCTAACATGTCATGTTGTAAAATTGCATGCACTCGTGGAATGGCACCAAACTACTGTACTTAAAAATGCTTTAACCCCTTCCAGCCCGCACTATAGCCGAAAGACGGCTACAGTGTAGGTCCAAATTGCCAGGAGGATGTCCATGTACGTCCCCCCGTGCACAAGCGGCTTGTACACCCCCAGCGGGTCCCACGTGGCGCACTCTGTGATCAGCGAGTCTAGGAGACTCGGCTGATCGTAGATCAAAGTAAGGGGCAGATCCTGGCATCTTACCACGTGATCAGCTGTCAACCAATAACAGCTGATCACGTGATGTAAAAAGAGACGGTAAAACCTGATCACCGGCTACTATCAGAGGGACATCGGTCTCTCATCGGTCTCTCACACAGAGAGCCACCGCCGCCTCATCTGCGCCCACCAGTGACACCTGCCAGTGCCCACCAGTGCTGCCTATCAGTGACCACTAGTGCCATCTATCAGTGCCGATCAGTGCTGCCAATCAGTGCCTCATCATTAGTGTTGCCTATCAGTGCCACCTATAAGTGCCCTTCAGTGCCACCCCTCAGTGCCCACCAGTGCTGCCTCATCAGTGCCCATCAATGCCGCCTTATCAGTGCCACCTATCAGTGCCCATCAGTGCAGCCTATCAGTGCAGCCTCATCAGCATACATCATTACCTGTTTTCAAATTTTATAACATTTTTATTCTAAATTTTAAATCTTTTTTTGTTTGTTTAGCAAAAAATAAAAACCCCAGTAGTGATTAAATAACAGCAAAAGAAATCTCTATTTGTGTGGAAATTTTTTTTAAAGATTTCATTTGGGTGCATTGTTGCATGACCATTTAATTGTCATTCAAAATGCAACAGTGCTGAAAGCTGGAAATTGGCCTGGGCAGGAAGGGGGTTTAAGTGGCCAGTAGGCACGTGGTTAAACATTTTTTTTACAGATTACCAGTTTAGAGTTACAGAGGAGTTTGGGCGCTAGAATTATTGCTCTCGCTCAGACGTTTGCGGTGATACCTCTCATGTGTGGTGCAAACACCATTTACATACGGTATATATTTTATTACATTTTTACACTGTCCCTTTAAAAAATATTTTGATTACTTTTATTGTTATCGCAATCCCTTGCTATAACAATACAGCATAACAGGTCCTCTTTATGGAGAGATCTGGGGTCAAGATACCAAGTACAATCCCCCAGATACAAGTCTCTAAATCTCTCTTCTACCCTTAAAAGCAAAAGATCAAAAATAAAAAAAAAACATACTTTGCTGTAAGAAAAAAAAAAACATGTTTTCATGGCCTGAGAGTCGGAAGTGACATCATGGCGTTGCTCTGGTCCTCCAAGGACACAGAGATGAGCGGGGGCCATTTTGCCATCGCTTATCTCCAAGACAAGACACTGCCGGCGCCGGATGGTGCCCAGGCTCAGCGATCACTAACGTAAGCCCGGGAAGCAGGGGGGGGCACCTCTCCTGCCACTTCTAAAAGTGATCCCGCATCCAACCCGCTGCAGGGATCACTTTTTTCTGAAAATGGGAGCCCAAGGGAAAAGGAGATACTGGGATTATGGCATCTTCTGTAGCTGCAGCCATAACCCTGGTATTTAACGTCAAAGCAATGACGTATTTTCCCAGTTAGGCAGTTGACAAGCAAATAACTAAAGCAATTGTAACAATAACAAGAACTCCTCCATATTTGCTGGGTGACCGCCCCATGGTATGTCTGGCATTGCAATGTCAGGATCAGCACACTGTGTTTTTTGTGGCATAGAGAATGTAATTTTTCCAGGAACATCTGACATATGATCTAATGATTAGAAAATCGCTTCATGAGATCTCAGCATAGCCAGGAATATTAATAGCCCAGTCATTTGAAGAATGAAGCCAAGATTCATCAATACCAATGAAATCATAGATATCGGCCTAAACTGATGAATAAATTAGTTTTTTTATATTTCTTTTGGACATGTATTATAGCAAAAAGTAAAAAATATTGGGGTTTTTTTTCAAAATATTGCTCTTTTTTTGTTTATAGCGGTGATCAGAAGTGACGCAGAGGTGATCTAATACCACCAAAAGAAAGCTCTATTTGTGGGAAAAAAAGGACGCCAATTTTGTTTGGGTACAACGTCACACGACCTCGCAATTTTCAGTAAAAGCGACGCAGTGCCGTATCGCAAAAAGTGCTCTGGTCAGCAAGGGGGTAAATCCTTCTGGGGCTGAAGTGGTTAAGGAGCCTCCACCTTCCATGTATTCTGTCACTGGTCCTGACATATGCCAAGACAGCTGGGTCATGCCCAGCCCCTCCCAGTAATTTAATCAGCCAGGCCTGCCACATGCGGAACCCTGGCACCAGGGAGACAGCAAACTATTCGGCTGAGGCGATCCTGGTGACAAATTATTCCACCAACTGTCTAGGCCTCCTGCGCTACCATCACTACCCCTACTAGATGGGCTGTTCTCCTGGCTGTTAAGGGTAGCAGTGACATCCAGGGCTGTCACCTCTGTGCTTGCCACCTCCACATTTTCAATAAACTTGGCAAATTTGTTTTGGTGCACAAACACAGGACTGGCCTTCCTTTTATTGTAATAAATTAAAGAGGAAGTAAACCCAGATGATCCCAGATCCTCTACATACATCTGTAAATTAGAAACATAATGGGCTACTATGCATCGCATAGTAACCCATTATGTGCCACTTACCTGCAAACGAGTCCAGCGCTGTCCCCTTTGCTGGCGGCGTCCATCTTCAGGCCCTCTTCCTTCCGGGGGCCGCGACTCTGGCTCTGTGACTGGCCAGAGTCACGTGACGTCACTCCTGCGCATGCGCGTGGGTGCCGCCAGTCACGGCACAGTGTCAGTGGAGAAACGGAGGCCGTTTCTTCACTGCGCATGTGCTGAAATTACGTCGGCACATGCAGAACACTGCATATCCTCCTGAACCGTGCAGGTTTGGGAGATATGCAGGGTTCCTACAGGTAAGCCTTATTCTAGGCTTACCTGTAGGTTAAAGTGGTTGTCACAAGTTGACAACCACTTTAACCACTTCAGCCCCGGAAGGATTTCCAGCTTTAGGACTGGAGCCCTTTTTGCGATTCGGCACTGCGTCGCTTTAACTAAAAATTGCGCGGTCGTGCAACGTTGTACCCAAACGAAATTTGCGTCCTTTTTTCCCCACAAATAGAGCTTTCTTTTGGTGGTATTTGATCACCGCTGCGTCATTTCTGATCGCCGCTATAAACAAAAGAAGAACAAAAATTTTGCATAAAAAAACCCAAATTTCTTACTTTTTGCTAAAATACAAATCCAAAAAAAAAATATAAAAAAACATTTTTTTTCATCAGTTTTGGCCGATTTATATTCTTCCTCATATTTGTGATAAAAAAAAATCGCAATCAGCGTTTATTGATTGGTTTGCGCAAAAGTGGTCGCGTTTACGGATGATGAGAATTCATTTTTGGGGTTTTTATTTTTTTTTTATTTTTTACTAGTAATGGCGGCGATCTGCGATTTTTAGCGGTACTGCGATATTTCAGCGGACATGTCGGACCATTTTGACACTTTTTTGGGACCATTGGCATTTATACAGCGATCAGTGCTATAAAAATGCACTGATTACTGTGTAAATGCCATTGGCAGTGAAGGGGTTAACCTGCAGGGGGCGCTCTAAGGGTTAACTGTGTTCCCTGGGCGTGTTCTTACTGTGTGGGGGCTTGCCTAGCTGGGGAAGGGAAGTGGTCACAGCCTCCATGTACAGGAAGGCTGTGATCACAGCCCTTCCCCCTCACACAGAACGGAGGTCCGTGTTTACTTACACGGACCTCCATTCTTTCACTCCGGGGGGGCATCGCGGGTGGCCGGAGGAGATCGACTCCGCCGCACCCGCTCCCTGGCCCTCCCCGAACACAGTGAGCGCGCGGGCGCGCCTCCGGCGGCGCGCGCGCGCTCACTAGGCTCGATCCCGCAGCCGCCGTCATGTGACGGCGTTTTGAGCAATAGAGCCACCTTGTCGCCGTCAGATGCCGATCAGCGGTCGGCAAGTGGTTAAAAGATTTTTTTCAACAAAGCAGTTAAGATTGGCCTAGTAAACATATGAAAAGTGAACAGCGGTGCCACTTTTCTGGCTGAACAAAAAACAAAAAAATTTGTGTCTGTTTTATTGTTGGAATATTCACTGTATGGTCAAAAGTTTTTACACACATGATAATCACAACTTGAGATTGTTGGACATCCCATTCGAAAACCATGAGCATTATAACAGAGTTGACGCCTCCCTTCCCCCATCCTTTCATGGCCATAATAGCCTCCACTCTTCTGGGGAAACTTTCCAGAAGATATTCTAGTGTGTCTGTGGGGAAAAGTTGCCAGGTTTTCCAAGCGAAATCTATGGTCATGGCTATAAAAAATACACCCCTATTTGTAGTCTCATCCACAAACTTACACCCCATTTTTTAACATGCCCTGAAACAAGATACAAGAGGCAGGTTTTGGAGGTACAAAGAACAGGTTTGTGCTGCCAAGCATCCTTCTCTTGCTAGGATGGAGGTGGCTTCTGAAGGAAAACACCTGGTGTCCTCCTATTGCTAGGATGCAGGTAGCAATGTTGCTAGAATGCAGATAGCATCTGTCACCCAGTGTCCATCTGTTGCTAGGATGCAGGTAGCATCTGTCACCCAGTGTCCATCTGTTGCTAGGATGCAGGTAGCATCTGTCACGCAGTGTCCATCTGTTGCTAGGATGCAGGTAGCATCTGTCACCCAGTGTCCATCTGTTGCTAGGATGCAGGCAGCTCCAACAAAGCACACGTGATGTATGCATGTAAAGGTTATCACCAATGTTTACATGTGTGCAGTGTAAAATACAGTCCTTACACAGGACCTCAGATGCAATTTACTTTTTTAAAATATTTTTACAGATTTACTGGTCGTTATGCAGCTGCGTTCTGTTCCGTAAAAAAAAACCCTGAATAGACAGATGATTTCTGCATTTTTACTGTCTGCATACATGAGCACTAATAGAAATTCCTATTGTGTTCTCTTATCATTCGAGTACTATCAGTTTGAATCGCTTTGTACCTTTTAATTGGCTATTGACATTGCCTATTGGGGGGGTCAGCAACCTGTAGATCACAATCTACCAGTAGATCGTGGACAGGTGGCTGGTAGATCTCGGTCTGGGCTTGCTGACCTGCCATTCCAGAGCATCAGAGTGCAATGGAGAGGGATTACTTGTAAAGTTGGAGCTGTAGTAGGGAGCAAGAGCTGAATAACATGATGCATCCTCTGTAATGCTGGTGCCTGTCCCGTGCACAGTGATACCAACTGCACTCTACCTCTTATCCCGGCTAGTGGTCTCCAGAATGGTGACAGCAGCAGGAAAGAAGAGATCTTCAGGCCAGTGTTAAGCAATACACTGGGCATAATAGTGTAGCGCCCCCATAGTGTAGGCGTTTTTGTGAGATAGGTTTTTTTGCAGGAGAGGCAAAATTTAGACGGGCCTGACTGTAAGAGCAGGCCTGAATGTTTTGATTTGGCTTGGGGAGAGGCTCAGGTAGGACTGGGGCAGTCCAACAGATGATGTTACTAAACCCTCCTACCTTCTTCTGGGAAGCACTGGAACTTTCCAGAATGAAGGTGGGACAAGAGGTGTCATCATCTGAAGTGTCATGGGAAGCCCTGACCAATCCCCAATCTGGATTGGCAGGGGGCAGACCTTGTCATATACCCGGGGCTTGGTCAGTCTGGGAGGAGTTGCTGGAGGTGGAAGTAGGGAAGATGTAGCAGAGATGCTGCGGAGGCCTCTACCCGGGAGGGAGCCCCCAGTCTGGGGGGGGGTGACCTTGAGGCCTGGAGGTGCAGGTGCAGCCAGGAGTGGAAGTGATTCCTGGAGTCACACAAGGGAACAGGAGAGCAGCAGAGGTGCTAAGGAGACACTTTAAGGAGTCCACTGGAATCGGTGACTGACAGACCCTGGGAGCTGGAAGAGAAAGTGCTGGAGCAGGCTGGGAGAGGAATAGTGGACTGTCTGTGGAAGCCAGTCAGGGGAAGGTGTGTCACTGTGAAGAAAGCAGGTCCGTGTGGTGGCCTGGAAGAAGGAATGAGCTGAAAGTTGTAGTCCATCAAAGGCCCAGCTAGCAGCCAAGTACTTTGCTACATATTAGGGGTGATCCCTGGCCTGTAATGGGTGGTCCTGAGGTCCTGCTGACAGAGTGTAAACCTCGCCATGTGCTAGCTGCGGTGAAGAGAAAGAAGTAGAAAAGCTTGATAAATTTACTTTCAAGCTGGAAACCAAGTGTTGTGCTGGAGAGAAGTGAAGGAGCAAGTAGAGTGCTGGAGAGAGTTGTGAGGAGTAATAGTCTGCAGGGCAAGTGTGCATATACAGGACTGTATATGGAAGTTGTGTACAATAATTCCTGGGGCATCCCACAGTCACCCCTTTTCCCCATCCAAGTTATTTCCTCTAAATAAAACAACAAAAACAAGAGCTGACCTGGTCAGTGTCTATGGATGTGTGAGATATGGTGGGATTGAGGGCAGCTATCAGGTGAACCACAACTAATGCTACTCCCAATGGAGCACATGGCTACAATAGTATAGGGCTGTTTTCTGTCAGGAACCATGAATCAGACCAAGACAGAAGTGCAGTGAAATCACACTTTTTAATAAAAAGGTAAAATGTTATAAACAGAGTAAATGTGGTCAAAACATAGCCAGGCCTCGGTAACCAGAGAGGATAATCATAGCAAGCCAGTGAAATAGAAGTCCAGAGATCAGCGAGGTCAAACAAAGGGAATGCAGGATCAGGAGCCAGGAGAGTCAGCCAAGCAGGGTCTTGAATCCAGGAACCAGAAGGGAACGTTAAACAGGCAAAGTCATTCACAGAAACACACAGCAGAGATTTCTCCAGAGATGTTGACCAAGGCGAAGGCATCTGCGATCTGATCCAGGCAGTTTATCTGCAGCAGAGCTGGCTAAACGAGGCAGGATATGGTCATCGGGTGAGACACAGTAGAAGTTGAAACTGGCAATTAACCCTCAGCTGAGCAGCTTGCTCTGAGAAGGGAGAGCTAAGCCCAGCCCTGATAGTACTCCCTCCTCAACGAACCCAGGTTTGAGGGGAAAACGTCTATAGATAGCATGGAGGAGGACAGGAGTATGTACGCCCGAGGATGAGACCTAAGGGCGCTCATCCGGACCATACCCTTTCCAATGAACCAGGTACTGTATGCACCCACGGTACCTACAGGAGGCAATGATAGATTGTATTTCATACTCCTCTTGGTTCTCAACAGGATGAGGACATGGTACCGAAGTGGTGAAGCGGTTGCATACCAAAGGTTTTAACAAGGAGACATGGAATACATTAGAAATTCGCATATTAGAAGGCAGGTCTAAAGTGTAAGCCACTGGGTTGATCTTGTGAAGAATATGGAAAGGCCCAATAAACCGTGGTGCTAGCTTCAGTGAGGGAACAAAGAGTCGAAGGTTGTGAGAAGACAGCCAGACCCTCTCTCCAACTTGGTAGGAAGGCGCAGGTAGGCATCTGCGGTCAGCATGATGTCTGTACCTATCCTTGGCATGTCGCAAGGACTCTGGGACCTGTACCTAAGTGCAACGAAGACCACAGAGATGCTCTTCCAATGCAGGAATTCTCTGAAGAACAAATGAGTCAGGCAACATGGATGGTTGGAAACCATAATTCCCCATAAACTGAGACAATCGAGAAGCGGTATTGACGGCACTATTGTGAGCAAACTCTGCCCAAGGAAACAGGTCAGATCAGTTGTTATGGTGATCAAAAATATAACAATGTAAAAACTGTTCCAAGGACTGGTTGGCTCATTCTGCGGGCACATTGGACTGAGAGTGATACGCAGAAGAGAAGGAAAGCTGAATTCCCAACTGTGCACAAAAGGCTCGACAAAACCTGAACACAAACTGGCTACCCCTGTCCGAGACAATCACTTTGGGAAGCTCATGTAAACGAAAGATCTCCCGAGCAAAAATGGATGCCAGTTCCTTGGACGTGGGCAACTTCTTAAGTGGAATACAATGTGACATCTTTGAGAACTGGTCAACCACCATAAGGATAACTTTGTTACCCTGAGAGTTAGGTAACTCCACAGTAAAATTCATAGACAGGTGGGTCCAAGGCCGCTCTCCATTGGGTATGGGTTGTAAAAGACCTACTGGAAGATATCATGGTGTTTTGTTCTGAGTACACATGGAACAGGGTGTTACAAAGGTGGCTACATCAGCATGGAGACTAGGCCACCAGAATTGTTGGGAAATAGCCTAAATAAGTTGATTCTTCCCTGTGCGACCAGCAGCCTTGGGAGAATGGTAAGTCTGGAGCACAGCAGTATGGAGACTCTCCAGGACAAAGCAGCGGTCACAAGGTTTCTCAGGAGGAGCATGAATCTGAGCAGTAAGGATCTTGTCACCCAAAGGTGAAGTGAGACTGGTACGAAACGTAGCCAGAATACGATCAGGAGGTATCACAGGAGCAGGATCCAAATCCATCTTGGAAGCGGAGAAAAACTTGCAACAATGCCCTTACATTCTTAGTACTGGGTAAGAACGAGACTATGTAATTGAAGCTTGACAAGAACAGAACCCATTGCGCCCTCCTGGGAGAGAGGTGTTTAGCCTCAGACAAAAATGTGAGATTCTTGTGGTCAGTCAAAATGAGAACCGGAACAGTGGTACCCTTGAGGAGATGCCTCCATTCTTTAAGGGCTAAAATGATTGCTAACAACTCTCTGTCCCCAATCTCGTAATTGCATTTCTCAGGAGACAACTTTGTGGAAAAGTAGCCACAAGGAGGATGCATAGCGCTCTCGGAGGTGGGACGTTGGGACAGAAGGGCACTAACTCCAGTCTCAGATGCATCAACCTCAAGGATGAAGGGTAACATAGGATCTGGATGTGCCAACACAGGAGCGGAAACAAAGGCAGCCTTGAGACTTTCAAAGGCCTTAATGGACTCCGAAGACCAATTCTGTGGGTAACTGTTTTTTGTGGTCATATCTGTTAGGGGCTTGACCAGAGACGAGAAGTTACGAATAAACCTCTGATAATAATTGCCAAAGCCAAGAAAACATTGTGGTGGACGTAAACCCACAGGTCGGGACCACTGTAGAACTGCCGATAGCTTCTCTGGGTCCATCAAAAAACCAGCAGTGGAAATTACATAACCCAGGAATTTAACCTCTTCACGATGGAACTCGCACTTCTCCAATTTACAATACAGGATATTATCTCTCAGCCTGTGAAGCACACGACAGACATCTGTTTGGTGTCTCTAGGGACTTGGAATATATGAGGATATTGTTGAGATAAACCACCACACATTGCTGCAACATATCTTGGAGGATATCGTTGATGAATTCCTGAAAAACTGCTGGAGCGTTGCAAAGACCAAACGGCATTGCAAGGTATTCGTAAAGGCCTGTCCTGGTATTAAACACAGTTTTGCCCTCCTTGATCCTCACAAGATTGTATGCCCCTGTTAGGAAAAGATTGGCCTGGTGAAGTCAGGCCATGTTCTGGACTTTTTTTGCAGAGTTTTGCCGTTCACCAAACGGCCCTATTTAAGCTCCCTGCACCTGTCAGCAGGTGCTGTCCGTTCTACAGCATCTGAGTACCTGTGAGCTTCAGCTCTCCTACCTGAAACCTGCTTGCTGTGTTGTTCCTGTTCCTGTGTACCGACCCGGCTTGCCCTGACCTGCTACCTATCTGCCTGCACCGACCCCGGCTATCCACGACCATCCACTTGTCTGACCCTTCTGTACCTTGCCACCAGCCTGTGAACGAACTCTGCTTGGACTTTGAATATTCTTTTGCCTGCCCCTTCTGTGCCTCTCTGACCCGCCAGTTGCCGACTCAGCCTGCACAACCACTCTTCTGTCTGCACGACCTTCTGGAGCCTCACATCACCACCAGTGACCATCCAGCCCTCGTGCCATCCCGCACTGTGGGACTTCCTGTCTACACTACGAGGGGTCCCCGACTCGGGTGTGTAAGAGTGGTTGTTCCCTGCTAAGACAAACTCCACCACCAGGATCGTGACAGTAACGGACAGCCATGTCCGAGTCTTCACAGGGAACACCCTCACCCATGGATGAACTGTGTATCCATTTGGCCGGGCTCACACAAGCAGTGAAAAACCTGCAGGAGGGCTACACCCGGCTGGAGGGAGAAGTGTGGAAAATGCGTGAGCTCTCTGCGCCCTCCCTATCCGGAGGTGGTGCCACCGCGGTCCGCACCATTGTGGCGCTGCCTTCCGAGCCCAAGGTCCCCTTGCCCGACAAGTTCACGGGGGACCGCAGCAAGTTTCGGACCTTTCGCAGCTCGTGCGAATTGTACCTGGGTCTGCAGCCGCGCACCTTTTCCCTTGAAAGCACCAAGGTAGGCCTGGTCATTTCTCTGCTGCAAGGTGACCCCCAGGTCTGGGCTCATCGCCTCTGGGAACAGAGAGCACCCGAAGTCGCCACCCTGGACGCCTTCTTCGATGCCATGGCTCAGCTGTACCAGGATCCCCACCTAGCAGCCACAGCCGAGGCCACCTTGCACACCCTACAGCAGGGTCGGCGGTCCGCGGAGGACTACGTAGCAGGGTTCCGGCGCTGGAGTGCAGACACAGCGTGGAACAACGCCGCACTCTGCTACCAGTTCAGGATGGGATTGGCTGAGTCGTTGAAAGATGAACTTGCCCGTGTCGGGGTGCCTGCGACCCTGGATGCCTTAATTAACTTGGCCATCCAGATTGACTGGCGGCTCAGGGAACGCCGGGCCGAGCGAGCCATAGGACCCTCTCCTGTTTCACGTTTAACCTGGATGATGCCCCAGATGCCCGGTCGCACGGCTCCGGCCCTGGCACCAGCTCCATCTGCACCCACAGACCTGCCTGAGCCCATGCAGATCGGCCTGCTGCTCCCATCTCTCACTCCGGAAGAGAGACAGTAGCGCCGGGCACTGAACCTGTGCCTTTACTGTGGCGAGGCCCGACACATGGTGAGGACCTGTCCTGCCAAAGCGGATAAGCGGCCCATTCCGGCCAACCTGGACTCAACACCAGCCTGTAATAATATGTCTCATCTGACTCTCTCTCTGTTTCTTTGCAGTTGCCCGGAGGGAGCGTTTAAGTGTCAGCGATTATTGATTCTGGGGCGTGTAGCTGTTTTGTGGACCAGACATTTGCTTCACTACACCAGATGCCCCTGGCATAAAATGACGGTCCGCCTGGCCGATGGGTCAGCCATTAAATCCGGCCAAGTCACCATGGAAACCCAACCTATTCCGGCATCTACTCCCCAGGGACACCAGGAGTTACTCATCCTCGATGTCATAGCCTCACCCCTGTTCTCCGTCATTTTGGGGCTCCCCTAGCTTCGGGCACATAGCCCCGACATAAACTGGTCCACGGGGCGCATCCGATTCCTGTCCCCTTACTATGAACAACACTGTCTGCTACCATCCGGGGATGTTGGTCCCTCTCTCCTGGGCCTAGACTCTGACGTTGACTCGGAGACCCGTCTTACTGTGCCACCTGTCTACCATGAGTACCTCGACGTGTTCAGTAAAAAAGGGGCGGACCAGCTACCTCCCCACAGGGCCTATGACTGCCCTATTGAGTTGCTCCCTGGAACTGAGGTCCCTTTCGGCCGCATATACCCGCTATCCAAACTTGAGCTAACGGCCCTCAAGGCCTACTTGGATGAAAACCTGGCCAAGGGGTTCATCCGACCTTCCACGTCCCCTGTCAGGGCGGGCATCTTCTTCGTGGAAAAGAAGGACCATACCCTCCGCCCATGCAAAGGTTACCGGGAGCTAAACCGCATCACGGTCAAGAACCGGTATCCTCTCCCACTCGTTCTGGAGCTGTTTCAGAGGCTGGGGTCGGCCACAGTGTTTATCAAGTTGGATCTCCGGGGGGGGGGGGGGCTTACAACTTAATTTGTATCCGAGAGTATCGTCTGGTCAACAATGTGTTCCGGGATTATCTGGATCTTTTTGTTATTATTTATCTGGATGATATTTTGATTTTTTCCTCCACTCTGGAAGAGCATGGTCAGCATGTCCGGTGTGTCCTCAACCGCCTACGACAGCACAGGCTGTATGCTAAGGCCGAGAAATGCGCATTTGAGTGCCCAAAAATTTCCTTTTGTGGACTGATCCTGTCTGTCTCTAGAATTACCATGGACCCTCAGAAGGTCTCAGCTATTCTGGACTGGCCGGCACCTGTGGAAAAAAAAGGGTTCCAACGTTTTGTCGGCTTTGCCAACTTTTACAGGAGATTCATAAGGGGATTCTCGGCCATCATTGCCCGATTACACAACTCACAAAGCAAGGTCAGCGGTTCCACTGGTGAGCAAAGGCCCAAGATGCTTTCCAAGCCTTAAAAAAGCTCTTCACCATGGCACCCATTCTGAAGCATCCAGACGCTACACTGCCCTATGTCCTGGAAGTGGACGCATCTGAAACGGTGGTAGGAGTGGCCCTGTCTCAGCAGCATGGGGCCAGGGCTCTCCTCCACCCTGTGGCCTTCTTCTCCCGCAAGCTCTCAGCTCCGGAGAAGAATTACGATGTCGGAGACAGGGAATTGTTGGCCATTAAGGCGGCTTTGGAGGAATGGCGCTGCTTGTTGGAGGGGGCCAGCATCCTGTCCTGATATACACGGACCATCGCAATCTAGAGTATCTCCGAACAGCCAAGAGACTCAGACCTCGCCAGGCCCGCTGGGCACTCTTCTTTTCGAGGGTCCAGTTCCACCTGACCTACCGCCCAGGGGTGAAGAATACCAAGCCTGACGCTCTGTCTCGGATGTTTTCAGAGCCGGAAACTACCGCTCCCCCCAACACTATCCTACAACCCAGGAGCTTCTAGCTTACCGAGGAGGATCTGCTGTCCCGGATTCAGAGAACCTCAGCCTGCTCACCGGGATTATCTGATCAAGGGCTAACCTGGAAGGATGGTCTCTGGTGGCACCGGAATCAAATCTTTGTCCCCAAGGAGCTCCGTCCTGCCATATTGGAACTGTGCCACGACCATAAATTAGCCGGTCACTTTGGCTCACGGAAAACCGCCGAGCTTGTATCACACTCCTTCTGGTGGCCATTGCTTCCTGACGACTGTTTGGCTTATGTCTGCTCCTGCTCCACCTGTGCCAGAAATAAGTCGGACAAAGCCCGAGCCTGGGGGCTGTTAAGACCTCTCCCCATTCCTGGTCCAAAATATCAATGGACTTCATTGTGGAGCTGCCCCCGGCTCAAGGATACACCACAATTTTTGTTGTAGTGGACAGGTTGACAAAAATGGCACACTTCCTCCCAATGAAGGGCACCCCCACTGCAAAAGAGACGTCCAAAATTTTCCTCAAGGAAGTTATTCGGCTCCACGGTGTGCCAGGTAACATCGGGTCTGACCGGGGGGTCCAGTTTACCTCTCACTTCTGGAGGGCCCTCTGTTCTGCCTTGGAGATCGACCTTTCCTTCTCAACAGCGTACCACCCGCAGACCAAAGGTCAGACCGAGAGGACAAACCAAACGTTGGAGCAACACCTCCGTTGCTTCTCAGCCTACTCTTAGGATGATTGATGCTCACTGTTACCCTTGGCGGAATTCGCCTACAATAATACGGTGCATTCCGCAACAAAGCAGTCCCCCTTCTGGGCTAATTATGGGTTCCACCCCACTTTGTTTCCCAGTCTTGCTCAGGAGACAGCATTACCTGCAGTTCACGAGGCCACACAATTTTTCAGGGCCAATTGGAAGTTGCTAAAGGAAACACTTGCCAAGACGCAGGAAACAACGAAAGCTGCTTTCAATAAGAAAAAACGGGGTGAACTCAACCTCCAGCCTGGTGACAAATCTTAAGTTGTCCTGCCCGTCCAAGAAGTTGGGCCCATGGTTCATTGGCCCCTTCCCAGTTAAGAGGAAAGTTAATCAGGTGTCCTTTGAGTTGGATCTCCCGCAGTCTCTAAGAATACACTCGGTATTCCATGTGTCTCTGCTTAAGCCGGTGACCCCGGACCCCTTCCCCAATAGAGCTGGCGCTCCCCCTGCCCCTGTCTTGATCAATGGAGAATAGGAGTTCGAAGTCGAGTCCGTACTTGACTGCAAAAAGAGGGGCGGTGTGGTTCAGTACCTTGTAAAATGGAAGGGCTACAGGCCGGAAGAGAGCTCTTGGGAGCCCGAAACCAATCTTCATGCTGATGACTGCATCCAAACCTTCTGGGATAACAACCCTGCCAAGCTGGCCAAACTGGGCATCCAGAGGCTGCCCCTTGGGGGGGGCATTGTTAGAAAAAGATTGGCCTGGTGTAGTCAGGCCATGTTCTGGACTTTTTTGCCGAGTCTTGTCGTTCACCAAACGGCCCTATTTAAGCTCTCTGCACCTGTCAGCAGGTGCTGTCTGTTCTACAGCGTCTGAGTACCTGTGAGCTTCAGCTCTCCTACCTGAAACCTGCTTCCTGTGTTGTTCCTGTTCCTGTGTACCGACCCGGCTTGCCCTGACCTGCTACCTAAAAAATACATATTTGGGGGGAACACCCTACCAAACGCATGGTGCTGCTTGTAAAGACCAATAGACAAAAAAACACATATTACAGCGCACACATGATACATACTCCTACCAGGCTGTTTAAAAGCATCTAAACGTATATAGCAAAAAATGCAAAAATACGGGCTTAAGCCCACTGACTGCTGGAAAGTACCCTGTTTTACCAGTGGGACCAGTGGGTCCTACACTAACCTTAGAGTGAATGCTCCTATCTCAAACCATGGAAGCCAACGCCTCACTTTATGGGAGACCAGAGGACACATCCCATGGATCAGGTGGACACTGATTGGGGGTAATTAAGGAGGATGGGGTTCTCCAGCCCAAAAGGTCTGGTCAGGACCTCTCAGCATACAAAAAAATACATATTTGGGGGGAACACCCTACCAAACGCATGGTGCTGCTTTTGAAGACCAATAGACAAAAAAATTACCCCCAATCAGTGTCCATCTGATCCATGGGATGTGTCCTCTGGTCTCCCATAAAGAGAGGTGTTGGCTTCCATGGTTTGAGATAGGAGCATTCACTCTAAGGTTAGTGTAGGACCCACTGGTCCCACTGGTAAAATGGGGTACTTTGCAGCAGTCAGTGGGCTTAAGCACTTCATGGCCATTTAGTGTGACCAAACCCCCGTATTTTTGCATTTTTTGCTATATACGTTTAGATGCTTTTAAACAGCCTGGTAGGAGTATGTATCGTGTATGCGCTGTAATATGAGTTTTTTTGTTTTTCTGACCTGCTACCTATCTGCCTACACCGACCCCGGCTATCCACGACCATCCGCTAGTCTGACCCTTCTGTACCTTGCCGCCAGCCTGTGAACGAACTCTGCTTGGACTTTGACTATTCTTCTGCCTGCCCCTTCTGTGCCTCTCTGACCCGCCAGTTGCCGACTCAGCCTGCACGACCTTCTGGAGCCTCACATCACCACCAGGGACCTTCCAGCCCTCGTGCAATCCCGCACTCTGGGGCTTCCTGTCTACACTACCAGGGGTCCCCGAATCGGGTGTGTAAGAGTGGTTGTTCCCTGCTAAGACAGACTCCACCACCAGGATCGTTACAGCCCCTCTCAGATCAAGCTTCATGAAAATCATTGCTCCCTTGAGGTGGTAAAATAACTCTGTAATAAGTGGAATTGGATAAGCATTCTTAATTGTGAAGCGATTGAGACCCCTAAAATCGAAAAGGTCTTAGTTCGCCACTCGTCTTTTTTCACAAAGAAGCCAGAACCAGCAGGAGACGCGGATTTGTGGTTGAACCCTCTAGAAAGTGCTTCTGCAACATATTCCTCCATGGCTTTATCCTCCGAGACAGACAAAGGGTAAACTCGGCCATGAGGGGGTATGGCACCAGGTTGAAGGTCAATAGTGCAATCATATGACCAGTGTGGAGGCAAACTACCAGCTTGACCTTTATCAAAGACATCGCTAAATTTGAGGTATTCCTCCGGCAGGGAGGAGGGTGAAGAGGTACACAAGACCTTAGCCACTTTCTGAAAAATGTCTTACTGCATTGTGGGGACCAGGAAAGAACCTCAGCACGAAGCCAATCAAAAGAGGGGTTGTGCCTCTGTAACCAAGGATAACCAATAATCACCAAAAATGAGGAGAGGAAATTATTTGGAATTGGATTATCTCATGGCGAAGAGCCCCTACGAACATGGTCAATGGTGCAGTCTCATGAGTCACCCGGGCAGGCTGTAGAGCTCTCCCATCAATAGCCTCAATGGCAAGTTGAGTAGCCCGGAGCTAATCAAGTTTTTAGACACAAAGGCACTATCTATGAACAATGGAAAAAATCAATCAGCGCTGCTTAGAGAAACTATTTAGCATGAGCTGCCAGCTGAACATCAAGGTAGTCACACTCCCTGAATAAATCATAAACACAGAAAAAAGATGCAGCGCAGCATAAAATAATCAAAAGGTATAGTGCACAATAAAGTCCAGTGTGGAAGTGCATGCAGAGAAGTCCTCATGTGTCTATATTCAACAAACGTGAATTCCTCCACCATCAATCTAATGCGCTCACCTCCAGTTCAGACCCCAGTTTTACTAGAGGGTCTGAAACACTTTTCCCAGCATGGGATCAATAGACTTCTCATGGATCCTACTTCACAATAAATGAAGTGGTGGTTGTCTCACATCACACCAGGTATATGGAGCGGCATCACCATGCAAGTACAAGAAAGATGGAACTAAGTGTAGACTGTAAGCAAAGCAGCTTTATTCTCACAGAATCCTACTTACAGTATACTTGTTAAAATGCGCTTCATGGGTAAAACGATCATACTCGTCCGGTCACTTGTGACAGCAACAAACACTGTGCAGTTGATCGGAGCGGAGAACCTCGGCAGAGAGTAGCGGGTGACGTCACGATAGGTCCCTTCCCCCGAACCCCAAAACTATCTATGAACAGGCCTGCAGCCCCAGAGTCTATTAGATCCTGTATCTCGACGGACGATTCAGATCAAGAAAGGGTAACCGGAACCAGGGGCTTATCTACACTGCGCGCGGTCGGGAACCGGTTAAGCACACCGGTGCTGAAGATCAGTATTGCTTTGAATTTTTTTTTCTGTACTGTTTGTAACCTTGTCTAAAAATAAACAAAAAAAAAATATTTCTGGTGACAACTCTAAAATGATGGATTTCCCATCACTTTCTGTCTTGGTGACAACTGTCCACATGACACATAGGGGTTGATTGAAAGTGCAAAATTTGGTGCAGCTCCATACAGAAACCAATCAGCATCAAGGTTTTATTGTCAAAGCTTGATTGAACAAGCTGAGGTTAGAAGCTGATTGGCACCAGTTTTTGCTCTCTCCAGCTTTAGTAAATCAACCCCATAGGGTGAATCTACTTAGCGGCGTCACTTCTAAATCTTCCCTACTATATCCAAAAGAAAAAAGCGTTTTGCAAATGCAGACATTTAGACAACTTGTATGCTGACCAGTGCCCACTGATGTAAGGATGTCTGTCCCTCTGGCCATTATTACTATTTTTTTATTTTAATTTTTTAGATATTTCTGACAATTACATTGAGATTATTACACAGGATTTCCTTTATTTAGAGCTTTATAGTGTTAGAGTATTGCCAATACGTAGAATATTGTTAGTGTTGAATACTCTAGCTATGTCTTATTCTTTAATTTATAGTGATATATATAACTTGCTGAGATTGATAACGTAATATAAGCTGTAGATGGGATGTTTAGCAGGGGTTTCCTGAGATCTGAAAATTATTTCAAGGGTTCCTCTGGGGAATAAGTTGATAAAAGCTGCTGTAGATAGTTTGTTTCTTTTTAGTTTTCGTTGTTCTGAGTCTAGTTCAGCAAACGGCAATGCGCTAAAAAAAAAATAAAAAAAGCTCAGGAATGAAAAAAAAAAAAAAAAGGTAAAAAGAAAGATGGGTTTCACAAGTTGCCTTTAACCCTTTCACTGCCAGAGCCATTTTTGCAATTTTTTTTTTTTGCACACATGTTTAAAAAATCATTTTAGGCCTGAAGATTACACAAATCCCCCAAACATGATGTATTTTCTGAAAGCAGACACCCTAGAGCAGGGATATGCAATTAGCGGACCTCCAGATGTTGCAGAACTACAAGTCCCATGAGGCATAGCAAGACTCTGACAGCCACAAGCATGACACCCAGAGGCAGAGGCATGATGGGACATATAGTTTTGCAACAGCTGGAGGTACGATACTTGCTTATCCCTGCCCTAGAGAATAAAATAGTGGCAGTTTCAATTTTTTATGTCACAGGATATTACCGCAAAGGTCTAGAAAACGCAAAATTTCAATAAAAAACACAATAGCGCGAATTTTAGGGCAAAAAAACCCAAAAAATATCACACATTTTTGGTAAAATATAAAATATGAGGTTGCACTGAGTAAATAGATACCCAACATGCCAAACCTTAAATTTTTTTGCTCCCCGTGAAATGGCGTCAAACTTCAGTACCCTATATTTCCTATAGGTGATGCTTCAGAAGCCCCCTATAGGTATCATAGAAAGGAAACGAATGCACCTCAAAGGAAGCCCGAAATAGAATCTTGATTTATTGAAGACATCAAAATAGCACGGTACAGGATGAACCAGCTCAAAGGCAGAAGCGTTTCACACTTAACAACAGTGCTTATTCATTGCAAAGACAAAGCTCACTGATTGATAAATATATGCCATGAACAATTGTCGCCCAAGTGAAAAAAGGGGAGGGGAAAACCATTCACTCAGAGTAGTGAGTGACCTTTCGGCAACTAATGTAGCCCCAGGCATGGTACAAACCATGAACACTGATAACAAACAAATATAAAAAATGAATGAAAAGGGGCGACTACATGGGAAACCGATGTAAAAGTCAAAAAACCAACAGACAGGTGTATAGTCTAAAGAAAAAGAAAAAAGAAACCTCAAACACTTCCACACCACACGCAGTATATTTACTGTGTGGACGTGTCCCACGAATCACCGTAAATAAACGGCGTCCTGCGGAGTGGCAGCTACAGGGTCGCGCGCTAGGGTTGCCACCTCATTCCTTTAAACCCGAGCACATATGAATTACACAGGTTCTGAGGCTAATTTAATGCAGATAAGGCAATAAGTGAGTTTAATTACCACCTTAATCAGCCACAGAGCCTGTGTAATTCATATGTGTTCGGTTTTAAAGGGATGAGGTGGCAACTCTAGCGCGCGCGCGTGCCCGCCGCACTCTGGAGGAGTGTGCCCGCGGCTCGGGTGGACCCGATGTCCACCGGCGAGCCGCGATGAGCAGCCAGAGCAAAAGAAAGGGGAACCGCCGATGTAAACACGGCGGTTCCCCGCTCTGTCAGGCGGCATGCAAGAGATCTATTGATCCCTGTCACTGGGATCAGTTAGATCTCTTATGCCCATAGCAGCCCCCTCCCCCGCAGTTAGAACATGCCTAGGGAATACAGTTAACCCCTTCACTACCCCCTGCAGGTTAACCCCTTCACTGCCAATGACATTTATACAGTAATCAGTGGACATTTAAATTTCTGATCGCTGTATAAATGTCATTGGTTCCAAAAAAGTGTCAAAATGGTCCGACATGTCCGCCACAATATCGCAGTACTGCTAAAAATCGCAGATCGCCGCCATTACTAGTATAAAAAAAAAATAAAAGCCCCAGAAATGAATTCTCATCAGCCATAAATGCGATAACTTTCGCACAAACCATAGGAAACTAAGAACATTCATGATAAAATACCTGTGGGGTAATAAACACCCAAGAATAGCATACGCGCAACTGGTAAAAAACAGAAACGAAGGGGGAATAGGAGCGCCAGA
>BLSH010555922.1:2909-16795 GCA_018402905.1 Glandirana rugosa
GTCTTTGACTTTCACTGCTGTCGCTGTTAAGACGTCGACTCGTTTAAAGTCACAAAAACCAAACTAATGTAATAACTTATTTAAAATAATGATAATGCAATAATAAAGACTATTAATAAATATCAATAAATAATATAATATTAAATACTAAAGTACAAAGATTATCACAACCCGCTTGGGCCTGACATTGCAAGCCCAGGCATGGCTTGAAAGCCCACAGGCACCGTGCCTGGGCCTGGGCCTGTAAAGTTTTTATCAAGCCCAAGCCAGGCCCCGAGACGATAAAATGAGGTGCACAACTCTTCGACGTCCCGTCAGCCATGCCATTAGTAGGCATGGTTGTGATGGCTTCTAAGGGCAAACCAGTGAAACGCTTGTTGATTGGCTGCCCTGCAGCTTCTCAACACGTGGAGTAAAATAGCAGAGCCCCGGACCGAACCCGAACTATTTTTGAAATGTCCGGGTCCGGGTCCGTGCCACGGACACCCGAAAGTTCGGTACGGACCCGAACGTTACAGTCCGGGTTCGCCCAACACTATTAGAAACATGAAATCATAAATTATAATATAATAAATAACTATAAATAATTATCAGAAATAATAACGTAATAGTAATAAAATTTATTCAATAATGTAATCAAACCAAAAACACTGAAATTTGCTCAGCTGCAGAATTGTCGCTGTCGTCACTTTCAGTTTCTGATGATAAATTTCCCCAAAAATCAGTATCACTCAATTCTGCAAATGATTATTATTTACTATTGGTGTTTTTTAGCTGATAAAAAAACACTTTTGACTTAAAGGGACACTTTTTGGTTGCTATGGACATTCTCATGTTTCCAGACAGAAAGAATGACATAAATAATATAAAAGTGCATGCAGGGCACTGGGCAAACCACTAGGGACAAAGGGGATGTGTAATCATTTTATACAGTAATGTAATCTGTAAGATTACAGTGTACTGTATGTGCTGTGTGTTTTTGAATTTCCCGCTGGTCTCCGTCCCCGTGCGACGCGGCGCTCGCACGGAACGGAGCCCGGCACACAGAGGCATCGGGCGGAGGGACAGACACGCTGACACAGCGGGGGACATCGCTGGATCCAGGGGACAAGGTGAGTAACCCAGCCTGGATCCAGCAATGGATCCCGAGTGTGGCTCGGGGTTACCGCTAATGGTACTGAAATTCCACCCCGAGCCACACTCGGGATTACTGCCAGGGAGGTTAATTGAACAAGCTGAAGTTAGAAGCTGATTGGCCACCCACCTTGCACAGCTGCACCAGATTTTGCATTCTTCAGTTTTAGTAAATCAACCCCACTGCTTCTGTTTTGAGGGCCTGTTGTCGCTCTTGAAACTGGGAGAGAACAGGTAAGTGGTCCTTTGAAATAATTATACAGTGGAGTGAATTGACTCACAGCAAACCATCTGGATTCACTGCAAGTTTTAATTTGCACAAACAGTTTCATTCATCACTATCTCCAGTATCTTATTATGGAAGTAGTGCATAGCTTCCCACTGTCTCTCATTTGGATGGAGTGTCTTTCTCCTTGTGCAAGCACAGTTGTCCATATTTTAGGTCTGATGTACCGTATACATCGCTTTACAAAATGTACTACTTTACAATTTTACTAATAAAATGTTATGGTACGCTATACCTTTTATCCAACCTTTATATTACTGCAGTCGTTATTTTGAAAAGCTAATATGAAGGAATAATAGGAGTTAAAAAAAAAACACTTGTGTGGTTTAGCCAAGCATTTTCTGCATATTTGATCTTTATGGTCCATGTAATCAGGGCCCTGGCAGGGACATGACCTTTGCCAACATACGGTGTGCAAAAAGGTGTCCCTTGTTATAACTTCAGAAAGTTGGGAGGTGTGCTAGTGAATGCTACTATGCAATAATCAGACCGGAATCTAGTTATAGTACAACTGCTAAACTCCAACTGGGAACTAAAAGTAAGTAAGCATTACTACACACACTATTCTCATCAGGACAAAAAGTGAGGTGAAATTCAAAATTCTACATTTTAAATTGTCACTGAAACAGGAAGTGAGGTGGAATCTCTTGTCTTTTCCAAGAAATAAAAAAAAATGTAAAAAGTTCTAAGCATTCTCCAATCTGACAAAATCATAAAAATACTGCACTGAAGTTTAGCTTTTAAAAAGGCTTTCTTTTAAGATTTGGGGTTAAACAGAAAACCTCATAGCAACCAATCAAATTTAGTTATTGTTCTATTGGAAGGTTGGCAATTGAACAAATATCTGATTTGTGTTATGGACAGCACATCTGTTTCCCCTTATATTAGTTTTTTTTTTAAATCGTGTTTCAAGAGGAAATTCAAGAGGAAGGAAAAATACTTACTAAGTGGTCAGAGCAATGCTTTGTCACAGTTTTCATGTTTTGTTGTTTCCCTAGGAGTACTATTATACATTTACTTCCATATTTCATGACTATCAAAAATTATTAGGAAATAATTAAAGCTGACATTGGCATTTCGTTATTAATAGCTTATTCACACAACTGAGCTATTTGCGCTCCAAGTTTTTTTTAAACTCCTGTATTACTGTTTATCCAACTTCATATGCTTGATTTTTTTTTTCATGCATCAACTACTTCAATAAAAAGTCTATCAGGTCTCATAAGTTTCACTACAGCAGTTTCGAAGAATGCCTCCTTGTTCTGGAATTTAACTCTGGAAGCTTCTATGCAGTATGGCCTGAAGCACAAAGAAAAGAAGTGTGCTTATATTTAGGACAATTATTGCCACAGATTTGGCCTTTTTTAGATTTAGGTATGTAAGTTATCACTTAGATTTACATCCATTCAACAAACCTTGATTAAAGAAAACCTGGCATGCTAGATGTAGATTGATCAGGATATTAGAAGTCATGCTATTCATTTTTCTATTGTTCCTTGCATATAAAAATTAATTGATTTTGGAACGGACCAATTAGATCTTCCTGATTTGGTTTTAAATGCAAATCTGCTAAAAAAAAAAAACAGTAGGAGGTCCCTCTAAAGTGGCCCTGTCAGCACAGGTTCACTTGTACACCAGTAGCTCACTTGTTAAAACAAAAGGGAATATACTTACCTTTGTGGTGCCCTATATCTTGAAATATTGATACTAGTATTCAGTCAGTCAGATGGATTGAATAGCTGTTTTCTCTGCTGTACTCTGTGATTTCTCCCACCAGCTTGCACATTGGTACGGAGGAGCAGGTATTTTAAACACTTGGAAGTGTGGAATACTTGCAGTGGCCGGGGAATGGAAGTAGGGCTGATTCCACAACCTGGAATGGGAGCAACTTCAAAGCCAGAAATTTTAAAAACAATATTAAGATTCTGGAAATGGGGTTATTGTTTTTCTCCCACTCCATCAGCTGCGGAAAAGACACCTGCCTTGGAAAAGATGCTGGAGACAGAGGGTTGGTGTAGGAGACGTCTTTAGACATTTATGCCTCTGCTTACCTCTCCACAGCTTAGCCTTTGACTTTCTTCCCCACTTGACAGGGCATATTCTAAAACTTCTGAAACCCCTTGTAAGGCTTTCCTCCCTGTTACTAGAGGCCATAGATATGTGGCAGATGCAGTAGGAGAATTTTGTGGAGGTGGGGGAAGAAGGGGGGATGTGGAAAGGGAGAAATGAGGGGGAATGCGGGCCCTTATTATTATACAGGATTTATATAGCGTCGATAGTTTGCGCATCGCTTTACAACATTAGGGCAGACAGTACAGTTACAAAACAATTCAACAGGGCCCTGTTCATTAGAGCTTACAATCTAGGAGAAGGGGTCAAGTGATAAGAAAGGGCAATAACTGTGGGGGAGGAGCTTATGAAGAAAATAAAAGTGTAGTTGTTAGGTGGAGGCAGGATAGGCTTCTCTGAAGAGAAAAGTTTTCATGGATCGCCTGAAAGTGGATAGATTTGGAGACAGTCAGACAGATTGGGGAAGGGAATTCCAGAGGATGGGAGAGACTCAGGAGAAGTCCTGGAGGCGAATATGGGAGGAGGTGATGAGGGAGCTGGAGAGCAGGAGGTCTTGGGAGGAATAAAGAGGACGCTTAGGTTGGTATTTTGAGACTAGGTTAGTGATGTAGCTGGGGGGCCGAGTTGTGAATGGCTTTGTAACTTATTGTTAGTATTTTGAATTTAATTTGCTGGGTGAGTGGCAGCCAATGGAGGGATTGGCAGAGAGGAGTAGCAGACACTGAGCGGTTTGTGAGGTGGATGAGTCTGGTAGCAGCTGAATTGACTGAAGGGGGGATAGTCTATTTAAAGGGAAGCCAATGAGGAGGGAGTTGCAGTAGTCGAGGAGAGAGATGACCAGAGAGTGAATCAGGAGCTTTGTGGTTTCATTGGTTAGAAAGGGATGCAGTTTAGAGATGTTGCGAGGGTTGAGGTAGCAAGCTTTGGATAGTGATTGAATGTGGGGCCAAAAGGAGAGTTCAGAGTCCAGGGTAACACTGAGCACCCTGACGTGGGTTGAAGTGTTGCTCCCGCTGAGCTTTTTGGTGCAGATTCATGAGTTTCCTTATAAATGTGGCACACAAATGACTGATATTTTTATTAAAGCTGATACACTGCAGACAGAGGCTGCAGACCACAACAGGGCTGTTGGCAGCAGATAAGTAAAAAGGCTTAAGCTGGGTACACACTGTTTGAAAATCGGCTGGTTCAGCAGGAACTGGCCAACTTTCGGACAGTGTGTACAGCAGTCTGTCTGACAACCAATGGCTGTGAGCCCTGATCAATGTATTCTGGTGGGGGACCCCCTGACAGAATAAAATAGCACAGCGGGAGAGATTGCCGCACCAACATCGCTTGTGTTGGTATGGTGGTCTGTCCGGGTTTTATTTTTTTAATTTCATTTTAATTTAAACTGCTGGATTGAACAAAAAAGTTTGCAGTGTGTGCTTTACAGCGCAGAGCTTTGGTCATGAGGATAGCCGTGACCTGGGCCTGTGGCAAATGGCTTCTAGATGGATTAGGATGACTGCTCCTTTCAAAACTCTGCAAGCTGCCCCTGTACCTGGACAAAATTCTCCCTCTTTGCTGCTTTGCCTCTGTCTGCAAAATGTTCTAATCTCCAATTGGTGGTATTCACGTATGCTTTGCCACCTCACCATCCTCTCCCTTCTCATGGCTGGAGCTCCCTTTGCAGTAAGCTGCAGCTCCTGGGACATCACTACCTCTTGTTGCCTTGGTGCAGCTTTGCTTATGTGAGCAATAAGTGTATGCTACAGACCCCTAAATTAAAAAAAATATCCCTAGCAGATAAAGATAAAACATACCATCCCCAAATCTAAATCTCCCACTAAACCCCAAACCAATTGTTTAACATACCATAAAATTAAAAAAATATATCTAAATGTGAAAAACAAAACAAAATAATAATAAAACAATCAAGCAAAACAAAAGTATGTTGTCAGTTGTTGACTCACACAAAAAGGTAGTCCTAATAGGACTGCTGGGTCTCTAAAACTATGAACATGGCATAGGTGTGCGCAGCCTGTTGCTTTAGGGTGTGCACCCCAAAGCTCAAACACACGTGTGTATGTGCATGTGTATATATATAGAGCAGCTGATGTTATCAGTAGGGCAGAGATTGGTGTCAATAGTATTTTTTAATATATATATAATTTTTGCAATTTAATTATTTATTTTTTATAATTTTATGTAACCCCATTCGGGTGCTTTGGCGAAATATCAGGTGTCTAAACAAGGGAAATTTGCTCCACACTGGATGATTAGGGTGTGCCCAGGCACACCTGGCACACCTTGTGCGCACGCCTATGGAACACGGGGGTTACAAAAGAATATGTAGCCCACCACACTGCAATCTACAGTAAGTTAGCACAATATAGCACAGCATAGCACCATATTGCAACTACCTTCCCCTACACAGATTATTTATTTATTACAAGTACTCATACAGTATAGCACCATCAATTTGCGCAGTGCTTTACGTATATATTGCACATCTACATCAGTCCCAGCCCTCAAGGAGCTTACAATCTAAGGTCCCTAACTCACATTCATACAAACTAGGGCCAATTTATCCAGGAGCCAATTAACTTACCAGCATGTCTTTGGAGTGTGGGAGGCAACCGGAGTACCCAGAAGAAATCCATGCAGGTGCAGGGAGAACATGCAAACTCCAGGCAGGTGGTGCTGTGGTTGGGATTCGAACTGTCGACCCCAGTGCTCAGACAATCAACTCTACCTGAACTACTCCAACAAATGTAATTAAAAAAAAAAAAACTACTCCAACAACTGACAACAGGCTGCTGGGATCCCACCTTTTTATAGTGAGGGAGCTGACACACAACAAAATTATTGGTTATTGTAACCCTGCTGACCACAGTTCAAAGGTCAGGCAGGGCAATATGGTTACAAATAATTCAGTCCAACAAATGTCCACATTAATTCACCTGGACCACAAAATTCAAAACTGTTGGATCTGCCCCAAACCTATGGTAGCAGAGAACATGATCTCTAATTTTAATGCCAAAGTTACTGTTAAGTAAAATAACTCTGCTAGTCAGGCCCCCTAAATCCTATTAAATGAATAACCCAATGCACAGGATACAACAACCGGTGCCTGTGTATATGTATATGATCTTTAAAATGTAACTGAATATACATTTTATGTGCAGCTTCTGGACTTTACCTCATTTTTTCTATATATGTTGATCTGAATAAGGTGAATTCCTAAAACAGACCATTACTGTACAAATGCTGTTGCCTGTTAACCATATAATCAATTGTGCTGACATCATTGATGGTGAAGAAATCAATGCTAATTATCATCATATGTAAAGAAAGGTTAAGTCCATGTAGATCAGTAGAATATTGCATAGAGCAGCACAAAGCATTTTTTACATGGGAAATATTAAGGCACAGATTGCCTCTGGCACAGAAGGGGGTTTTAAATGGTTGAATAAGCAACACTGCTCACATTTCTGGGATGATGTATTTTGATAACCAATTTACTTGCATGCCATAACAAATTAGATCTGTACAAATCTAAAGAGAAATTGAGCTATGCATGTTTATTAAGTCATGGTGAAATCTAGGTCTGCTGATTAGCTACTAATGCCATACATTCTGTACTCTGCTATCCCACAGAGATTTCACCAGTGTAACAGCCGCATACCGTGTAATAAATAACAACCACACATAAGAACTGTGTTTCATTCTAGCTTTGTTCTAAAACAGGTTTCTGTGCCAAATATATAACTGGAAAGGTTATTTTAAGGTTTTCATCTTGCAGTATGGGTTGGAAAACACAGGCAAAAATTGCAGTTTTCTCAGCTGTTAAACTGAAAAAGACTTTGTTAGTGTAACATCTCTCTTGTTTGACCAAAGGCACACAGGTTTCATGCTAGACGGTGCTGAGACATCATGATGCCTTAAGCCCTAGGCACCATATTGCCCTAGACACCCCTGAATGATGACATCCTTTGTACAAGCTCCCCTTTTTGCAACATGCAATTAGATTAGTAAAAACAACTGCTAGAATTTGCTATTGCATAAGCAAACTGCCTGCTTTATATTCACTTCTACTGTATAGACCAGTGGTTTCCAAACTGTGGCCTGAGGGTCAGATGTGGCCCTTTTCTTGCCTTTATTCGGCCCTTGGTGCACTATTCCTCCCACTGATACAAAGCACTCTTCCTCCCACTGACACAAACAATGGGGTGCTATTCCTGCCACTGACACCAACAATGGGGGACTAGTCATGCTACGGACACCAACCATGTCAATGATGGGTCAATATTTCTTCTCCGATACAGATGATGGGGCATTATTACTCCCATTGATGCCAGGGCATTTTCTACTCACACTGGCCACAGTCCAGCCACCTCAAGGTCTGCAGGACAGTAAAGTATCCCTTTTTTTGGAAAGTTTGGAGACCCCTTGTATAGACCAACAAACTAGATAAAAGAGAGAAGGTTTCAGGTTTCATGAACTGTAGAGAATATTCTGACTCCTCTTAATATCCTTTTCATACACTATGGGGTTTATTTACAAAAGCTAAAGAGTGCACATGACGTGGCGTTGCCCTAAACTGCATCGATATTGGGAGTTAAACATTTGATACCTTAAAGTGGTAGTAAACCCTCCTATCATTTTCAGCCAAGGAAGCTGCCATCTTGGCCTCTGTTTAATCTACAACTGCCATGATGCTGCACATGTGATCAGCTATGACACCGGCCATTGGATAGTTTGACAGTTTGGTTTAGAGCACAACCAATGGGAGTGTTACATTTCCGGCAC
This sequence comes from Glandirana rugosa, assembly GCA_018402905.1. Classification (NCBI taxonomy): domain Eukaryota; kingdom Metazoa; phylum Chordata; class Amphibia; order Anura; family Ranidae; genus Glandirana; species Glandirana rugosa. The sequence continues at coordinate 11,194 of BLSH010555922.1, forward strand.
ATGCCGGAAATGTGACTGGTTTTTAACCTGTTAAATGCATGGGTTTACTACCGCTTTAAATACACTAAGTTCTGCAAATATTCATTTTGATACAAAAATAGCTCTTTTAGGGATTTTACCAGAAGATTCTCTTCCGTCTGCAATGCATGTGATTTGGCTGTGGTCCATGTGCATAGGCTGTAAACTCATATTGCAGAAATGGATATCACACTCCCCACCAACAACCGCCCCAATGGTCTGATGCGATTGATATTAATTTAAGAAGGGAGGAATTAACATATAAACATAGAAAATGCCCCAAAAATGTAGAAAAATTTGGTCTTGATGGTTAGACTCTAATATATCTGCATAAACCAGCTGAGCTGACCTTTGAGTTTATTGAAAGTTAGTGTAGGGATAGACTTCTGGCAGGGGATAGGAGTACATATAATCCGTTAATCCGTAATTGTTAAACTGAATATCATGGTTTGTCATGGTTAGCTAGAGAGTGCAAAACGAGTCACAATTCTGCACAGAAACCAATCAGCTTACAGGTTTTATTGCTAAAGCTTAATTAAACAAGCTGAGGTTAGAAGCTGATTGGTTTCTCTGCAGAATTGTGACTCATTTTGCTTTAGTAAATAAACCTCTATAAGTAATTTGCTAAATTCAGCCACAAATGATCAGAGGCAGCAAGCAGAGGTATGAATAGAGTTGAAGAACCCTAGGAAATGGGTTCCTAGGGACAAGTGTAAATACAGTCTTGTCTCTTAGAAGAAAACCAATGGATTAACAAAGGAAAAAAAAAAGAAATGCAAGCATACAACTGACTTAACCTGCCTACATATATAGGAGGGGTTTGTTTTTGCAGGGGACTTACCTGCTGCTCCTTGCAAATGTTAAGTTATTTTTTTTTTCCAAACCTGTGTGGTATAAAGAGAGATTTTAGCAACAGTAGGACACATTTTTAATAAGATTTTTATAGCACACCAAGAGCACAGGTGGAGAGAGTGCACAGAGGACACAGAATAAAAGAAGAGTCTCAGCAATGGAGAAGACACTGTGGTATAAAGATGGCACAAAAAGTGGAGCATAGGCACAGAGGTGGTGAAGAGACACAGAGGTGGATAGGAGGCATATGGTGGGGAGACTGGGACAAATGTAGATAAGGGGCACCGTGGTGTGGAGAAGAGAGAACAGTGAAGAGAGGCACTGATGTAGAGAAGAAAGAAGGGGCACCATTGTGTAGAGAGAATGTATTTGGCATTCAACCTCATCTGCAGCATTTTTCACAGCACTTAATACTTTACTGTGCACTGTATGTTCTATACTTCACACATTGCATATTACATAATCCACGCAGTTCCACGCCGTACACCATGCTCTTTTCTATGCTGTGGAATGCTCTGTGCACTGTGCTGAATACTTATATAGCACACTGAGAAAAAAATTGCTAGTATAGTAAATCTCTGTTGTCTATGGTTTTGGATCTAGTGGAAACTCTTTTAGCTGCTTTGTGTCAGGAAAGACAAAATATACCCAGACACATAGTTATGTGCAGACAGAGAATTCCTATTAGCCATACCTGTTGTCAGGAAAGACCAAATGTGCATAGGCATATAGTTATGTGCAGATTGAGAATTCCTGTTAGCAACTCCAGTGCTGGTACACATGTGCACACATGTGTGTGCGCCAGCACACATGCCTACTAGCTACTAGATTGGCTCCAAGTGGGCTATTTAAACACCTCTGCTGCACTAGGACCTTGCCTTATGGTCTACAACATTTTGGTACCTGCCACTTGTTCCTATGCTTGATCTCCTATTGCCATTCTGCTATCCATCTGACCACACTTTAACTCTGCCTGAACCGACCCCTGGTTTGCTCTTAAACCACGTCCCTGCCTGATCCTTCTGCCTATCTGTTTATTGTTCCCAACTCCAGCCTGAACCTGACTACTCTTCTGCCTGCTGCCCTGTTCCTGACGTGCCTACTAGTTGCTCACCCAGCTTACCTGACCCTGCTCTGTGTCCAGCCTGTGGAGGCCATCCCTACTCCTGCATCCTGCCAAGTACCTGCTGTCTGCCATCTGCCAGCCTGCTAAGTGCTTGCTGCCTGTGATCTGCTGGCCGCCAAGTGCCTGCTGACTGTCTTCCAGCCTGCTGTGCCTGCTGCCCTGCGTCACGAACCAGCCTGCACCCAAGTGCCCACAGATCTCTCATTGGCAGCCACCTTCACCAGAACTGCAAAGCACTCATGCCACTCCAGGCTCTTGTGCCTCCTGTTACCTTTTCAGGGGTACCAAGATGGAGGTGTAAGAGATCGCCTTCCTCTCCACGTCAGGCTCCATCACCAGGTACATGACACTTTGAAAGGTTCAACTGATTCATAAGCACTCAAAAGAGCAAGCCAGACAAATATACAAGACCTAATGACTCAGTACCCTAGAGTGTTAGCAAAGCGTTTGCACTACTTTGTGCTGCAGCCCGGTTGACTTACATTAAATTCCTCCTGGATCCATTTCAGAATGCAGAGCAGTGTATACCTAGACTAGCTGTTTCTCTTCCTTATCTTGCATCCTTTTTTTTATGAGACCCACAAATAAGCTAATAATGATGAAAGGTATGGTATAACTGGACAACAGCTGAATAATTAACTGTAGGCGATAGGTGGCATAATCTAAGGACTTTTTTTTGTATTATCAATTTTTAGAAAACTCAGCATATAAGAGCCACTAGATGTAACAGGGCATCCAGGTTTGCCTTCATTTTTTTATATATTCCTTGCCTTGTCATGATGTTAGGGCTGGGCTCAGTCCTCTCTTCTCAGAGCTCAGGTTGCTCAGCTGTCAGTTAATTTCTAGTACTCTTCATTCCCCACTGACTCACCTGGTCTTCATTTCCTGTTCGTCAGCTAGCCCTGCTGGCTATTTAAACTGCCTGGATCATATCTCCTGTGCCTTCATCTTGGTCAACATATCCGGATACTCTCTGCTGTGTTTTCCTGTTAAACACTTTGCCTGACTTCCCTTCTGGTTCCTTATCCTGTTTGCTGCCTCTGATTACGCTGATCTCTGGATTCCTGTTTTACTGTCTTGTTCCGACTACCCACTCTGTTTACCGAACCCAGATTATGTTTTGACTACATTTGCACTGTTTGTACTATTTCACCATTTTATTAAAGAGTGATTTTTACTGCACTATCTCAGTCTGATTCATGCTGCCTGACAGATGATGACTGGTAACTTTGGTCAGAAGAGATGCATGACTGCTAATATAATCTAATTTTAAATATAACACATGTGAAACATACCTGTCAGAGGAGACAATGTTGACCTCCTTCTCAGTTATTGGAGGTGATTTACCAAAGGTAAATAGATTGTTCAGTTTGCAAGGGAAGTTGCAATTTGAGAGGTTCACCATTCCCAGTGAGTTCTATGTGGCTACACTATTCTCAGGAATTTTTAACTGATTGAACGCCCAAACATGTCTGTGACCTTGTGAATTGATTGATTTGTTTATTTTTATTTTAATAAACTATTTGCAGAGAGCACTATGAGGTCTGCTTTTGTTTTATATGAGCAACACCTTTATGAGTGGATGAGATCTTGATCTTGTTGGAGCAGACAGCAGGGGTGCCAGAGTGGAAGTGTCATCTCACAAGGGGATAACATGTTGCTTATGGCCTGAGGTTCATCTGAAGGAGGTGAGAGCACAACTAGAGAGCACTGAGTGGAAAAGGTGTTATGGACAGAGGAGTTGTTGTTTGTGGCACTATGTGGAGAAGCAAGGTTTTTGTATGCTGCCTGAGAGTGAAACACACTTTTATGTTCAGCTTTGTATGCTTATAAAAGTTTTGCATAGTTGTGTGGATTTATAACATTAATTTATGTATTATTTTTGGTTGGGGAATGCTTCATATGTACCATTTTGCATTTATACACAAATGTTGATTATCATATTTACATATTGATTGTTTCATGCATTACAATAGTTTTTTTTTTTGCTCTACAGCTTAGTGAATGTGGTGAAGTTTCACTTTGCAAACTACAAAAGAACATCATCATTTCCAATGATGGAAATTTGCAGAGCTTCACCACTTTCGTTAAGTTCTGGGGCAAATTCCACTGTAAATTGTAACTCCCCTTGTAAAGTGAAATGCCTATTTGGCTTTAGGTAATAAACCTCATTGGCTCAAGTTAATAAGACCAGAGGGTCAGTGTGACAGCCAGGCAACTTTTCAGAAGGAGGATTGAACAATGACAGCATCCATGTTTCTCCTGTAACAGGTTTCAATTAAACTTATTCAGATTCTAATAGACATCTAACAGAGTACTCTTCAGCACAGCTTCGTCATCCAATGTGTTAATGCAATAATTATTTCCAACACTTTCTAGAACACACAAAACTTTTAATTCACATCACTACACCTAAAAGACAAACATTGTTATAAAAGGATCAAGCTGACATGACATGAATGCATTTGATACAGGACCAACATGCTACAATGGTTCTACTATACAAATCCTTCAGGGCTGTAACATTTTGTCAGTAAATTGTAAGATGTCAAAGCCAGAAAAAAGTAATACAATTGCCTAGGGAAATCTATATAACAGTCTTTTGTCCTTTTATGCAAATAGGCAACTCTAAGATGGAAAATGACTTCTAGGATAGTACATGCATTTGATTGACTTCAAGGAGATGTATGGTCACAGTATACACTTTCATTTTATAACATCAGCACTGTAATACCAATATAAACAATGGTTATATATGACAATCCAATATAAGTTTACTTGAAAAATCTCCCTACATGTTGTGAGTTCTGCCTGTCTGCTAGTCATCACTTTCCACAACTTCCTGGATTCCCTGCATGCTTTGCAGCTTCTCTTTTACAAAAGTTTTGAGAATGACACAAATGTTTCTTTTCACAAAGTCTACTGCTTCAGTGTTTTTAGATCTTACTATGGTATACTTACCTAATAAGTATAATTACAAACATGTCATAAGTGTCAAAGGCAGGGCCGATCCTGGGCGGGTGCCTTGGGTGCAATGCACCCAGGCGCCGCAGAGTTGGGGGCGCCAAAGTGCTCCCCTCCCTCCTCTCCTTGTTTGTTTCTGATCTTCCCCCAGTTTATTCTTTCGTTTGCCTCCCCCCACTGGAGGCAGGGGGGGTTGTGTAACACAATCATGTAGCGGCTGGGATCTTTTTCTCCCTGTCTCCAGTGTCCTCTCCCTCGCATGCTGCTGCAGCCCAGCGTGCACAGCGAAGGACACACAACACAGGAGAGCAGAGGAGAGAGAGCGGAGGGAAGATCCGCCCAGCGCCCCGCCCATCTAGGCACTGCTCAGAGCTGTGCCGGCCTCCAGGGTTCTGCTGCCACCTACCCAGCCTTCTCTCAGGGAGGGAAATTGTGGCAATTCTGGGGGTGCCCTGCCCCTAGGCCTGTGTTGTAACCAGGACCTGAGAGGAGGCAGAAGATCAGGGCCACCAGCTGACTGCCAGGAGGAGAGGTAAGTGATCCAACACAGAGGCTTAGCAAAGTCCTTAGTGGGATGACTGGGGTTAAAATTTGTGAAGAGGGGGTATTTGTGAAGTGGGGGAGTTATTTGTGAAGTGTGGG
>BLSH010555922.1:22202-42108 GCA_018402905.1 Glandirana rugosa
ACAGGGGGTACCTAGACAGGACCAGGAAAGACCCTTAAGGTGAAGTCTGACCTTTGAGTGTCTTACAGTTTTATATTTAGTCCCTAGATATATTACAAACGGCGTTCCCATTCAGGATTGACTCGACAGTCAAAAAAAAATAATTCGGGACGACCCAACTTGCTTTTTTTTTGATGATCACACATGATCCGAATTCAGACCCGGGTTGTGTTACTCGTGATTTGGACGGTAATCAAGATTGGGAAGGTATGATCTAGGTTTTACATTTTCCAAAATCAATCTCAATATACAATTGGTGAACGGCTGGCAGTTAGCCGTTAACTGCCGCCGTTCTAGCGCGCTCACTAGGCTCGATCACGCGGCCGCCGTCGTATGACGGCGATCCGCGTTACAGAGCCATCTTGCCGCCGTCAATTGCCGATTGACGGTCGGCAAGTGGTTAACATATAACTCTAACTAAAACCTTTTACATTTTGGATCTAGTATGGAAGGGTTAGAACTAATGGCAGGTTTAGTGCTCATTGTGTTGGGCCCAGACTTAAGCCTAGTACACACTAGTAGTTTTTTTTTCGTTCAACCCAGCAGGGCTTAATAAAAAAAAACTGACAGCTCAGTTAGGACTTACCCTTGCGGCAAACATTATATAGATCCCTGATTTATATTTTGACATTCTGTGAGTTTCCAGTCTGAAGTGGAATTCCCAGAAAGGACCAGGACAGATCCATGGGGGACAGATCATTTGGTTGTGGATTCTGTGTGGGGTATATCCCCACTGAAGCTTTTATTGACCCACGAGCCATACGGCACGTGTGTCCATCCCGTCTGGTAAGCGTGCTAACCACAACATATATCTTATGCACACGGGTTTGGCTGTGGGATCACCACAAGAGCACTACTGGCACTTTATTCTAGGATTGCATTTTTCTGCTCAACAAGAGATTCTTTACAAGAGACTGTGGTTTTTTTTTGCACTGCTGTCACTTTTATTGCACTATTGTCACCGTCGCGATTTTTTGGGAGATACTGATTTATATAATTTCTTTGCTGGATTATTTCAAAGACTTATCACTGTTTACATTTTTTATATCCTAACAGGTTTAATGACCCAATTTTATGTATCAAATATATGAGTTATAAAATGTGGTATTAATATACAGGTCATTTCTGTCACATGTACAGTTTTTCTAGTGCTACACTATTCTTTTGGTTTATGGATTATACACTATATGTCTAGTGGAGTGGTAACTGCTTGTTTATCTCTTTGCACAATAGTATATTTCTTCCATAAATAATGTATAGTCAAACAGGGAAAACAAATGTGGTGTGCTAAATGTCATAAGAGAACCACTTTTTAATGTGAAAAAATGTGATGTTGCCTTACAGCAGGGGTGCCCAACCCATTGAAGAGCGAGGGCCACTTAAGCGACTTGGTAACCAGTCGCGGGCCACAGTAAGCGGAGCAGGCAGATGACAGGTCCATGTCCATTCTGCATATGCAGAGCGGACATGGACACAGCCCACTCTATTATATGGACCCTCTGATCTGATCCACCTAGATGGAAAGGGACAGATCCCCTTCTGTTTTTTTAGTGGATAAGATTGGAGGTAGGCAGGTGTAAATGGATATAAGTCTGTTTACATCTGACGCTCCATAGAGGTGAATGGTGTGTCCGATTGGGTCAGCCCAATTGTGTGAAAGGGCACTAAGGCTGCTTTCACACTGATGCGCTGTGGTTTACCCACACCATGGGTGCAAGAGCAGTGTACCTGTGGCTTTGCTGTGGGTTAGCTTCACTTTGCCATAGACTTCTATTATATCCTGCAGGTGTATTGCACTTTCTGAAAGCTCACCAAACTCGCAGGTAATAATAGAAGTCTATGGCTCATTGCAGGTAACCTGCAGGTGCAGTGCTTTCCACCTGCAGGTCAGTTTGAAAGCAGCCCAGTAACCATGGCAGAACAGATATGCCCATATATACACTGTTATTTTAGTAATTTGATTACCTTTAATAACAGTCTTCCATTCAGTTATCGCCCACTGTTGCTGTCACAGGCAGAGTGCATTTGGTATCACTCCACCTGTGACAGGAGGCTATACAGGAAGAATCATTCACAACACTGGTTCTCTGGTACGGCGGGCCGGAACCCATGACCTGGGCTTGCCAACCAGCCATTCCAGAGCAGGAGGTTGCGGGCCACATCAGAGCGCTCCGCGGGCCACGTGTGGCCCCCATGCCACTGGTTGGGCACCCCTGCCTTACAGGTTAAGTGTTCTGTTGAATATCACACTGAATAATAGGTGTCACCACCTCCTGAGACAAGAAACATGATTGTATACATTAGGTACAATGTAGCAGTGGTTTTGCCTAACTCATGAATGGAATATAATAAAAAAAAAATTCTCTTCAAATTCTTGTTCCTTGGATTTTTCTAGGTAACATATATGAATTTCATGCACAAATTCAAAAAATTACAACCTCAGGCATAAATCGGTTAAATGCTCTGGGACCTCATTTTTAAACTGATCAAGGGCTTGCACAGAAGTGTTGCACACCGCCCAAAAGACACCAGATTGACTTTTCTAGGTTAAAATCTTTTTTAGGTTCTAAGAACTCATTTATAGTATCGTTTTACTTTTAAATAATAGTCATGCAAGGTTTAACATAACAAATGCAACACTCACCCCTTTTTTCTGGTGCTGTACTCCACAGACTCATTCATGCAGCACCAGTGTTCTTTGGGTTGAATGAAGGCTGGCTTTAGTTAACCCACTTCCTATGAGCCCTGGGCATCAAGGACCTGCCCTGGGTGTGCATAATGGGCCACCATGGGTTCACAGGAGAATGATGCAGAGAGAGGTGCCACATCATTGTATGGGCCTCTCAATACAGCATTTTTTTTTTTTTCAAAGCAATTTATTGTTTTTTTGTTGTAAACCAAATAGAACAATAAACATAACAAAATGCCAAGCAAATCCAATCAAATGAATTACATTCAGGTAACCCAGTATATAGAGTAAAGGGTTCAAGGATATGATGACGTAAGTAAGGGTAGGAAGTGGGTGGGGGGGGTGGGAATAAACATGAAAGAATAAAAGAAAGGAAGGGGTGTGGGGGTGGGATGTAGAAGATGAAGCTAGAAAGATAGGGGGGGGTGAGAAGGGGGGGGACACTAACTGGTATCAACAGCAGATACCACTTGCAAAAATGAGCCCCGTGTAGAGCCCAGACCTGAGGTAATTTGTCATCATAACAGCTTCCAGCTAAACAACAGCACTTATGATAGTGCTCATGAAGGGCTCACGTTTGAGTTTGCATTATTATGGACCTCATAATTGAAGGCCTGTGCCATTCGTAGTTACATAGGCGAAATGAACCTGCACCGGTTTTGTGGAAAGGATAGAGTTCAAGGTTTCAGGTAGGGATGGCGGGTCAAAATTGAGAGTTGAACTGGAATTTCCATTATAGATGTTGCCAAAGAAATGAAAGTCAGCTTGGTTTTAGCTTCATAGGGTCAGTTGCCAATATCAGTTAGTGAGTGGCTATCTGATTGAGAGATCCCGCTTTCTAGAAAGGAAGACCATTTTTGGTGGAAACGAAGTGCAGTGTTATGATGGAAGAGAACTGAGTCAATTTTCTCTATTTTGAGAAGCTTGAGGAGGTCATATTTGACGTCTCTAATGCTCAGCGGAGAGGTAGAAATCCATTGTTTTAGAATTGCTCTTCTGGCAGTCATGTAGCATGTGGTTATCCAGGCTTTGTTGTAGCTTACAATTTTGGTTTGCTGAGTTGGCAAGCACAAAGAGAGGATGTCCAGATTGCCGAAGAGCAGGGAAAATATGTTGCCATGTGGATTAGGTCCAGTGACTGAGGTCACATAGTGCTCTAGGTTGGTCCAGAATGAGATAATTTGAGGGCAATGCCATAGTTTATGTAGAAGGGAAGGTTTGTGAGCCTTGCAAAGAGGGCAGTTGGAGCCGTCCAGAGAATTTGTTGCCGAAATATGTGGGATGTTGGCCCGATGTACAATTTTGAACTGTTGTTCTCTCCAGAATTCATTGGAGACTAAAGCACATGTAGTTTTGAAACCAATTAGGATGTTGTTAAGTGCCTCCGGTGAGTTTAGGTCTTTGTTCCGAGTTGAGGAGGTAGATGTGTGCACTGGTGGTGCCAGAAGTCTTAAAGGTTTGTATATTTCCGAGATTTTATGTTGATTCCACCTCAGTAGCAAGTCAATGAGAGAATCCTTAAAACTGATATTTTTTTGAGGGCAGGTGCTGGCCACAAAACTGGTAGCTTGGTACAAGTGGAAGTGATGATGATTTGGCAGGTTATAACTTTTGAGGATTGTGATAAAAGGAAGGGGGTGACCTGTTGTGGTATCAAAAAGTTGAGCGAATTTGCTCAGACCTGATTGTGCCCAAGATGAGAAGGCCATATACTGCTACGCCTGAGGAAACAGAGGATGACCACAAATGAGAAGATAATTGGACATGAAAGGAGATACCTTTATTTTTTTCCTAATCTCTCTCCATGCCAATACGGTATCTCGAATGAGGAAGTTTTATCTTAGATGGGGTGGTATATGTCTGAATCCACAGTGCAGCAGTGAGGTGATCTCACGTGGTCTAGCCATCTGAGATTCAATATCAAAGTTTGAATATCTGAAGGTCCTAGTTGTCCAGTCCAATCCCACTCCTAGGAGGCAGGATTGGTTATATAGTCTGATGTCTGGGAGATTTGTGCCACCTTCTTCTTTGAGTAGGAATAGCTTACGGAGGGCAATACGTGGTTTTCTTCCTTTCTATAAAAAGAATGAGCGGACTTTATAAAGGTTAAAAAAGTGAGAAAGGATATGAGGCTTTAAATGAGGCGTGTAATTGTAAATAATTGATGGCACATAGCTGTGTGCATGCAATTCATGTTTCTGATGTTTAACTGCCATAATCACATAAGATATGTCATGATCCCAGAGAAAACGTTTGTTTTCGTTGATAAATAGGATTTTAATCAGAATAATTCATATATAAACATATAAACATATCGATGATAATTCAGAGAAATCACATGATATAAATCAATGAGGATGATAAAATAACATACAATATATATAGAAGCAAATATGGGAACATGACTTGCCACCAGAATTCATGATGCACACAAACAAATTGAGTAACATTATATAAAATGCAAATACCGCGCTAAAAGTAACAACCCGTGCTGTAGGTGCTAAAACACAATCGTGCAAGAACCCAATTGTGCAAAAAAAACATACAATATATAATAAAACATAAATTGTGAATTAAATAATAAATAAATAAATAATCACACAGCTGCTGCTTTAAATAAAAAATCAAAGATAAAGTCAACACTCGTATAATAAGTCCAGTGTTAGCAGCGCTTCCAGAGTAATATGGTAGATTACAAATTAAATAATGATATTAAATGTTCAGTGAAAAAGTGCCAGTGCCAGGAAAAATAAATTGCCCGTGCTGGAACCAAAACTTCTTAAAATTATGTGAATAATCTTCAATCAGTGTCCTCCACCTCTGTTCACCACGTGCAAAAAGGTAAAAAATTGGAGGCTCACCAGAAATATGGATACACAACGCCTTTGAGTATATCTGTGGGGAACTCAGCATAGGACCATCACACCCAGAATGTATGCTTCCAATCCAACACTGCAGGAGCACTCAAGCCAGCTTGTGCATAATCGCAATTATTGCACGTGGTGAACAGAGGTGGAGGACACTGATATATTGGGCGATAGGAGCCAGGGTCTGTGGGGTCTTTCCCTTTTTTGGAGATGAGTTTGATGTGGGCTTGGTGTCCAGTGGGAAGGTATGAGCCTCCATCTAGAATGTTTTGATACACCAACTGTAGAGTTGGTGTCACTGTATCTAAGGATAATTTGTAAAACTTGGGAGTGAAACTGTCGGGGGGTGGGCCTTACCCGATGATAGAGATTTAATTGTATCTGTTATTTCTTTGTTAGTTATCAGGATGTTTAATTCCGAGAAAAGCACGCTAGGTATTCTAGGTAAGGTGACCTGATGTAGAAAAGAAGAGGCCTTCTCTTCATTTATTGGGTCTTCCAGGTATAGTGATTTGTAAAAAGTCCTCGAGCACACGGTTAATTTGTTTAGGGGACGTTAGTAAGGTGCCCGATTTGTCTCTGAGGGCCGCTATATGTGTAGGCATGTGAGGGCCTTTGTAGAGGCCTGCAAGCAGTTTCCCTGGCTTATTTCTGTATTTGTGGCACCTATAATTTTGGAGAGATTGCTGGATATTCTCCTGTGTTCCTGCCCAGAGATCAAAGCAGTACTTGGCCTTTTGGCAAGCCTCTCTATGAGCCTGGGAGCTATCTTTGGCCAGATTGGCTTGGGCCGCCCGTAGCAGCCTGCTTGATTCGCGGTATTCATGGTGGACTTTCTTTTTGTACCCAGAAGCATAGGACAGAATCCTGCCTCGAACAACTGATTTGCTGTCTGCCAGAAAAGATTTGGGTTGGACATGTGTTCTGCATTGGTTGTGGAAAAATTGGACCAGGTATCCACAATTAACTGCTTAAGTGTTTGGTCGTTGGCAAGATAGGAAGGGAATCTTCAAATTCTTGGGGTATTCGGGGGGGGGGGGTCAAACCTGTCAACTTAACCGATATTGGGGCGTGATCCGAAATTGAGATATCATGTATTTGTGGGTCAGTGGTGTAGGTGAGCAGAAGGGAGTTGAGGAACATTGTAATCTATCCTGGATAGGGAATTGTGCGGGTGGGAAAAGAAGGTGAAATCTCTACCTTCGGGATTGGTTAAGTGAAGGCTGTCACCCACTGACCTAGAGAGGTTGATACCTCTGATCGACTAATGTTATTACGATGATTGTCTGCTAATCTGTCTTTGTGGGGGTCTGCTACCAAATTAAAATCTCCGGCCACCATAAGAGGTAGATGGAGATGTGGTGCTACGTGAGCCAATAGATCTTGGAAAATACATTTTGACGGTGGGTTAGGAGTGTACACGTTTGTTAAAGCCCATTCTCTGTTGTGTGTTTTGATTCTGGCTGTGTTTTGAGAAGGCGTCCCTCTTTGTCTGAGTGGGTTGTTAGTATGTCGCATGGAAGGCTTTTATTGATTAACAGTAAGACCTTGCCTTTGTTGGCTGGAGAGCCAAAAAGTTGGCCTACCCAGAGCTTTTTCATACAGATAAAATCCTCATTGAGGTGTGTTTCCTGCAATATACTTATAACGGCTTTTAGGTGTTTAAGATGTCTGAGAACTGCCATACACTTATTAGGCGACCTGAGACCCTTAACATTCCATGAAATTATTTTCATGAAGGTTGTAGGTTGAAGGGGATCTGTCTATCATGTTCTGTGCTGTAGTAATGGTCAAGATTGGTAGCTGGCGATGTTGATGTAGCTAGATGGTATTGCTGTGGATTTAGGGGGGAGGGAGGGTTGCGGCAAACATGGTAGGGGAGACTGAACTTAGACAACTTATGTTTGGATCTAAGGCTATGAGGATAAACATAAATCATACCCAGTGGAGCCCGGACTTCACTTTTTTCCTCATCTGTCTCCTGATCCTGTAAACAGCGTTACCATTAGATGCTGTAAATTCTCTCCAACACACTGCAACGCTAGTAGCCGACCTGGGAAGGGCCCCATAGAAAAGGACATCACTGAATCAGAAAGATGGTCCAGTGAGGGTCCTTAGGCGAAAATTTATAACCGGCCCCCAATAAGGCTGTAGGATCTGAGAAAAAAAACATGCATTCATTAAAGACAGAAACATAATATCAACATAGTAATATCAACATAGATCGACAAAGGTATTTGTCTCGTATTATCGATACCTCACCCAGAGGAGGGCGTTTGGACCATGCAGATTAAGGTTGGTTATGGGGCTAAGCCTCATTTGCCCTGGTTTGAAGAATCAATGAGGAGTAACTTGTTAGCAGGGTCCTTTCTTGAGCAGCATTTTCTCCTCGATGCACTTGTTTGGGGGTTGCCAGGAGGAGCTGATGTATCCATAGGAAGGTGCATATAGGTTTGCAGGTAGTGTAAGGCTTCATCCGGTTGAGAGAATGATTTTGCTTCGCCCGTGGGGTCCGAGAGACGGAGGAAAGCAGGATATGCTAGGAAGAATTTTGTTCCCTTCTGAAAAAGGGCAGCGCAGGTGGGTTTAAAAGACCCTGCGCCTCCTTGAGGCCTCCTGGAAATAGTCATCAAAAAGGAGCAGCTTATGTCCATCAATTTGTAGGGATTTGGAGTTGCGGAAGGAATTCAAGATATTGACCCTAACGGCATACTTCAGAAATCTGACGATAACAGGTCTGGGCGTGTGTCTGCCATTGGAGGGAGCTCCTAATCGGTGGGCTCTCTCGACCATGTATGGTATGGCTAGGCACAAGGCATTAGGGATTCCTGATGCACATACGTCAGCGAGCATTTCTGCATTGTATTATTCAGGGAGACCCACCACCCGGAGATTGTTGCATCTGGACCAATTTTCCACGTCATCCAGCTTGTCAAAGATGAATTGCTGTGCTTGTTTGCACTGCTGATTGGTTGTGAAAGATGCCAGTACTTCCTCTTCCAAAACAGACATGCAGTGTTTTACCTCTGCCAGCCTCCTGGCCTGATCCCCTATTCTCCTTTCTAAGCTGCGTGATGCCTGCAGCTATAGCTCTATCCACTGCGGCCATGAGCGTGCGGGAAAGCAGTGTTGCGACTGCCTGAGCAAGTCCAGCCAGTTGGTCCTCTGCTATCAGGGGCGGTGAAGCAGTTGCCAGTGTGTAGTCTGATGTGACCGCTCCTTCCGCCATGTTGGATGAGTGCAGGGCTTGTGGGTATGGCTCTGCGCTCTGTGATGGCGCCGTTCCAGAGGGTCTGTGGACTAAATATCTGTCCATCGGGCATTGCGGCTTGATAGGGGGGTGGATGGTGGGGTGGCTCCCCGTTCGGGGGCGAGAAGTGCTGGATTTATAAGCTGGTGATACGAAGCCGCCATTCCTCGATCCGTTCACATGAGGTGCTGGAACCTGAAGTTCAATACAGCATTTATGACCCACACTCCAGTACAGGAAGAAGAGGAAGGAAAGGAGCAAAGATATCACATGACTGAAAATGGAAGAAAAAAATATCTACATAGAGATTTTTTTTTTTTTAGAAAAGGGGAGTGCTCCAATGGGCGCTGAGACAGTGGGGAGGATGGTGGGAATTTGGTAGGGCTTTATTGCTTTTTGTGTTCCCGTTGAAGACAATTCTCTCACTTCCTCCCCCCAGTGACATGAGTAATCGAGACAGAAAGAAAGGGAAATCTTCATACTGGAACGCAGACAGCAGATAAAACCCGATAGAGGTCCTAGCCCTTCCTAACATTAGCCTGTGTTTATTTTAGCTAAATTCTGAGGATTGCCAGGTAGTGCAACACTTTTAGAAGACCATCAATTGCAGCCTGTATATTTATTTATCTCATGCATTTCCTGGTTTTCCCTTACTCCATGTAAACCTATTTATAAAGTATGGTGTATATTTACCTTTTCACAAGCCATATAAATGATAATTGTCTGTTTAAAGTATATGTGAACCCTTACCTATTAAAACAACCCATTCCGCTTAAACTAGAAATGCAATCTTAAATAAATTTTCCATCTATTCAGGGCTCAAAGTCAACTGGGGTAAATCCCAAATTATCTCATTAAAATCACCAAATCCGCTATGCATGGTTCCCTCTGGCTGTCCCCTGCAGAGGTTGGACAAGACAAAATATTTGGGTCTATATATTTCCAACACTGTAGATGACTTTATAGCCCTGAATGTCTCCCCCTTACTACTACAGTTGAAAAGTAGGTTACAGACATGGCAAAAGTTTCTCATATTACTTGTAGGCAGGGTAAATCTATTGAAGACAAAGGTATTACCTTTGCTTTTGTATGTGTTGAGGAATTCACCAGTATGGACTCTGAGACGTATATTTAGCAATATTGATAAGCTGGTGTCGTCTTTTCTGTGGCAGGGCTGTCAACCAAGGATAAAATTGGATGTGTTGAAACTGCCATGGAAAAAGGGGGAACCGTCTGTCCCTGACTTTTATATGTACTTTGTGGTGGACCAACTAGTGGTGGCTCATAGATGGCTTAGGCCCTGAGAGGACAACGTTGTCACCTCTTTAGAGGTGGCAATAGTTGTCTCCCAGGAGTCATTGGCGTATCTTCTTCTTCGTGGGAAGAATGTTTACCACCCAGCCATGCACTCCATGCGAGTGGTTGCTCAGGCATGGGACGGTGATCAACAAGGCAGAGAGTGAGGAGGGGGTTTCCCCTTATACTCCTCTGTGGGGAAACTCCAATTTGCTCCAGTTTGCAAAGTACCAGGACCCAATTGTTTGGATAAAATATGGTATAAAGATAATAAGGGATATAGTGGAGGATGGAAGGTTATTGTCATTTGAAGCCCTCAAGGTGAAGTTCAATCTCCCTAATACCTACCTGTTCCGTTACCTGCAACTTAGACATACATATGATACTCAAGTGAAACAATCCTTACTCAGAGAAGATGACCTAAACAAAGCTATATCCAGGCTCTATAAACAAATAAGTTTAGACGGGAGTCAACTTTTTAGCAGGTTGCAGAGCAGGATGGGAGGCAGTCTACCCGTGAATGGAGGGGGGGGACTGGGAAGATATGTGGGACATTAAATTTACTAGATTGGTGTCGGTTAGGGAACATCTTTTACAGTTGAAATTTCTGCACTGTGTGCACTTTACGCAAAATTGGCAAGGATGTTTCCTACACAGTCGTCCCGGTGCTGGCGGTGCAATCTCCCAGATGCAGACTTCTTCCATATTTTTTGGAACTGTAGGTTCATACAAGAATTTTGGGGAGGTGTTATGGAGTGTATAAGGGAAATTACAGGTGTCCATATTCAGGCCTCGGTGGAAGTATGTATGTTGGGATTGGTAGATACACGATTGTGTTCTCCTGGAGGAAAAGTACACCTCCGAAGGTCTTGACGTGGAAGGCAATTGTCAACAAGATTATTCCTATGTACAGGGCCACGTATGCTAGTCGGGGTATACCATCCAAATTTGATAAGGTGTGGGGTAGTTGGGTGAATAGTATCCACACAGTCTCAGACTGACAATAGTAGAAGTTTACAAAAATATGGTAATTTAGGAACGTTTGGGGGGGGTTTGTTTTTTCTTTCATACATTGACCACACACCCTAACGTCTCTCTCATACTTGTACCTCCACCTCCCCTACCCTAAATACCTACGGATGATGAAAGAGTTCTCACACATTCTGACAGCAAGAAAGCCCTGTTGTGTGCCTGGGCATTAGGATGTGCCCAGGCACACCCGGTACATCCCGAGCGCACGCCTATGCTTGCAGCCCCTTCCTGTTCCAACATGACTGCACACCAGTGCATGAAGCAAGGTCCATAAAGACATGGATGAGCGAGTTTGGGGTGGAGGAACTTGACTGGTCCGCACAGAGTCCTAACCTCAAACCAATAGAACACCTTTGGGATGAATTAGAGCGGAGACTGCAAGCAAGGTTTCTTGTCCACATCAGTGCCTAATCTCACAAACACACTTCTGCAAGAATGGTCAAACACTCCCATAGACACACTCCTAAACCTTGTGGACAGCCTTCCCAGAAGAATTGAAGCTGTTATAGCTGCAAAGGTGGGCCAACTCAATATTGAACCCTACGGACTAAAACTGGGATTAAAGTTCATGTGCATGTAAAGGCAGGTGCCCCAATACTTTTGGTAATATATTGTAGATACATATATTATAAATACTTTTTTTCTTATAAATGATCACATGACCTCTGTTCTTAGCTACATATGAAGCTTAGAGAGCTGGAGGAGGAGACTGTAGGGGGTGTGTCAGCAGGAGGCAAAGAAAGAGCAGTACACTAATCTTCCCAGTGAATGGCTGTGCAAAGGGGTGTGTCAGCACAAGCCTTGGCCATTGGAAGACAGACAGGCAGTGCTCCCAACATAGCCAGAAACCTGACCACACTGTGATAGATGTGCTGTCATGCCTAAAGGGGTCAGTTTGAAAGCAGGGGGACTGACAGGAACATCAGGTATTTCACACAATGGAAGAAATACAAAGAGAACAGGATACTTTTTAAAGCAAGAACTTAGTACAACAGACACACAGGGCCGGATTAAGAGCATTGTGGGCCTGGTGCTGAAGATTTTGGTGGGACCTTTTTATGGAAATAAATAAAATGAAAATGCAAACAATTTTTTGTTAAAACAAATTAAATATGCTGCCGCAATTTACATATCAATCATGTGTACACTGTATACAGAGCAGGGCTGGGCAGTATTAATGACTCACTCACACCATTGGGCTGGGCCTATCTTAAGGAAGGGGCCTGGAGCTGCAGCTCCAATAGCCCCTATGTTAATCTGGCCCTGCAGACACATAACAGGGATATATACTGTTGGGGTAACATACACTTTAACATGATATGCTCTGATAATAGATAATACTTAGTCCAAACCTGTGCTCCTTAATAATAAGAACCTGTAAACACTTTCTGGGAGCGTTCCATGAATGACCTAAAAGTCAGGGAATTTTGTCATTTGCCAAAAGGGTTAATCTGCTTAAACACCTCTGAACATCTTTTGTTTATTTAACCTGCTTGTGACAACAGCAAGTTGATTGTTGCCAAAAAATGAGCCTACCAATGGACTAGATTCAGCAGGACTATACAGACACATTACTATATAGTTATGTTTGAGTTTTGATCATGTGAACAAATGTATGACAGTTTGCCTTATAAGGCAAGGCTACTTTTTCCCTCGCTGTTTGGGTGTGGCTAGATCTGTCGGTGACTCAGTAACCAACCTGCAAGGTGTATGCATTTATTAAACAGAGATTTGGTATTTAGTGCTACCAGAGATTCCATACAAATAATAACTGCAATTGTACTTTGACATGCCAGTCAGCTTTACCACACACTAACTAAACTGGATTGACCAGATCTCTCTACGCTACTGACGTCTGCTGCGATTTTCAGTAAGCTCATTTAAGGGTCACATGCCAACCTACGCTGCACTTGAGACGAGGGAAAAGGAAAGTGAGTTGATTAAGCATGAAAGATAAACCAGGAATCTGTAATATGCACCTGAGGTTAAATGCATCTACAAGGAATGCCTTCATTAAAATATTTCTCCGTATCATTTCTTTAGAAGTTTGATTTCCTATAAAGTAGACATGCAAGCAATATTTTTTTTCATATGCTATTATAGAGACTTACTGTTAATATATTATGAATCCACAATACATTGTATTATGTTACTCTTTGATCGCTGTACCTCCACGACCTTTCTCAAAGTGTACATGAAACGTTTGGTTTTAATTTTGGATAGAGTAGAGTAAGTTCAGAAAATATGTTAGGTTTGTATTGCTGTCTGTGTTTTTGCAGGAAAGATTTACTTATATGAATTGCCTCAGTGTAGGGCTGCACAATTAATCGTATTAAAATCGCAATCTTGATCCACCCCCCCCCCCAACCCCCACCCCCCCGTGATCTCCATCAGGCATTACCGCGATTTTTAGTGCAGTTAATGGAGTCCGACTTGCAGGGCGACTCAGCGCGACTTGGCTGTAATAAAAGTCAATGCAATCATTTGTAAGTCGGAGCGACTTGAGTCTCTGGGGAGACTGCCAAGTCTGGGCAGAGAGCCAAGTCCTGAATTCATGCTGATAAAGACGCTAGAAGAGATATAATGTATTTACTTCAAAGGAATGAACTCCCGTGTATAGAAGATGTTCAGTTTAACCATTTAAAGACTAAATCTTTTCTGATTTGCTGCTTACAAATAAAAATTTTATTAGTAGTTTGTGCTAGAAAATGACTTAGAACCCCCAAACATTATATATATTTATTAGCAGAGACCCTAGAGAATAAGATGGCGGTTGTTGCAATATTTTATGTCACACGGTATTTGCACAACGGTCTTTCAAACACATTTTTTTGGAAAAATGACCCTTTCAAAAAACGAAACAGTGCTGTTAGCCCAATTTTTTTGTGCATGTAATATGTTACGCCGCGAGAATCATGAGAGAATCGTGAGAGAATCGTGATCTTTATTCTAAGCAAAAAAATTGTGATTCTCATTTTGGTCAGAATCGTGCAGCTCTACCTCAGTGTCCATTGTCACCGAGGCTGAAACTGATGGGAAAATATATAATTTTGAGTTGTCATCAAAATCAGGAATAAATGGTAACTCTTCCAATGGGGACACTTGTTCCAGTGACCAGTGTCTAAGAAGGTACTTTCCTCACTTTGGAGAAGTTGTTTTTCACTTCCTGTTGTCTCCACAGGACAAGAAATGAAGGGAATTCTTTTGAATGGGACACAGATGGTAAAAAAAATCTGATAGTTGTTAAAAGTGTTTAAAACGTTTCCTTAAAACTTTTTAATGTATATATGTATCTTGATTTTATGTTATGTAAGCTAAATAATGACTGTTTCTTTTAGGCTTCCTAAATACCCGCCGACCCTGCCAGTTCCCATTCTCAATTTTCATTCTGACCACGCCAGGCACAGAAGCAGGTCAATGCTTGTGTTTTTTTTCAGTTCATGGATCCCTGCGTTCTTTTTTGAGATACAGGACACTGTGCCTATGCACAGCATGCCTGTGTCACCTCTGGTCAGATTGGAGGCCATGCAGCCCGGCCAACCCTGTTTTCTTGATTGACAGCAGCTGCCAGCAGGAGCCTTGCTGTCAAAACATCAGCTGGAATGCAGTGTCAGCCCTATAGAACACAGAATGCACAGCATGTGGGTAGGTACAGTGTGGTTCGATAGCAGCAAACACTCAGAGTCCAGTTGCAGAAAATGGAACTGTATTGAAAAAGAAGTTCAGCTATGCAGGACAATCTCAGTGGGAAGGCATCTAGCAGGGAACACTCACATGTAGTAACACCAATGAAAAGTAGCAGAAGGTCTCAGCTGTGCTGACAGCATCTGTCTCGAGGGGCAAACTGTGGCCTGGCTGGTCCGTACACAAGGGAGGATGCTTCCAGGAAGGATGGAGTGTCCATGCACTTTCCCTACTTGTCTGAAACCTCTCCTTAACACTAAGCGCTGTCCTTGAAAGAAAGATGACCTGTCCCTACTCTAGCCACATGTGAAATGCACTCCAAACACAGGAACCAGGGTCTTAAATAGGCTCTCCCTAACCCAACATGGCCACCAAAGTCACATGTGAGCCAGCATCCATTCGGATGCAGCCTCTCAGTGACCGAGGCAACCATAAAAGAACTAGGTTCCTCTTGACTTCCTCTTCCACTTGCATTGCTGTGGACGAGCGCCACCTGGAGTGGAGAAAGTAGTCTAAACCTGCCTACAAGCAGGGATTGTACTTCCCCACTGTGTGTGACCAAAAGACATACCTGCCTGATTTGCAATGTGACACATTCCCCAACAGGAGAAAGGAGAGCAATACGGAAGGCTTTGTGGTCATGTGACTGTAAAATAAAACTACACAACGATAGCAATTGGTGCTATTTTACAAAAATAAATATGATTATGGTATAGGACAAATATTTCCTGTTTTACCCAATGATTAATTTAACGTCCATTCACAGATACTTTAACCATTCTCTAAACTTTCCAAAATTAAAAACCTGGGTAAACTTTAGCCTTCTACTGAAATTGACAATGGAACTATTCATTGATCACAGCTATCAAAGGAAGAAGGAATATCTTGCCTTTCTGGAACTTCTAGGAACTCAAATACAGATTTAGGAACTCTGCTCACCAAGCTCTATCATCATTGTATGCAGGGTCAGATCTAGCCTTTCTGATCAGGGGTGCAGTGAAAAAAGTCAAAGGGGCATACTGTCAACACACCTCCCTTTTATCCTCTCCAGCTAGCTTTCTCTGTTCTGTCTCTCAAGCTCTCCTCATTGGCACTGGTTGTATGTGTCAGGAACCATGAATCAGACGGAGACAGAAAATGCAGTAAAAATCACAAACATAGTCAAAACATAACCAGGGTTGAAAATAGTTTTTAACAAGCTGTTAGATATTTTTTTAACCACTTCCTCACCGTGCACAGTATATTTACTGCGGCAGTATGGACTTGTACCACGAATCACCATAAATAAACAACCATTTGCGGAGTGGTCGCTAGGATGTCAAAGACATCGCTAAATTTGATGTACTCCTCTGGCAAGGGGGAGAGTGAAGAGGTGCACAACACTTTCTGAAAACATGTCTTACTGCATTGTGGCGGCCAGGAAAGAACCTCAGCACAAAGCCAAAAGAGGGGTTGTGCCTCTGTAACCAAGGATAGAGAAAGGAAGGAAGAAGATGAGGAAATTACTTGAACAGGCCTGCAGCCCCAGAGTCGATTAGAAATTGTGTCTCGATGGACGACTCAGACCAAGAAAGGGTGACCGGAACTAAAGGCTTATCCTTCAGGATAACTGGGGACATAACAACGCCACCTATGGTCTGTCCACTACAGGACATCAGGGGCAAGCGTTTCCCGGACGGGTGGGACAAGACTTCAAAAAGTGACCTGCCTGGCAACAATAAAGGCACAATCTCTCCCTCCTCCTAAAAGCCCTCTCCTCCTCTCCTCCAGACTTGAAGGTATGTCTCGGGCTGTTATCTCATCTTTGATATTATCCAAGAGACCATGAGAAAAAGCAGCCACGATGACCTCATTGTTCCAAGCCACCCCTGCTGCCAGAGTACGGAATACAATGGCGTAATCTGCAACAGTTCTCATACTGTTTGATGGACATGAGGCTCCTGGCAGAAGAAGTGGAGCATGCGGGAACGTCAAATACCCTTTTAAAGGAAGCCACAAACTCAGGGCAACTCAGGACAATGGGTTTTTGCATCTCCCATAGAGGGTTTGCTCAGGCCAAGACTCTATCAGAAAGCACTGAAATAATGAAGCCTGCTTTGCTTCTGTCCGTGGGGAACACCTGGGGCAGCGTCTCAAAGTATATTCCTGCCTGGTTGAGAAACCCTCTGCATTGAAGTAGAATCACTGGGAAAGCGGAGCAGAACCAGACATACCTCTTACAGAGGTAATATTCGAGGCGAGTGCCTGCACAGAGACTGGAGTTGCAGCAGGGACGGCCTGCAACATAGGTTTTACCGGAACAGCCAGAGTGGGAATATCCAGGTGAGCAGTGCGAATCATGAGCGTCTGTAATGCTACAACAAACTGATCCATGCGGTGGTCCTGTTCATTCAACCTGAAAAAAATATTACCACTAGGTGGATTGCCTACATATTCTGAATTTATGGCCTTCGCCTACTGTCAGGAACCATGAATCAGATGGAGACAGAAAATGCAGTAAAAATCACACCTTTTAATAAAATGGTAAAAATTGTATAAATCATTAAACATAGTCAAAACATAGCCAGGGTTTGGTAGCCAAAGCGGATAGTCAGAACAAGCCAGTAAATCAGGAAGCCAGAGATCAGCATAGTCAGAGGCAGCAGACAGGGTCAGGAACCAGAAGGCACGTCAGCCAGCAAGTCTTCAACAGGAACACAGCAGAGAGTCTCCAGATATGTTTGACAAAGGCGAAGGCACGGATGGAACCAGGCAGTTTAAATAGCCAGAAGGGGCTGGCTGTAGGCTGGACTGATGAGCAGGAAATGATCACGAGGTGAGCCACTGAGGAACACTGAGTTCTGGCAATTGACCGACAGCTGGGAGCCCAGCCCTGACAGTATGTGAGTCACCGACAGTCTGTCACTCACTTTAACAGAGATGCAAGGAACCAGTATTCTCTGTTCACTCAGTGTGCTTCTGGGCCATGAGTCATGACCCAGAAGTAACATCTGACATTACTTATGGGTAGTACAGAGGCACTGCAGATGTGCGTCTCTATGTTGCTGCATCACAAAGTGTTTATATTAGGCCTGTAAGCAGGTTGAAATAGTGATAGGTGCTGTCCCGGCCAAAAGGGTAGGAGTTAATGCCTTTCCTGGTTCTTTGGCCTTTTTGGTGGGATCTGCTTCTGCTCCTGTGATATATAAATATGGAATAGTGCTCCAGCGTGAGAGTTCGTCCCCCAGGAGAGCTCAGCCCCTAAGAGAGCTTGGCCCCCAGGAGAGTTCCATCCAAGGGGACGAAGAGTTCAGACATTTTTCCCCATGGAGTGCCTAGGGGAAAGGGATAGCTGTATCCAGGACCCCTAAGGCAGAAAGACGGAAAATGACACCTGTAAGGAGCAGAAGGAGGTCATCAATTGCCATTGGGATGCAAAGCCATCTAAACCTGGGGTTCGTCCCAAAGACACCAGCACCGGAGAAGCCTCTGAAGGACTTACATCTGCATAAGAGTGCCTTGAAGGACTGTAATTGGTTGGACTTCACATTTGCAGGTATGCCAGAGCAGCACAAGCCTGTAGTTAGAAGTAGGGATGTAGGAAAGACCTTGCACTTATATGATGGACTTTGGAATTTTCATTTTGTACTTTTTTCTAAGCAAAATATTGAAACATTGTCCTTGCCTGGTCTGAGGTACTAAAGAGGTGTATCGCAAGTAACCGGCACACACATAGTTCACCCGAGTGGGTCGTAACACACAGGGTATGAAAACATCAGTGTGGAGTGGAGTAATGTGAAGACATAAGTGGTTGCCAAGAGTAAGTGTGTATCTATTATAGGTGGAATGGCCTCTAGCAGCGAGGAAGATGTTGTTGGCACTCCTTCTGCCAGCGGTCTGTCTCCCAGAGCAACAGGAGTGGATTCAAGCTGCAGAGGTTCCCATTCTGTACAGAGGAATGGAGGCTTAAGCGTTAGCTGCACACGTGGAGCCTGTGCAGAGTGCATGGAGGGGCCCACTCTGCTACTGGGGAGTAGTAGTGAAAAACGCTGGACAGGTGGATGTGGACAAAGTTCAGCATGTCCCTCCTGAATAGGGATAGGCCTCCGGTTCAACTCGAACATCGGGGGTTCGCCTGTTCGGCGCATCCTGAACATTATGGAGCATTCGCGGGAACTTCGAGCGCCCCATAATGCATTCCAATGACGGGGGAAATGCCGCCGCTGATTGGCCAAAGCATGCACATGACCTGCATTCTTTGGCCAATCACAGAGCGCTCTGCTGTGAGAGATATGATTGGCTAAAGGCAGGGTGCCTTTAGCTAATCACTGCTCAGCAGCCTCAATCCACGCCCCACACTATATAACGCCACTTGTACAGTGGCTCTATGTAGTATGTGTACAGTATAACAGTGGATAGTGAGTGAGCTTAGCTAGCGGTGTGCAGGCAGTTTAGTGTAGCTAGCGTATTATTGTGTATTGTTAAAGATAGATAGGATAGAATAGATAGATAGATAGATAGATAGATAGATAGATAGATAGATAGATAGATAGATAGATAGATAGAGCAATCTATATACAGTCAGTTAGTACAGGCAGTTTAGTGTAGAGTGAAATATATACTAGATATATTGATAGATATGGCGATCTATATACAGTCAGTTAGTGTAGAGTGAAATATATACTAGATAGATAGGGCAATCTATATAAGTCAGTTAGTACAGGCAGTTTAGTGTAGAGTGAAATATATACTAGTTATATAGATAGATAGGGCGATCTGTATACAGTGAGTTAGTTCTTCTTATAAAAGAATTATCAAACATGGTGACAAGGTGCTTTGGGGGTGACCTCAAAGCATCGTCCACATGTTGAGGTCATGTGGCCTGGTATGGTTTGGGGGGGCGCTCATCTCCATCCCTTCCTGCCATGCCAGGGCTGAAGGGCCTGGTACGGACTTTGGGGGGGAACCCTACACAATTTTTTTTACACATTTCGGAGCGGGATTCCCCTTAAAATCCATATCAGACCTGAGGGGCCTGGTATGGACTGGGGGGGGGGGGGGGGGGCAAAC
>BLSH010555922.1:42118-57075 GCA_018402905.1 Glandirana rugosa
CCCCCCCCCCCCCCCCCCCCCCCCCCCCCCCCCCCCCCCCCCCCCCCCCCCCCCCCCCCCCCCCCCCCCCCCAAACGCAATGCTTTTTCAGTGATTTTATCTATATTGCCGGGAACCGGCAATACATAACAGCCACGAGTGGTTTTAAATGACGATTTTTCCTGTACAAATGTCATTTTGCTCTGGCTATGTTCTAAACATCACAAAGATGCATCCTTTTACAGGCAGACTAAGCGGACCCCCCGGCACAATATTTAACCACTTGCCGACCGCCAACCGCAGGTTGATGGCGACAAGGTGGTTCGTTATAGCAAATCGATGTCATACGACGGCGGCTGCGATAACGCTCACTGTGTTCGGGGAGGGCCAGGGAGCGGGTGCGGCGGCTTCGATTGCCGCCGGCTACCTGCGATGGCCCCCCCGGAGTGGAAGAACGGAGGTCCGTGTATGTAAACACGGACCTCCGTTCTGTGAAGGGGCACTTCCTGTATACGGAGGCTGTAACCACTTCCCTTTCCCAGCTAGGGCAGTCCCCCCACAGTTAGAACACGCCCAGGGAACACTGTTAACCCTTAGAGCGTCCCCTGCAGGTTAACCCCTTCACTGCCAATGGCATTTACACAGTAATCAGTGCATTTTTATAGCACTGATCGCTGTATAAATGCCAATGGTCCCAAAAAAGTGTCAAAATGGTCCGAAATGTCCGCTGAAATATCGCAGCACCGCTAAAAATCGCAGATCGCCGCCATTTCTAGTAAAAAATTAAAAAAAAATAAGAACCCCAAAAATGAATTCTCATCATCGGTAAACACGGCCACTTTTGCTTAAACCAATCAATAAACGCTGATTGCGATTTTTTTTTTATCACAAATATGAGGAAGAATATAAATTGGCCAAAAACAGTGAAAAAAAATGTTTTTTTATATATTTTTTTTGGATTTGTATTTTAGCAAAAAGTAAGAAATTTGGGTTTTTTTGCAAAATTGTCGCTCTTCTTTTGTTTATAGCGGCGATCAGAAATGATGCAGAGGGGATCAAATACCACCAAAAGAAAGCTCTGTTTGTGGGGAAAAAAGGACGCAAATTTCGTTTGGGTACAACGTCGCACGACCGCGCAATTTTCAGTTAAAGCGACGCAGCGCCGAATCGCAAAAAGGGCTCCGGTCCTAAAGCTGGAAATCCTTCCGGGGCTGAAGTGGTTAAAGGAATATTTCATTTTTTATTGTTTCACTTTAAGCATTATTAAAATCACGGCTCCTGAAAAAAAGATTGATTTAAAAACTTTTTTGCATTGATACATGTCCTCTAGCACTTTTGATTTTTCATGTTTAATCCCATTGATTTTAACGGCGTTCGCGTGTGCACACAAATTTTTTGCCTGTTCACAAGTTCTGGTGCGACCCATACTGGGGGTTGTTCAGCCCATCCCTACTCCTGAATGCAGATTACAGAGAAGGCGTACATTGTCACGGGGAACCGAAAGTTAACTAGAGAACAGTTGTGGTGTCAGTGTACACGGTGTACGTGTATATCTAAGAGTAGTGGCCCGCCATAAGGTCAAGTATTCCCCCACGGCAGCCTCTGCCTTGTCCCAGGGCATTGATGAAGACGGCACAAACCAAAGGCGCTCCATGTGAGTAAAATGACCCTATACAAGGTACTTAGCGTAGCCTAGAAGAACCCACCCGGGGGTAGGCCTCACGTGTGACCCTTGCTTGGCCCCCAGGAGGGAAACATGGTGGATGCAATGACCACCCTGTCACCCTGACCTGCCCCCAAGCCTTACAGACCAGCATTTCTCAACCTTTTTTCAGTTATAGCACCATTTAAAAATCTGCAGTATTCCCCCTTAACATGCAGAATCCCCCCATTACAAAAGATTCTCCCCTTCACATTGAAGTCACCTCCTTCACATTAGAGTTCCCCTCTACACATTAGAGTCCACTGCTTCACATTAGAGTCCCCACTTCATATCAGAGTCTTCCCTTTACATCAATGTCCCCATTTACATTGGATTCCCCTTTGGAGTCCAACACCTTAACACTAGAGCCCCACCACCTTCATATTCGAGTCCTGCCATCAAATCAGAGTCAAACCCCTTCACAACAGTAACCCTTTTCACATTAGTGTTCCCCTGCACATTAGAGTTACCACTTCACATCAAAGTACCTACATCACAATGGTGCCCATAGTCCTCTCTTCAAAAATAGTCCTACCTTCATATCTTCACAATGGCTGCGGCATCACGGCAGAGGGTGGGAGGCAAACAGGTCTAGACAGAATCACTATGTGATAGTTACCAGCTGTCATGGGGATTTTTTAAATTTGAAGATCTTTCAAACTGCTTGAAAGCTAATAATAAATGAATGATCTGTTTTTATAGTAGCGCTCCTGTATACCTTAGCAGCCTCAAATTTGGACCACTGTGTTTTTTCTGTTATTTTGACAATCTGGTTGACTCCTTTGTAACCCACTTCTCTCCATTAAGGTTCAGTAAACTGATTTGCACCAGCAGTCAAAACTTGCAGCAAAATTGACTGGTTCATGGTTAGTTGGGATTCATCGGGAAGCTGCAAATCACAAGGTAATCACTCAGCTTAAATGGTAAAATAGTCAGGACCACATACCAGTTCACTCCAGGTGCAGCAATTTTCTGCAGGGTTTGTTCATTTAGGGGGTTTGTCTTTATTACCCATAAAACAACCCTACAGCAGTTTGTCATGGACTGCTACATTGCCAGGCCTCTTTCCATTGACCTGCTTGGCCAAGATAGCTCACCTTAAACAAAGGCTACTCATACATGTTAAACAGTTTGGATGGAGAAATCCCCTTCCCTGATATTGCGTTCTGACAGTCACTGCTTCCACAGCTGTCTAAATCCCCGAACAGTGACTGCATGTATTTGGCTGCAGTCACTGTTTAGCCAAGAATTTTCCACCTGACTCCTTCGATTTGCAGAACAAAATTAGTTTAGCCAGGTGGGGCTGACAGGGCCAGCCACAGCTCAATCAACAGGAATCAGCTGAAATTAGAGCTGTGTATAACCAGCAATACAGCTATTGTGGGTAGGGTTGCCACCTCATCCCTTTAACCCTTTGAGGACCATAAGATTACCGTCATCAATATAAAATAATTATAAAACATGGGACAAATACATCCCTTGGTCCTCAAAGGGTTAAACCCGAACACATACTAATAACACAGGTTCTGTGGCTGATTTAGGTGGTAATTAAACTCACTTGGTGCCAAATATGCATTAAATTAGCCTCAGAATCTGTGTAATTCATATGTGTTCGGGTTTAAAGGGATGAGGTGGCAACCCTAATTGTGGGATACACTAGAGCTGAATCATCCAAAAAACAACCTAGGCAGGAACTTTACCCCTTGACGCCGGTCGCATGCAAATATGCAGCCTCTTGGCAAATGGGCCTTGGTGCTGAGCGGCTGCATATTTGCGTGAATTAGTGTAGTTACAGCTGTGCCCAGAGTGCACACCCTGTATGCTCCCGGCACAGTATGCTAACGGAAAGCATGTAGCGATCTAGAGCTTTCCGATCATATGAGCGCTGTGAAAGCCAATCATTGCGGTCACATGATCATAAACCCTGTTTGACATCCTAAATCCCTTAAGGGCGCTGGCACCAAGAGGTTAAGCTGGCCATACACTAGTAGAATTTTGTTTGAAAATTGTCTAATTGGAAAGTTTTCTCAAACTAACATATTCCTAACATTGAATGTGGGTTTCACGCAGAAAAAGAAATTCAGCCCAAAAGTGAATTAAAAGCAAACGTTTTTGAATATTTACAAATTCCAATCATCATGTCATCAAATATACTGATACAAATTTTGGTTAGAAAATCTGCTAGTGTATAGCCAGCTTTAGAGCCTGGTGAATATCCAGGACACCAGCTACAACCTTCATGCATGTGCAGTAAACCAGGGGAACTGTGAAATTGATCAAAGATGTGCACCTGCCTATCACGTCAAGGGAGGCTGTACTTGTAGACATTTGAGTCTGAAGTGGCTTCTCTGTGTCTATTGCTGTCCTTAACAATGTCCATCGAAGGGAAAAGAGGCCAAAGCTGCTATACTGCCTAGGGCCCCATTCTGCCTTAATATGTCTCTGGGATACACAAGGCTCATTACAATATACACAATACAGTTACAACATGGGGGAAGTCTGTAGGATGTTTACATGTTAACACTTTTGCCTTGCAGCACTGGGGCCTCCGGTTGAAATCCTGGTCAGTATACTGTCTGAATGGAGTTTGCTGTGCTTGTGTGGTTTATCTCAAAATCTCCAGGGCTTGTAAGCACTTGTCTCTTAACCCCTTCACGCCTAAGGGTAAAACATATGTAAGTGCCTAAGCACAATTCTGCAACTTTGACATGTGTTAGTAAAACTGTTAATATCGTCACAACTACTTTATGTATCCAGGTGGATTATACCTTGTTTTTTAAGAGCAAATTGGGATTTCTTTTGGTGGTAACTGGTAATGGATATCTCCTATTTTTTTTTATTATCAAAGGAAAACTGGCCCAAAATAGTACAAAAAAATATTTTTTTTCCTTTAGCTGTAAAGAACAACCCAAATTAAATTCTCCTGCTCTTGATGATTGCAGCAATACCACATATATGTATGTTAGTTGTTGTTTGTACCCATAGTACAGCCAGGAAACAATGGTGCACATTTTGCTTTTTTTTATCCTGCCTAAAACACCCTGACACCAACTGACACTGATACTAATTTAACCATTTTATTTATTTATTTTTTACATTCTATCCAAAATATGCTGACTGTGACCTTTGACCCTGACTGGGACCCTAAAGCCAGAAGAGATTGGCAGGTTTGATAAAAATCGGCCAACATGGGCCTTTTGGTCAGCTCCTGTGGGACGAGCATGCTGGAAAATCAGCAGCCTACCGACTCCCAATCAGCACTCTCAGCCAATGGCAGTGTTCCGACAGGGCTGTCCCCCTGTCAGAACACAACAGCTCAGCGGCGGAGATCGCTGTACTAACTTCAGTTGGCTATTACCTCTTTACAATCAAGGTTCCTGGTACTTACTGCTTGGGTCACAAAGGGCCACATATGGATCTCAGGTCAAAGGTTGGGCACCAGGGGTGTATATCAATTATCAACTTAAGCTTTATATTTTTTATCCCACAACAATCATTTTAAATAAAGTAAACTCAAGTAGAAAAAAGCTAGCTGACAATAGTTACATGAAAAAAAAAAGTTGTGCTCTTATAGTGGTGAGACATATATGGTCCTGAAAGTGTTAACTAATCATTTGTGGATTTCTTTCTTTATTATCTACCCCCTGGGAGGTTTATAAATATTTGTACACAGCTGATATCTGATGACTTGGAGTACCCACTTAGTAGTCCCATAGTGAAATTGTCAGTGAACTAGAATGAGTCATCAAAGCAGAATTCATATCGTCATCTAATATAGAGCTTTCCCCTAGGTGTCTGTTTGCAACCAAGAAGCCGTCTTCACTTGATTTTCGAACAGTAGGAATTCCCAGAAACGTATTGATTCATGAATGAGTAATAGCTCATTGATGTGTTTAGAAGACATATGTCTGTGTAGAGAAATCCATAAAATGTGTCTTGTTGCCTGAAACCTGCTGCAGTAACTGTAACCCTAAGAAATATTATATATGTTCATAGAGCTCACTGGAGACATTTGTGAGCAGATTAGGGAGCATTGATATGTTTGTAGGCAGCTCCATAATTCCTGGTAGGGATGATTGATATGGGGCAAAGTTTGATACTAAATTCTTGCCATTTTCAAGGTTAATAAGCAAGATAATGTCAAAATGAACACGGGGAGCTGGGCACTACCATGTGGGACATTTATGAAAGAAAACCCATGTTTTAAATTAAAGTATACCTCGATATTCTGATTAGATCAAAACATCAGGGTGGCCTAGCACTCCCTGATTTTAAAAAATATTTCAAAGTTACAGATCTTGAACTGGAAGCATGCTAACCATTTAAAACGTTCGGTTTAGTTAGAGTCTAATTTGTGTATGACCTTTTTTGGTATAGTGACACGTATTCCCAAAAATTACATGAATCTCTTACCTTTAACTTCTCCGCTCACTATTTTGACTTTGGCAGTTTGGGATGTACTACATGCTGACTATAAAAGGAATTATAATTCCATGTTAATGCCTCTTCTTAACCATCACTACTTCTTTCTGGGACTTATGGATAGAGCCTTCCTGCTCTGGTTGCTTTTGCAACCTCTCTTACTGTACCATGTTATTATCCCAATATTCACTTTTACCCCTGGAAGAAATAAAAACTTTAGACTCCATTTTACCAATGGAAAAAGAAAAACACCCTCTGGGACTTTAACCGGGAAGACCAACTCACCAAGAAAAGAAGTACATGCGTAAAAAGTAACATTTATTATTGGTATTATTAAAAAACAAACCACCCAGACATGGTGATGGTTCAAACATGGACACATGGACAGTAAGCAAAGAAACAAACATATATTGCCCAAAGTACATACACATGAAATGATAATGACAATAAAAAAAAACACTAATCTGCCAAAGGCAGAAAAAGAACCCATTTCACCAATGGATTTATGGCGCTTCCTGCAATTATCTCTTTAATACGTTCCTTAACCAAACCTCTCAAATCCCTACAGGAGTTGACTCTGATAGAGTCCATATTCTCCTCTCACACACCAAGTAAACGTATCTCCCAATTCTGCCTAGCCTTACTTTCATCAAGCCCAGGATACAAATCCTTTTGGGAAGCAGATTTATAGGAAACACTGTGGGAGACACAAGATACCATTCTACAATTATTTCATACATTGTAAACTAGTGGAGATCAACTACAAACTCTTAACTAGATGGCATAAACACAGGCCAACCTACTCTTAAGCCCCGCACACACAATCAGAAAAATCGTACGGAAAATACCGCTTTCGAATCGATCATATGATGCTCGGATGTTAGTACAGAACTTTCGAGAGCCGATCATGACAGTTCATCCAATTTTTTCCATACAAACAAGATCGTAGATGCAGGAAACATTTTCTTGCATGGTGCCCGATCGTACAATTTTCGTTTCATCAGTACAACTGTCGTTCGAAAATACAATTTTCGTGCAAGAATTTTCGTGACTAAAGTAAACTTTTCCAATTTTGATCTGAGATTAGCATGCGAAAAAAAACGGAAGATCATTCGCCTGATAATCTCATCGTGTGTACCGGGCATTAATGTTCCCAGTTGTATCCCCTATGTGCAGGAGAGGCTGTGGGATGAGAGTGGCCCACTCTCACATTTGGTGGCATTGCCCCATTATTCGTCCATTTTCAGAAAAGATTCTATCCCTGATAGCAAATATTCAGGGTAGTAAAATTGCAGCAAATCCTTGGTAAGCCTTATTCCACTGTACAATGCGACTAGATCCCTAGCTCCATTACTATGGAAGCAAAAACAGGCCCCTACCATCAAACAGTGGCTTCAAAAAGTCGATCATATCAATCTCATTGAAGAACTTACACAAAAAACATAATAATTCTGGCCTTTAAATCCACACTTACTTAGGTGGATATTATATCCACCCCACATTAACCTGCAATATGTGTTTTATATGGTGCATTGTAAGCACTTGTTTGGTGTTTGTGCAATCTATACTTTCAGCTTATGCAGAAGTCGGAGATTTCCCTCTCCCCTGTTCGAGCGTCAGATATCCTTTAAATGTTGGTTCTCTCGTTCTCTCTCTCTCTCTCTCCCTCTCCCTCTCCCTCTCCCTCTCCCTCTCCCTCTCCCTCTCCCTCTCCCTCTCCCTCTCCCTCTCTCTCTCTCTCTCTCTCTCTCTCTCTCTCTCTCTCTCTCTCTCTCTCTCTCTCTCTCTCTTTTTCTCTCTTTTTCTCTCTCTCTCTCTCCTTTCAGCATGACAACGACCCAAAGCATACATCCAAATCAACAAAGGAATGGCTTTTCCAGAAGAAGATTAACATTTTGGAATGGCCCAGCCAGAGCCCAGACCTGAATCCAATTGAAAATCTGTGGGTTGATCTGAAGAGGGCTGTGCACAGGCGATGCCTTACAATCTGACAGATTTGGAGTGTTTTTGCAAAGAAGAGTGGGCAAATATTGCCAAGTCAAGATGTGCCATGCTGATAGACTCATTCCTAAAAAGACTGAGTGCTGTAATAAAATCAAAAGGTGCTTTCAACAAAGTATTCGTTTATGGGTGTGCACACTTATACAACCATATTGTGTTAGTTTTTTATTTTTACTTCCCTCCACCAAAAAGATTTCACTTTGTTGTTCAACTGAGTTGTACAGTTTATAGGTCACATTTAAGGTGGAAAAGTTCTGAAATCATTTTATCTTTGTCTCATTTTTTTTACATCACAGAAACCTGACATTTTAACAGGGGTGTGTAGACTTTTTGTATTCACTGTATGTATATATATATATATATATATATATATATATATATATATATATATATATTAGCCCTCAATAATAATAAGATTTAAATGTGGGACTAAAGGCAAAATAAATAATTATATAATATGAATGCAGTCTGTCGCTAAGATTAACAAAGCAGCCCCTTGTAAATATTTTTACCTGTTGATCCTGCTGTTATTTTTCAACTTTCTTTAACCACTCACCACCCGCTCACAGTACATTTACTGTGGACAGGCTGCAGCTACAGGCTAGGCAACATACCCATACATGGACTAGCACATGCACAATAGTGCGCCCCTTGGGGCAATGCCATGACCGCTGTGTCTGTGGACCACGGTGCTTGGTACCCAGTTGAACTGAGTGGAGGGGGTATCATGTAATCGCTATGACCAGTCGTAGCGATCAAATGATATTATGTAAGCAAACTGTCATGAATGGCTTTCATTCATGAACAGCTTGCTTACTGTTGTGATGTTGTTATTGGTCTGCAGCTATCACATGGTACATGGGCCAATCACAGCACCCTGTACTCTGTGATTAGCTGTGACCAATCACAGCATCACAACAGTAAGCATGCTGCCATGAATGGAAAGCCATTCCTGACAGTTTAAACTGTTGCTTAGAACAGTTATTGTCATTTTTTTACATACTGTTAATAGTCATTATCCCTGATCACCGCCACACCAGTCATATGATGATGTTGTACTGCACTAGTGACAGGATGTAAAAAAATAAATAAAAAAAAAAACCCAAATTTTATTTAATTTCTTAATTTTCCATAAAATTGTGACAAAAAAGTTACAACTTCAAAAATCTTGCCATGCCTCTTCCTAAATACTTCGGGCTGTCTACTTTACAAAAAGGGGTCATGTGGGGGGTATTTGTACTGTTCTAGCATTTGAACCACCTCCCACCCGGCCACTGTACATTAAGGCCGGGTGGGAGCTTACCCATTCTGACAGGACGTGTATACACGTCCTGCAGAACGGGAGCTCGCAGCGCGGACACGCGGCGCGCTGCTGCTGGATCCTGTGATCATTATGATCAGGGATTGGGATACGGGCGCAGTGACTGGCCCTCCCGATCATGTGACGGCTGTGTCCAATCACATCCGTCACATTGTAAACAGAGACGAACATCTCTGTGACAGTTCTCCCCCCGCCAAGCTCAGTTAGAGCTCTGTGCGGGGGGGAGGGGGGGAGCTGCAGCTATGCGACAGCTCTCTGCATGATGAGGATTTCATGCAGAGAGCTCTCACAGATCGCCCCCCACACAGTGCACCAAGCACACTGATACCCCTGTCCCCATACATATAAGTGTCCCCATAAAACAGCCCCCAAAACATCTGTATGTCCCCAATCACATCTGTCACCATACACAAAACATCTGTCACAGTCCCCAAAACATATGTATGTCACCAAAACATCTGTCACAGTCCCCAAACATCTGTATGTCCCGTCACATCTGTCACCATACACAAAACATCTGTATGTCCCCGTCACATCTGTCACAGTCCCCGTCACATCTGTCTGTCCGCCAACACCAAATAAACTCCGATTTGGGTTATTTTTACCAAAGAAATGTAGCAGTATCATTTTTGGGCAAAATTTATGAAGAAAATTACTTATTTGCAAAATTTTATAACAGAAACGAAGAAAAATGCATTGTTTTTGAAAATGTTCAGTCTTTTTTTAATTTATAGCGCAAAAAATAAAAAACCCAGGGGTGATTAAATACCACCAAAAGAAAGCTCTATTTGTGTGAAAAAAATGATAAAAATTTCATATGTGTACAGTGTCGCATGACCGCGCAATTGTCATTCAAACTGCAACAGCGCTGAAAGCTGAAAATTGGTCCGGGAAGGAAGGGGGTTTAAGTGCCCAGTATTGAAGTGGTTAAGGGCCTCAAGAAATGGGACAGACCACCACTACATCAGGATTGATTAATTTTCAAATATGTACACCATAGTTTGTATGACTTTCACACAGACTAAATCATATACACTGATTTGGGTTCTTTTTACCAAAGATATGTAGCAGACTGTTTTGTCCTAAATTTATGAAAGGTTATTTCCTTGCAAAATGTTATAACAGAAACTAATAAGGCTCCATGCACACTGAATGTTTAAAAAAAGTTCTAAAAACGTCAGCAGCTTTATTACTGAGTTTTTCAGCTTTTAAAAGCGTTTTTTAGCTTTTTTGAGCGTTTTGCAAGTCAGCGTTTATGAGCATTTTTGGGGGTTAGCTTTTTTCAGCGCTTTTTAAGCTTCCAGCGTTTTTCGTGGTCAGAAGAACCACTCTTGAACACGATTTTAGGGCGTTCAGACAACAGCCCATCAACACCACTGCTGATAAACGACAATAAACGTCCATGTGTGCATGGACACATAGGATAACATAAAGGGGCATTTTGGACTGTTAAAAAAATGCCCAAAATACCAAAAACGATCGTTTGTCAGCTTCAGTGTGCATTGAGCCTCAAAACGTGTTTTTGTTTTTTTTCAAAATTATCTGTATTTTTTCATTTATATAGAAAAAAATAAAAAACCTAGTGATGATGAAATACCACAAAAAAAAAAATCTCTATTTGTGTGAAAAAATTATATGAATTTCATTTGCATACAGTGTTGCATGACTGCGCAATTGCCAGTTTAGGTAGCACAGTGATGAATAGGAAAATATGGTCTGATCATGAAAACCTTCCGGAGGTCAAGTGGTTAAAGGCACTATACCTTCCTACTTACACCTTTCATCGTCATGTAGATCAATTCACTTCTTATGCAAGCATTTTTCACCTGCATAAGAAGTGAATTGATCTACATGATCTTCATGGTGTCATTTGTTGGCCTGGTTGGCCTGTGTGCACAGTCTACAGTATATTAGCAGGTAGTGTAGAAGTGAGCCACCACTTACGCTTGTACAGATATTGCCTCGGATGCAATCCAAATATGAAGCAGGCAGTAGGCGCACTCAGCTGGACTTGCAACAGGAGAAATTTCCCAACACAGAGTAGAGTAAATCTTCAGATTCTAGTGTCAGAAGTGTTCGTCTGTGTTCAAACATGGCATGAGGCATAGCACTGCACAGGTAATACATTACCTCTGTCTATAGAAGTGGTTCTCAACTCCGGTCCTGGGGACCCACTAACAGGTCAGGTTTGCAGGATAACTGAAATACAGGGTGGGCCATTTATATGGATACACCTTAATAAAATGGGAATGGTTGGTGATATTAACTTTCTGTTTGTGGAACATTAGTATATGTGAGGGGGGAAACTTTTCAAGATAGGTGGTGACCATGGCGGCCATTTTGAAGTCGGCCATTTTGAATCCAACTTTTGTTGTTTCAATAGGAAGAGGGTCATGTGACACATCAAACTTATTGGGAATTTCACAAGAAAAACAATGGTGTGCTTGGTTTTAACGTAACTTTATTCTTTCATGATTTATTTACAAGTTTCTGACCACTTATAAAATGTGTTCAATGTGCTGCCCATTGTGTTGGATTGTCAATGCAACCCTCTTCTCCCACTCTTCACACACTGATAGCAACACCGCAGGAGAAATGTTAGCACAGGCTTCCAGTATCCGTAGTTTCAGGTGATGCACATCTCATATCTTCACAGCATAGACAATTGCCTTCAGATGACCCCAAACATAAAAGTCTAAGGGGGTCAGATTGGGAGACCTTGGGGGCCATTCAACTGGCCCACAACGAACAATCCACTTTCCAGGAAACTGTTCATCTAGGAATGCTCGGACCTGACACCCATAATGTGGTGGTGCACCATCTTGCTGGAACTATGATGTCGGTGATAGGGAATTGCTGGCCATCAAGTCGGCTTTGGAGGAATGGCGGTACCTCCTGGAAGGAGCAGCTCACCCGGTATTGGTTTTTACTGACCATAAAAACCATAAAAAAACCATATGCTGTGAAGATACGAGATGTGCAGCTCCTGAAACTACGGATACTGGAAGCCTGTGCTAGCATTTCTCCTGCGGTGTCGCTATCAGTGTGTGAAGAGTGGGAGAAGAGGGTTGTATTGACAATCCAACACAATGGGCAGCACATTGAACACATTTTGGGGACTTGGGGCGACTTGAGGCAACTCAAGTCGGATTGCAAGTCGCCCCTGTGTGAACGGGCACTCAGAGAGCCGTCGGTGTCAACTTAGTGTGCTGGGAGTGTGCAATGAGAGCGTTCTCAGCACACAACCTCAAAACTCTGTGGATGCATGTCTGTGGCAATTGGGCATTAAAGCCCACTTTTTCTTGCAGCCGCATATATGCACTACATGGTCAGCAAAAGGTTATTTGCATTTATGGTAATTGGATTGGCTTTCCACCATTTACCGTCTGATGTCAGTTTGATAATTTCAGGTGTTTGTAGTACTCCCATGTAGTTACCAAAGTAGCACATTTATCGTTGTCAAAACTTTCAGTCTTTGGCTTCCTACGTTAGGCTTTTTTATGTTATACACTTCTAAAGCAATCAAACTAAAAGGATGTGGGTGCATTTCACAATGTAAAAATTTAATTTATATATTGTTTCCCTTTATTGCTATAAATGATTATCCTGTCATTTCTTTTGAAAATGTATTTATAATCATTTATATGCTACTCTGAAAGATGTCCTACTAAAACAATTGCATTTGAGAATGCACTGCAATGAACAGCTGCTACCTGACTAGACAAAGGCAAAGAAAACAAAGACAACCTGTCTACATGACTTAATTACACCACAAGGTACTTTCCACACCACTGGCAGAATAGCCTTTCCATGACAAAAACTGGAAACTAAAGAAAACAGCTACAAGTATAGTCACATTTAAGTGGCCTGCTGATCAAAATACAGTAAGCCCTCAGTTTCATGGGTCAAACTCTAAGGAAACACTGCATTCCCTTTATACATGCAATCATCAAAATACTGTAATATCAGGTTATATTTTATTTTACAGAATGATCGTACAATTCTCAGGACACCTATCACATTTCATACTTCACATAAATCAGCAGGGCACATATTGGTATCACCATTTCACAATATGATCCTGATACCTCCTTCTTACTAAGGATAAAAAATCTGCCCCCAAGCTCTGTCTATGTGGCTACTCTGCCATTGGTTGCTATGCACAGCTGCACCAGTTTTAGTAAATCTCCCCATGTGGTTTAGTGCAGTTGTGTGTTTGCTGAATTTTGTTGTGTTGAAAATAGTATGCACCAAAACATTTATTTTATTTATTTCAGGTACTTATATAGCGCGTCAATTTACGCAGCGCTTTACATATACATTGTACATTGACATCAAACATAAAAGTGTGCACCCCCCAATGGATTCTGTGGGACTCTCCTGGGATTTCAACACAATCTCATTGTCCTGCAGATCCAGGCTATGTCCCGAAGCCAAATACTGGAGCGTTTGTTCCAACACCCCATTCCAGTTCTATGTAGGCAGCTATGCACTGTGTAGTGAAATTATATTTTGCCCGGCACACACCCTGTAAATCCTCAGCACTAGGAGGAGAAGAGCAGCAGTGTGGGACATAGAATTCTGGGCAAGAAAAGTATTGTCCTCTGACACCAATTTTTACATTTATCCCCTTATGCATATTATTGTTCTTATCCACTGGGTACTATTGTTCCTCCCCACCCCTGCTGAGCACTATTGTTCCTCTCCATCCCTGCTGGAAATTATTATTGTTCCTCCACACTCCTCACTGGGCACTATTGTTCCTCACCAAACCTGCTGGGTACTATTGTTCTTTCCAGCTGGGATGGAGAGGAACAATAGTGCCCAAAGGGGGATGCCCTTTGGGCACTATTGTTCCTCTCCATCCCAGCTGGAAACTACTATTGTTTCTCCTCACTCCTCGTGAGGCACTATTGTTCCTCCCCAACTTTGCTGGGCACTAATATTCTTTTCCATCGCCCTGGGCACTGTTGTTCCTCTTCATCCCTGCTGGACTCTAATATTGTTCTTACACACTCCTCACTGGGCACTTTTGTTCCTCACCAACCTTGCTGGATACTATTATTCTTCGCCACACCCCCCCCCCCCCCACCCCCCGAGCACTATTGTTCCTCTCCATCCCTGCTGGAGACTATTATTGTTCCTCTTCACTCCTTACTGGGCATTATTGTTCCTCCCCAATCCTGCTGGGTACTATTGTTCCTTCTCACACCCAACCCCTCCCCTCCCAGGCACTATTGTTCCTCCCCAACCCTGCTGGGTACTACTGTTCTCCATACCCCCTGGGCACTATTGTTCCTCTCCATCCCTGCTGCACACTATTATTGTTCCTCTTCACTCCTCACTGGACATTATTGTACCTCCCCAATCCTACTGGGTTCCTCTTCAACCCTGCTGGACACTATTATTGTTCCTCTCCAATCCTGCTGGGCACTATTGTTCATCTCCATCCCGGCTGGACACTATTATTATTCCTCGTCACCCCTCACTGGGCACTATTGTTCCTCCCCAACCCTCTTGGGCACTATTATT
>BLSH010555922.1:66201-86729 GCA_018402905.1 Glandirana rugosa
ATTTTTTTTTTTAGAGGGGGTGCTGGATGAGGGGGTGAATAGAGCCATGGGGGGTGAATAGAGGCACAGTGGTGCTGGATGAGGGGGAGGGTGAATAGAGCCACGGGGAGTGAATAGGGGGGTGAATAGAGGTACAGTGGTGCTGGATGAGGGGGGGGGGTGAATAGAGCCACGGGGAGTGAATAGGGGGGTGAATAGAGGCACAGTGGTGCTGGATGGGGGGGTGAATAGAGCCACATTGGTGCTGGATGGGGGGGGTTGGTGAATAGAACTACAGGTGTGCTGGATGAGGAGGGGCATCTGTGAATGGGGGAGAGCTACACAGAAGACCTAAAAGCTATTAACCCCTGCAACGGAAGTTCAGAGACTAGAAGAAGATGGAGCATCCCTGCACAGAAGAGTCCCCAGGATCCAGCCTCTTGGCATACCCTTCACTACTGGTAAGTAAGCGCACTAAAGCTATAGAGATTTTTTTTTTTAGCTAAACTTCATCTTTAAAAGGTCAGTAAAGTTCAGTATATTTTTCTTTTTAGTGGCCCCCTGCAAGTACTGTATATGCCATCATGTGCCAGTATGCACAGCATATTAGCACATTATGGCAGACTTACCTCT
The DNA here is from genome assembly GCA_018402905.1 of Glandirana rugosa. Lineage (NCBI taxonomy): Eukaryota > Metazoa > Chordata > Amphibia > Anura > Ranidae > Glandirana > Glandirana rugosa. Next base: position 66,814 of record BLSH010555922.1, read on the forward strand.
GATATACCGCTGTGTCATTGTATAGACTGGTCTGTATATAATGTGTGGTATGGTGTCAGCAGGGTACAGACTGATCTTATACCATGAAACTGGGCTGTACATAATATACAGACCAGTATGTACACTGTACCGTACATTGTATAAAGACCAGCGTATATAACAGGGGTTCAGACTGGTTTGTATATGATGTACAGTACGGTGCCAGCAGGGTACAGACTGGTCTTATACCCTGACGCCGTCTGTACATCATATACAGACCAATGTATATAACGTACAGTACGGAGTCAGGGGGCTCCAAAATGCCCCTTCGCCTAAGTAGACAAAAATCCTTGCACCGGCCCTGATCACCAGCACATGCGCACTGCACTCTTAATGGACGGCATGCTGTTCATTAAGAGAGCTGTGCCGCGGCTGTGACTCCCGCAAGCATTGTGCCACAGCCAATCAGCCAAAACCCGCAAACCCGGAATGAAGAACGAGTGGAGATGGAGTTGCCAGGAGCCATGACATCGCCACTGGAGGGCTTCTTTTATAATGCGCTGGTATGCAATGCACACTAGCACATTATGCTATTATCCTGCAGGGGCCCAATTTTTTGGAATTATTTGTTGCGGTTTACTAACAATATATAAGGGGTGTTACAGAAAGAAAATCCACGTGTTTTGATTTAACAGCCAGCACCCTCCAAATTTAAATTCTAAATAACCTTTTTACAGGCTTTTGAATTCTTTATCGTTTGTTTTAATGCACCCACCCCTTTGAACTATTTCCTCTTCTCATTTTCTAAGAAGCTGGTGCATTTTGGAATGTGCGGTCACACAAGAGCTGAACCACCCACTCACTAGAATGTAGGTAGAACATATACTGTACAAGACGTGAGCATGTGTACCTTGTGTGCTCTCTATTACTTCCAGGTAGAAGATGCAGTGAAGTGGAAGGATTGTATGAAAGATGATGAAGCAAGTAAGATGTCATACCTCAATGGAGAAGGAACTGGCACCCTTTGCCTTGGTTGCACCTTATTTTGGCAAATAACTTCACAGCTTAAAGTTTAATACTCTATATTATATAATTTATCAGTTCGCTATCGATTCACCAAAACCTGTTTTTCTTAATAATTTTATTACAATACCTGTTCTTTAGTTTTTTTAATATTTTGAGTTGTAGTTGTTTTTTTGACTACATACTGTATGCTTGGAAGTGATTATCAATATGTTATATGTTCAGAATGGAGATAGGTAGCAACCCATTTTTTTTACCAATACCCTTACAGTGGTTGTAAACTCTTACATATACCTAGTGAAGTGAGTAGCTTCAAGTGATACACAGAGATGAAACAAATCTCATAAGTTGTACCTGTTTATCTGCAGTCCTCCCTACTCAACAGCTGTTCAAATTGCAGAATTTAAAAAAAATTAAAAGCATAGTATGGGGAGCTAAAGTTACACTCTGCAGAGTTCATTGAGAGCTGATTGGAAGTACCCTCCCTCACACAGCACACAGGAACAGAGCTAAGGCTGTCACAGGCTGCTTGCTGGAGCTCCCTCCCATGCCACCTTTTTGTCTTGGTGCCTGGAAAACTTGTTAAAAGTGACTCATTATGATAGCAGAGGAAGGAGGCAGCAGACAGAAATGACACTTAGTGCTCTGGATTGAGACAGGTACACACTACAGAGGAATATGCTTTGTTCATATTTCATGTCTAAAGGTTTACAACTACTTTAGATAGAATTTGTATTATAATGTGTTTTTCCAATATTGGGAATATTGCCTGGTTTTCCCATCATAGTTCCCTGATGAGTGTATACAGATAAACTAGATAAAAACCTAGAAGCATACAAGAGGATTTATTTTGTGATTTCTTCATTGCAGTAGGCAGAGATATTGAATATCAAACGAATAGAACTCACACAAATGTGCCCCTTTTCACCTTTGTTTAATCCTTTTCGTTGCATCTCAGTGCTGTTAATTTCTTCAGCCTCTTTGCAGCCATCTACTGCTTATATGCACCCCAGCACACAATGGATGCCTCCACCTGTCATTGGGCACTGCTGGGCCTCTGGTGTGTCCTTGCACCTTTATAGGAGGAATGGGCTGCCCTTAAAGTATAACTAAAAGTGTTTTTTTTTTCAGTTTTGGATAGAGAGCAGAGGTATTAGAACACCTGTCAATTTTTATTGCTGTCTATGTCCTCATTTGGGGAGACTTACCCTCTCTATTTGTTCTATTTTCCATTATCAATGAAAGTGAAAGTAGAAGAAAATCCTATATTTTGAGTTGTCCCCAGAAAGGTAATAGAGGGGAAATCTTCCAATGTGAACACTAGCTCTGGTGACCTGGGGGGCCCCAAGGGATTCCCTTAATGTGCAAGGATTTCCTCCCACTTCCTGTTTGGCTATGGGACAGGAAGTGAAGGGAAATCTCTGCAATGGGACACAGATGGCAAAAAAAAAAACAGTAGGGAAAATAATTATTTGATCCCCTGCAGATTTTGTAAGTTTGCCCACTTACAAAGAAATGATGGGTCTATAATTGTTATCATAGGTGTATTTTAACTAATAAAGACAAAATATCAACCAAAAATCCTGAAAAAAACAGATAAAAAAATTCTATAAATTGAGTTGCAGTTCAGCGAGTAAAATAAGTATTTGATCCCCAAGCAAAACATGACTTAGAACTTGGAGGAGAAACCCTAATTGCCAAGCACAGAGGTAAGATGTTTCTTGTATTTGGTTACCAGGTTTGCATACATCTCAGGAGGGATTTTGGTCCATTCTTCTTTACAGATCTTCTCTAAATCCTTAAGGTTTCTTGGCTGTCTCTTGGCAACTTGAAGTTTCAGCTCCCTCAATAAATTTTCTATAGGCTTAAGGTCTGGAGACTGACTAGGCTACTCCATGACCCTAATGTGCTTCTTCTTGAGCCACTCCTTTGTAGCCTTGGCAGTATGTTTTGGGTCATTGTCATGCTGGAAACCCATCTTCAGTGTTGTGACCGGGGGAAGAAGGTTCTCATCCAAAATTTTACAATACATTTCCCCGTCCATTGGCCCCTCAATGCGGTAAAGTCGGTCTGTACCTTTAGCAGAGAAACAGCCCCAAAAGCATATTTCCACCTCCGTGCTTGACTGTAGGGATGGTGTTCTTAGGGTCATAGTCAGCATTTAAATGTTAAAACTACTTACAACAAGCAAGAGTAAACTTGCATAAAATACAGTCATACATATGCAGCACCCTGACAGGCATGATGGCATCACCATTCGAAAGAACGTATCAAGGGGTAAAGGACTCCCATGCCATCACACCCACCAGGGTGTTTGCCAGTACTTAATGCGAGTTCACTCCTGCTTGTTGTAAGTAGTTTTAACCCTTATTAAAGACTTGAACTTTTAATACAACACTATGAGTTCCTCCTCTGTTTCCCCTTCTCATTGAGTGCACTGCTGGACTATTTTGACTGCATGGTCTATCCATCTTGAAACCCTTGCTCTTGGCATCCATCCATTCCATAGCAATATTGGGTTTAGGGGCAGTTTTACTGCCACCTTGGGTCCCAGCAGTTAACTGTGGGTCATTCTGTTTGCTTGGTTTTGTCCATTTTGGAATCTTGGCATCCATCCATCCCACAGGGATATTCGGATAAGGCGCAGCTTGACCTCCATTCATGGGTCTTAACAGCTGGTAAGCGGCTAGTGAGTGGGGTGTGCACTGTGTGAAGAATCCTTCTTCATTCACTTTTGGAGCACTGGATTTTGTTAACACTTAAATGTGTATATGAACTTTCTTTGCACTGAGGCACTTTATTTCCTGGACTTTATGGATTGTTTTTATTACTTGGACATATGTTTTAAATCACATACTGTATATTTTCTTTTTCATTTGATTGTATGATTATTACAAATAACTTATGCACTTTCTAATGATAGCACAACACAGTATTAGTTTTTATGGTTTATAAATTACATACTGTATGTGGATATACCATGAGTGCAGCAATCATAGATATATATGTTGTCTTGTTGGATTGTAACACAATTGTTTGTATTGTGACAATTCTGCGCGACTTGTTTCCAATTTTTTATTTATTATTTTAAGCAGCAGATTTAAAAGATTGAAAATTGCTTTTGAATTTTTATTAAGTAAATGGGAAGTTATATGGAAATTTAGTGACAGTTGACTTTTTTTCATTAGGTTGCAAAGAGAGGATGAAGAAATATTTGAAACGGGAAAAGTGCAACTGATAGTGATGATGTAAGTGTAGAAGTAATTCCACTCAGTTTATATAACTGGTCTATATTTCAACACACCATGGTTTATTTCTGTAAGATGACTAAAGGGCAATGCAAATAACAGAATTCATAATGACGAAGATAAGGATATTCTTTTTATTTGCCAAAAACTGTGACTATAGTAAAAATCTGTTTATAAGAAAATACACAGTTGTGCATATCTACACAAATACTAAAGTAGGTTCACTTCAATTTATTGTGATTCAAATGTTGAATAGAAAAGTATTGTTTTGAATGGAATATGTTTGCTGAGTTGCAGTAGCATACATACACTATATTACCAAAAGTATTGGGACACCTGCCTTTACATGCACATGAACTTTAATTTCATCCCAGTCTTAAGCCTCGTACACACGATGCGACAGTCGTACGACCGGACGTCCAAAATCGTATGTCGGCTGTTGTGTCTCGCATACTGACGTGCACTAAGCGATTGTACGACCAAGCCTAACGTGGTGACGTGTTACCAGTGTATAAAGAGGAAGTTTAGGTGAATGTGATTTGTGAATTAGGAATGTAGCTTTACACGAACTGACACTTCTGGCCGTTCCTGACTTCTGAGCATGCGTGTTTTGCACATACAACTTGTTGGACCAACTTCTCTGTACACACAGTACAATGTTCATACGCCCGCTTGTTGTACAACCAAAGTTTTTTAGTCTGCTCATCCAACTCCTGTTGTACGACCGTCGCACGACCGGTTTCATACAACCGTCGCACCGTGTGTACAAGGCTTAAGTCCGTAGGGTTCAATATTGAGTTGGCCCATCCTTTGCAGCTATAACAGCTTCAACTCTTCTGAGAAGGCTGTCCACAAGGTTTAGGAGTGTGTCTATGGGAATGTTTCTGCTCAAATTCATCCCAAAGGTGTTCTATCGGGTTGAGGTCAGGCCAGTCAAGTTCTTCCACCCCAAACTCGCTCATTCATGTCTTTATGGACCTTGCTTTGTGCACTGATATGCAGTCATGTTGGAACAGGAAGGGGCCATCCCCAAACTGTTCCCACAAAGTTGGGAGAATGAAATCATCTGAAATGTCTTGGTATGCTGACACCTAAAGAGATCCCTTCACTGGAAATAAGGGGCCAAGCCAACCCCTGAAATACAACCCCACACCATAATCCCCCCTCCACCAAATGATTTGGGTCAGTGCACAAAGCAAGGTCCATAAAGACATGGGTGAGCAAGTTTTGGGTGGAGAACTTACTTGATTGGTCTGAGTCCTGACCTCAACACAATAGAACACCTTTGGGATAAATTAGAGCGCAGATTGTGAGCCAGGTCTTCTCGTCCAACATCAGTGCCTGACCTCACAAATGCGCTTCTGGAAGAATGGTCAAACACTAATGCAGCCATCACATGACTGTTAAGCTAATACATGCTTAATTGGGCTTAATACGGTTTTGCGTAAAAGTAGGAAGTGGTTCATTGACCTATCTCTGTGCTGGCAAGATTCCCTTGGTCTAGTTCCTTATCTCCCCCCCCCCCCACCAGGCATTGTAGATCCACAGAATACAATTTCACCATGTCATGGGTTTCTGTACAGGAATCGTGTTAGTGATGTGTAATCAGACTTGAGGAAATTGGCGAAAAGAAATTGCACTGTTACTGCAAGCAGGAAAAAGAATACTTACTACACAATGAAGTAATACATAATAGTAAGACACAGCAATTAGCACAAGCAAAATATAAACACATAAATGGCTAATAAACACAAACAATGCCTGAAAAAGGACACAATCTAATGTTCAAATCAAGGCAAAGAATATAGAAGCTGTATACAAGTAGGTGGCAACAGTGAAAGCAAGATAGGACTGGAAACTAGAAGGGTAAGGAACAAAATTGCAAGGGAAACATACTGGAGGCTGCTGTACATGATTGGGGTAGGTGGGGGTGTAGGCTATAACCTAAGCAAACATGCACAAATCATGACATCAGATGCAGGTCAGGTCATTTTTAGTTTTCCATGTATCCCAATGGCCCTAAACACACCAGCTCAGTGCCTTCCAGTGTAGTCAACAAAAGTAGAACATGCTGCATTTTTTTTCTGTATGGAACACATCGGGAATGTGGCTAAATGCATGGAAAATGCACCAGAACGCATGTGAGCACACCAGAAATGTACAGGAACGCACGTCCTGAATTGAACTCAAGAAAAAAAGAGGGGAAAAGAAGTACCGGAACATATGAAAAATGTGTATGCAGAAGATGCATCCATAACACAGAACTTATAGTGTGAACCGGCCTTAAAAGCAGGCTCAACCTTGTGGGCATAAAAAATGTAGGTAAAAGCATTTTTATGCACATTACTTTATTTCAGAAGTCACTATATATAATCACCTGGTTTTATGAGCACAGGGATACAGAAAAATGCTATTTTTTTCACACCTCTGTGATCAGCAACTGACGGCTACTGCATATTTAAGTGTTAACTGAACACACAGGAAACCATTGTTTTCTGAGTGCCCTTGCAGAGAACGGTTTCTCTAAAAAAAGTGTGAACTTCCCCCTATACCTAACCCCGAACTGCAGGGAGAGAGCAGCTGATGGCCATTGGATGAAGAGACAAAATCTAAGGAGGAAAATGTTTCCCAGCAAACTGTTTCCAATACCATACATTCTCCTGCAACAGGTAAAAAGAGCTTAAGCCCAGGTTCACACTATAGCGATCCCCGCAGGTGCCGATCACATAAGAAGTCTGTGCGATGCAAGTTCAGCTATACAGTTGTATGGTTGAACTTGCATTGGATTCACAGAAAAAAGGTGCAGGGACTTTTTTTCCCCGCACTGGAATCGGATCGCACTGCGATCTGTGAACCAATCTGGGGGTGTCATTAACATTGTATTGAAACCCGCAGCAGTTCACAGAAGGCAATGTGAATTGCCTGCGGGAGAGCTGCTATGCAGGAACTGGTGCTGGAATCACGCTGGTTCCTGCATCGCTACATTGCGAACCTGGGCTAAAGGATCATTTCACCTTTTTACAAAAAAAGGTGTAGCTCTACCCACGTGGAAGCCGCTTAGGTTAACTAGCCAGTTCTTTAACAGCATTAGTGTAGAGGCAGCCAGGCACACAAGATTTTCAATCTCTCTGGCTCAATAAAGAGTCTAAAGCCTCGTACACACGGTTCGACGGTCGTACGACCGAACGGACCAAATCGTATGTTGGATAATGTAACTTGCATACTGACATGCACTAAACCAGGGATATGCAATTAGCAGACCTCCAGATGTTGCAGAACTACAAGTCCCATGAGGCATAGCAAGACTCTTGACAGCCACAAGCATGACACCCAGAGGCATGATGGGACTTGTAGTTTTGCAAGAGCTGGAGGTCCGCTAATTGCATATCCCTGCACTAAATGATCGTACGACCAATCCGAACATAGTGACGCGTTAAGAACATATAAAGAGAAAGTTAAGGTGCATGTAATTTGTGTCCGGCTGTTCCTGACTTCTGAGCATGCGTGTTTTGCACAGTACAACTTGTTGGATCTACTTCTCTGTACACACAATACAACGGTCGTACGACCGTTTGTTGGTAATACCAAAGTTTTCTAGTTTGCTCATACAACTCCTGTTGTACGACCGTCATACGTCGGCTGTTCTAATCGCGCATACTAACGGTCGGATTAGCATACAACGGTCGTTCGTATGACCTGTTGCATACGACCGTCGAACCGTGTGTACGAGGTTTAAGGGATGGTTCTATGCTCTTGCAGAAAGAGGACACTTCTACCTTCCTTTAAACAGTCTCTGTACACAAGGACAGGAGAGGTAGCTGAAGTCAAGTTCTCATGAAGGCCACCACTGACTGAGCAATAAAAAAAGTGCCTTCTGAAGAAAGGAGAAAGTGCACACAGTCATGAGGGCTCTGTGTTCAGCCTCCTTCTTCCAATATCCACTGGGCACTCTTCAGTGAGAGAGAAACAAGGATCACAATTCCACAGGACAGCTGGACACCTCCTCCCAACTTCCACTGGGTAATCTTCAGCGAGCTCTCCAGATCAACATTCCAGCTGAAACCCTTCCAATAGTTCGCCCCCCCCAGCCATGTTACAGCTGGGACCTCACTGAGCATATGGCAGCATTCCAGTAAACTGCCCTTAGACATGTACGACTGGGGATTCCTCCTGCAGGACTGGATCCAGGGCCAACCCAACTCCTGCTCCAGGCCTCAGACTTTTTACAGGCTCTCCAGCCACCTACTGGGCACACCACCCTAGGAATGAGCCTCCATATAGTTTCAGACAGGCCTTCTGCCTTTCCTCCCAATGTGATTCCAGAACCCTCTAGAATGCAGGGGAACATAAGACCAGTAGCCTGTAAAACACTGAGCAGACAAAAGCCTCGTACACGCGGTTCGACGGTCGTATACAACAGGTCGTACTAACGACCGTTGTATGCGATATCGATCGTTCGTATGCGCGATTAGAACAGTCAAACATATGACGGTCGTACAAGGGAGTTGTATGAGCAAACTAGAAAACTTGGTCGTACTAACAAGCGCTCATACGACCATTTTATCGTGTGTACAGAGCAGTTGGTACAACAAGTTGTATTGTGCAAAACACGCATGCTCCGAAGTCAGGAAGGGCTGGATGCTAATTACATGCACCTGAACGTTCTTTCTGTGGTCGTACGATCATGTAGTGCAGTCAGTATGTTAGATACAACAGCCAACATACGATTTGCGACGATCGTACCTACGATCGTCGTCCCGTGTGTACGAGGCTTAAGGCAATCAACAACTGCTTCAATGGTTGCAGAGGAGCTAAACTAAATTTACCTAGCAACCTTTACTCTAACTAGGAAGGTGCTAGAAATGTAAAAATGAACTTACTCACTACACCCTCACCACCCACCCAGTGCACTTATCGCCTTTTTTATCTTCTGCTGCCCACATGTAGCACCTGAAAAATACAGTATACAACCCAGATGCTGTGTGGCATTATGGTGGTAAGCAGGCATTGGTGAGCACGAGTATGTGACCATGCTTGACCAATTAAACTCTCTATGAACTGTCCTGGAAGAAAGAAGTGTGCAAAAGAGCATGGCTTTCAAATGCCTAGACTATTATATCAGCTAAGGTGGGTGGTGAAAGATATTCATCCAAGGAGGTAAGTGCAGTGGAAATGGTGTTGTGAATTAGTTTGCCTTTTTGTGATTCGTGAAAAGGTTAACTAGCGCCCTTTAAAACCCAGGTGCTGAGGTCTAGACACCAATGCTCAAAGCAAAAATTAGGCTTGATTCACACCTTTTTAGTTCTTTTTGTAGATTTGCACTACAGTGCATTTAACATGGTTTCCTATGGAACACGTTCTGTAGTGCAAATCTGCAAAATGCACTAAAAATGCATAGGTGTGAATACAGCCTTAATGTTAACCTGTAGCCAGTTTCCTAGAAGAAGCGCTGACGTTATCCAAGTTTTTCTCCCAGAAGCTTTGCTCACCTTGCTTTTTCCAGGATCCTATGGCAAAGTGTTTCAGGGAATTACTCTCCTTGGGTACAGCTGCAGTTTTTCAACCTACAAGACTAGCTGGGGATTTTCTCTTTTTTGCAAAAGTGTGGTGGTAGCAACTGTTTAATGCACCAGTGGGCATATGATTTTTTTTTTTTTTTTTTTTTTTTTTTTTTTAATGATATGAATTATTTTTGTATGATAATTCTAGGGATCCTGGGATCTCCAACCAGGAAGTGTTTCCCAGTAGCCTTGAGTGGGTCCATTGCTGCTCTGTTTAGCATCTAGGAAGCAATTCCCAACTCACACTAGCAGCCCTGCTTACGGCCACAGAGGGTTGCTAGAGACTAACATCTTGCAGAGGGCTCAGACAGGTGCATGTCTTCTGATTCTTTGCAAAGCGCTTGATCTTCATTCTATATATGGTTTGCTGTGTAAATGCACAAGATTAGATCATTACACACAATTTTTCTTTTATTGTAAACATATATACATTTGCATAAACCTGCAAAGAAAAAAATAGGATGCCTGCTATTGTTTTTGAAAAAACAAAACAAAAAAAAAACCCCATAAAATTTACAACAAAAAACAAAACACAGGCGGTCATCAAATCTGACTCTTTTCTATAAGACTACTTTCGCACTGGTGCGTTTTTTCAGGTGCTTTTGGACTAAAAATAGCGCCCTTATAGCACCTGAAATACACTTCCCCCCCATCCATCACTCAGGCTTTCACACTGGGGCTGTGTTCTTGCAGGACGTTACAAAAAGTCCTGCAAGCAGCATCTTTAATGCGGTGAGTGATTGCACCGCTCCTTCACCATCCCTCCCATTGAAATCAATGGAAAGCACTTCCGAAGAGTTGGCACACCGCCTCGGAAGCGCAGCGTGCTGGCATTTCTAACCCCTTGTAGGGGGTCAAAAGCACCACGCTCCCGCCTGAATAGCAGCACCATACCGCCGCTATAACAGCGGAAAATCGTCACTGAAATTAGCAGAGATTTACCGCTACCGCCCACCTGCCCCAGTGTGAAAGTAGCCCTTTCACACTGGGGCCACCCGAGCATCAGCGGTATAACGCCACTAGTTTAGTGGCGCCATACTGCTGTTATAGCGGCACTTTGGTGCCGCTATTTGGGCGGCAGCGGTGCACTTTTAACCCCTGAGGGGTTAAAAGTGCGGCACACTTCCCATTCATTTCAATGGGCAGGAGCAGTGGAGGAGAAATGCATGCACTGCCCCAAAAATGCTGCTTGCAGCACTTTTCTTAACGTCCTGCAAATACACCGCCCCAGGGTGAAAACACTCAGGCTTTCACACTGGGGAGGATTAGGAGGCAGTTTAGAGGCACTTTACAGGCGCTGTTTTTAGTGCAATAAACACCTTCAGGGTGAAAGGGCCCCGTGTTTTTTTTTTTTCTTTTATGGTATAGCGAGCTTGCTCACCCTCGGGGATCTAAGCTGTGGGCAAGATCCATGCACTTCTACACACACACTAAACTCATTCATAAAAAGGGATGATCAGAACACCATAAATAAAAAGAAATTCCAAGCATTTATTCTATCTTTTAAAAACAAAGCCTACCACTCTTTGAAGACTGCATTCCAATAGATGACCATACTAGAATGCTTTGTTTTAAAAAGATTGATAAAAGACCATGATTTTATTTATTAAGGATGTGCGGATCATCCCTTCTTACCAGTTCCTAAAAATGCTTGTTTCCATTATGATCACCTACTGATTTCAAGGTCTATGACCCCAGAAGTATACAGAACAGGAAAGTCAGAAATCCTAATCTGCATTCTTTTTTGTGTTAGTGGCTCAATTGGTTTGATTTACTAAAAGGAAGCTCCAGAGCTTTGTAAATGAGGTAACACTTCACTTTGCAAAGAAAAAAAAACAAAAACTGCTTTTTGCTCGATTGGATGATAGAGACCAGCAGAACTTCCCCTCAAATCTAGAGCAAACGCACTTTAAATGCGCAGTAAATTTGCCTTTAGTAAATCAACCTTTTCAATAGTGAGACAGCTGGTTTATACCAGCTTCTGCTTTCAGGTAGTGATTTAAGAGCTCCATACTGCCACATAATAGATGTATTTTCTCAAGTACAGTGAAAAAAAACCCCAGGAATTAAACCATTACCTTGTGTGCTTTCTGTATGCTGAATCTCATGGCTCCCTTACACACACAAGCCAAGATGAGTTGCCCATTAGGCAAAATAACAGGTGCATTTTAGTGTAGAGACCCGTAAGAATTTACTTCCACTCAGATCTTCTGACAAGGTATCTCAAAGACCGGTGTAAAGGTAGCCAGCCCTACTTGTAAAGATTTCACTTGCGAAGGCTGAATCAGAGAAATCCAATAAATTCTTCACTTCACAGGGAAATGCATGCTTAGGAGGAATCTCCCCTGTAGACAATTCTATTTAGCAGCCAGCGAGACCCCGCTCCCTGAAAAATCAGCTTATGTCAAGCCAGGTGGTGCCAACAGGGCCATCCACATCTTGAATTTCATCTGATTTCTGCAAGCAGTGTATGGCTAGTTTACATCAGTGTTAAACCTAAAAACCAAAATGTAAGATATTACAGCTTACTAACCCTTAAATGTGGTTGCTACGTCAGTTAAGGATCCACACTACTAGTTTTCTTTTTTCCTTCAACCCAGCAGCTTGAAGGAAAACAAACTGACAGCTCAGGTCATAGCTGCTGTACTAACAATCCAATGTTAGTCCTGCATTCTCCCCTGCTGTTCTGTCGTGACAGGGCAACAGTTGATCAGCAGCTCTTTTTCGGGCTTCTGTCAGACCGGCTGCTATACACACGGGCTGAACAGCGGACGGTTTCTATTGAACCATCCGACATTTGGCCCGTGTGTACTAGTGTTATATTTTTTTTACTTCCTTTAACAAACCAAGCTGACCAGACAAAGTACAAGTTTGAGGGTTGAGACAAACCATTTACCACTGGTGGAGGTGATTACAATGGTCAGCTTTTATCCTTTTATGTAAAATCTTTATCTCAATAAAAACAATGTTACATTGTTACATTTTTGGTTTTGGTTTTAATACCACTTTAAGTCATCATTAAAGTGACGATTTGCCATCTTAAGCCTCGTACACACGGGACGACAATCGTACGTACGATCATCGCAAATCGTATGTTGCATGTAACTTGCATACTGACTGCACTACACGATCGTATGAGCACAGAAAGAACGTTCAGGTGCATGTAATTAGCATCCGGCCGTTCCTGACTTCGGAGCATGCATGCTTTGCACAATACAACTTGTTGTACCAACTGCTCTGTACACACAATACAACGGTCGTATGAATGCTTGTTGGTACGACCAAGTTTTCTAGTTTGCTCGCACAACTCCCTTGTACGACCGTCGTATGTCCGGCTGTTCTAATCGCGCATATGAACGATCGATATCGCATACAACAGTCATTAGTACGACCTGTGGTATACGATCGTCGTCCAGTGTGTACGAGGCTTTATAGGGAACATCTAAAGCATTGTATCTTGCTTCTAGTGCCAACATACTTGGTTGCCAAGGTGCAGGCTGCTCCTATTTACACATCGGCCCTGTAAAGTAGATGCTGCCACTAGAGTACATTTGAGATGTATGGATGTAAACGCTAGTACAAATGTGTACATGCATAGTGTGAAATACAGTGTGTTGGACCTTGGCTACATATTTTTCTCCACTAAAGGTGGAAAGAAAAATCGCTGGATTCCCTCCATCAACACTGACAATGTTAAGCCAGGTACACACAATGAGGTTTTTTTTTTTTTTTTTTTCATTCAACCCAGCAGGTTGAATGAAAAAAAAAAAAACAAGAAAAAAACAAAACTGTCAGCTCCTGTTGGAGCCGCTGTACTAACTATGTGAAGTTAAAGTAGTAGCAAACCCCCAAGTACGATTTTTACCTACAGGTAAGCCTATAAGGCGGCTTACCTGTAGTTAAAATTAATATCTCCTAAATCTACATGGTTTAGAAGATATTCGCCCAGCATGCAGCCGCTGACGTTAGCGGCGCATGCGCTCTGATGATCCGGCAGAGGCAGCCGGAAAATCAGAGCTGGCTGTCGGAACGAAGAGCAAGCGCGGGAGTTACATCACACGGTTTCCGGCCACTCACAGTGCCGGAGCCACGTACCCAGAAGAAATAAGGAGGACCATCATGTCAGCTCCCTCAGCGTTGACCGTATCGGGTGGCGGGGGCCTCATTCTAAAGGTAAGCATTTCATAATGTGTTAGTATGTGATGCATGCTAACACATTATGCTATAGTCTTGCAGGATTTTTTTTTTTTTTTATAAGCGGGTTTACTACCGCTTTAAGTATGTCAATCTCCCCCACTGAGCTATAGTGTTCAGAGTTTGAATCTCGGCCCATCCCTGCTTTACCATCCGATCCATGTATGGTTGGATTTAAAGTGTATTTTCATTTTTGAAGCCAAAATGGGATAACTAATTCATATTTGTTACATGCCCCCCCCCCCCCCTTTGCGTAGCATTAAATAAAATGTAAAAACTGCAGCATACATTTTTAGAGGTTTTTTTTTTTTCTGGAAACTCCAGCAAGGAAAATCCAAGGATGGATGGGGAGCATCATTTACTTTGCCTGTACTGTGCTGATGGATTTCATTTAATCCATTGTAAAAGTAGATGTAAACAATGCCTTTGCTATCACAAATCACATAACAAAAACTGACAGACGCGCAGCACTATTGTCATTTTGACAGCGGGGGTACTCTGCTCCCCCAGAGTACACAGCCATTGGCGGAAATTGCTAATCAAATGCTGGTCAAATAATCCACCACTTTGAGGCCCTGCAAGCTATTTTTCATGAAATAGTTACTAACCTTGTTTTTCTGCCTCTTTGTCCTCTTTTACCCCCTCATGTCTTTGAAACGAGCAGTACAAGTTAGTTGAGGTTGTGTGCACTGCTCCATGAGCAATAGAAGTTACTTTGCCTGAGTTAATACATACTTCAATAGATTTTTATTTTTTTAGCCAGAGTTCAGTGTCACTTTAAAGTGGATATAAACCTGATTGCAGATATATGTGTCCAGCTCAAATTTCATGAGTGTTTTATTATCGCTCTTCAAAGCACTAGGTCCCATAGCTTTCTGTTGTTCAGTTCCTCTGTCATCAGCCTGACAAGTTCTCTGCAGCCGGAGTTTGGTGCTGGGGAGGGAGCTGTAAATGGATTAGCACAGTGCTCAACTATACAAAGAAGAGAGCTGAGAGTCTCTACCTATGAGGAGTGGGGGTGTGTGCCTTTCCTCCAATCAGCTGTCTTGGCTGTATGCCCAGGCTTCATGCAATGCTAATCAGGAAGAGAAAAACTAACACGAAGAGCACTTTCTAAAGGATATATACAGATAAAGACAGAAGATATACATGTAAAACTTATATAGGGAGATTTGTTCCATCTCTGTGCATCATCTGAGGCTGTTTACTTCACTGGGTATATGTGAGGGCTTACATCCACTTTAAACTTCTTCCCACCAGCTGTACGCATACATGCAGCCTCTTGGGGGGTGGGCTTTAAAAAACACACAGGAGGGCGCAAACACCTCGTCCATTACCATTGACAAATGTATTACGTATACCAAGACAAATGGATACTCACTAGCGGATAAAAGCTGACACGTTTTGGGGGGACAGAACTGAGGAAGGGGGTCTGTCCCCCGAAATGCACCAGCCATCCAATCGGGCTGGTCCTACGACAGGTACATCATGTTCTGCTGGAGTTTTTGATATTTATGTATACTGCTTTTATCTGCTTGTGAGTATCTATTTGTCTTGGGATATGTAATAAGTTTATCAATGGTAATGCACGGGGTGTTTGCGCCCTCCTGTGTGGTCTTTACAGCGTATCGAATATTTCCTAACCTGAGGAGGGCTGCTTATTGAAGCACCGTGAATGGAAAAAAACGTGGATCAAGCGCTGGAGTGTTTTGGGTGGACTTTAATTCTGAGAGGCTGCATACATGCAGCCCTATGTAAACATCTTTCTGTGCCGAGAGTGGGCGCCCTGTGCGCTCCCAGCATAGACTGGTGGGTATCGGAAAACTCCCAATTGGGAACTTTCTGATCATGCGACCGCTGTGATAGCCCACCTCCCGGCATTTAAAACCTCTTAAATAGTCAAAAGGCAGTGACAGGAAGGGATTAATTATACAGTTGTACACTGCGGTTGTATATTGCAACATATTAGGAAATTAATTAATGAACACCTCTAAAGTTACTAATATTACTAATGACCTACATCAGGTTTGGCAAGTGGAGTTTCACCAGGAATTTTTTTTATTTTGATCTAAATAAAACTTAATAATGAGTAACAATGCTTTTTGTAGTCTGGATACATCTGTTCCTTATTTATGTATGCAAGAAACTAAAATGTGTTTGCATACAAAACAAAGGCAATCTAAGAAAGTACAGGCAATACCTACATTAGCATTTAGGTTGTACCTTTCATCTGACAAAACAGAAGCAGTATGAAGATAAAATTATAATAAATTAATGTTACTTATTTTTAATAGGAATGCTGCTGTATTCACATCAGTGGAAACTTCTGTGACGCACACAAGAGTCAGACATTCTTTACATTGGAGAACAGTGTGAGTCAGTGACTTATCCAGACAGACTATCCCTCTTCAGTTTGGCATATCAGTGGAACAGAGTTAGAGAAGTGTAAAAATCCTATTGTGCAGATTTTATATAGCATAAAACAGATACACATTGAAAATTCCTTACAAAAACAAACACAGATATACCTTTTAAGAACCAAAGCACTATCTTAAACAAAAAAAACACAAGTACACCACAAAGTAGTTATAGATTTTTACTGGGTCACATCTAAACCAATGCAAGTCTTTATAATACATGATTAAACTTTATACAATCCCAGACAGCCACGACAATTATGACACTAAATAAGGCCTTTATATGTATCCACAGTGTTATCCATTCACAATTTGTACTACATATCATTAAACTGCAGTTGCATTCATTATTGAAACTTGAAGCCAACCTAAACTGAAGGACAGGCAACTTAGGGAAAAAAAAATGCATATATAAAACAAAAAATTAAAAAAATGCTTTTGTAAACTAATTGAAAAAATATTTCCAAAAAATTGCAGAATCATGCAGCTTGTCTGCAAACAATTAAAAAAAAAAAATACAAAGTTCTGTTAGGAGCAACATAATGTTTAAGCGTCAGTGAGGTCTACAGAACGCTGCCTTGTACTTTCAAATGAACATATGAAATTCTCTGCACCAGTAACTGAGCTGACTGGCCAGATAGTGGTATTAGAACTCGAAGAGCATTACCCAAACCAACACATTGTAGCAATGGCCTACTGTTACATTGATAATCAGTGATAAAACTAAATTGGTAAAATAATAAAACGACTCCTACAAAAAAAAAAACCCCTTGGCAAGTTATGCAATCTAGCCTAAAGAAAAAAAAAGAACAAAACAAAGGGCCCACTTTGGAATATGTGGAATCCAGCCCAGTGTGTCCAAAGGGGCTGCCTGAAAACCCCCCACTGATTTTAATGAAAGATTTTGGCCGAGGAAGCTTGTTCTGTCAGTTTAGAGTCCAGCATGCTGTTGCTCAGCAACAGAAAAACAAAGATTTAATATTCCCTTTTTTCAGCACATGTAGAAAGAAGTAAAGAGCAGCAGCTACAGACACGGTGGAGTTCGGCACCTTTTTGCAAAACTGTCAATTACTTAAGAAAATATTGTTTGGATGACATTGCAAATATGTACACCAGTAAAAAGTGCAATCATACTACTGTACATGGAAACTCCCCATAAAAACAAACAATCTGGCTGGATCAAGTCATTTAGGAGTATTATAGTGGTTTATGGTTCAGTGTATGTAATCACAGCTTCTACTTCAGAATCTTAAACATTTCAGTGCTTTGTGAAGCTGCAGTGCTTCTTAGGTTGCAATAATCCCAGAGAAGCTAAAAAAGAAATAGTTAAAGGTGTTTGGCAACGAAAAACTCTGCTCACTTGATATGCTTTGTATACCATAAGATAGGAATTGACTGATCACAGAAGGTTTGATCAGATTTCGTAAAAAGCTTATATGGATCAGAAACTGATAAAAGTGTCTGCGTCTCTGGGCACCTGGGAAACAAGAACTATCCTTATGAATAATAGAGGGGGCTTTCACAATCAGTTTGTTGCCATTTAAATCACACTGCTCATCTTAGATACAGTACTTATGGATGCGCCATGCTGATATGATGAGCTGCTTCTTTCAAGAGCTCTTGATAGAAAAGAAACACAAAAAAAAGGAGAGAAACAATTACACAGATGTAGGTAAAAGGACAAAAGCCTGACAGCAGATTCATTTCCACATTTTAATACTGGTATAAAAACCTTCATTACCGATGTTAAAGGGACAGTACATCAAATGACATTTTCTGGTTAGGACTGCCACTACAGGTATGTTTGTTTTACGCTTGAACTGTCAGCATAATTATCTGGGTGTATGCCACATGCAAGTTTTGTATACAGAGCTTTCTTGATACCATGCAATAGTATTAAGACTTGTGATAATGGCATTGTACTCCTGACTTAATGGTGCTAAAGAGTAACACCAATAGGTGATCACTGAAAATGGGTAAACCCACACTAAAGTACCATTTTTGAGCAATTCCATGTCATTTAAATCTGCTCTAACTCTATCATAAAGTTCTGACATACTGAGGAACGTGCAACGCTATAATCCAGAGAAGAGAACCTGAGGTATCTGCTGGTTTGTATATAGTGGAGCTTCCCTTTAAACAGCCTGTCATCAGTACCAATGTCACCTTGGATTCTGCGACACCTGTTTAATAACCTCTAAATACTAGCATACACCATAGCTTGAGAAGTGACAGCACAGAAGTGATGGCAACTGCAATACTGTACAGAAGATTGAAAAGAATGTAGGAAAATGTTTTAGACATGCTATCCCCTTAAACAAATCATTACCTGTACATCTGTTAAGGCGACCAACATAATTTGCAAAACAGACCTTCAGGTTTGTATAGGACCTTTGTATGGCTCACAGTCCAGCAAAATAAAAAGAAACATGATCGGTTAAACTCTCTAGTGGGTGGCCAGCGAGAGCCGCTATGCACTGCTGTGAAAGTCGGCGCAAACCTTCCGTGCCGCAGGGAGAGATTGTTTTGACCAAGTAGTACTTTACAAATTTACAAGCTCTTGTGTGACAAACTGTTTTAACCGTTCAAGGTATTGTCCATACAGTTCCACATCGTTGTGTCCAGCTCCTTCCACCCACAGGGGTTCCACCGGCCTTTGACAACGCTCGAACAGCGCCAGTCCATGGGAAAAGTCAATAACTTCATCTTCTGTGCCATGGATGATCAGCACAGGAGAGGTTATCTTAGAGATTTTATCAATGCTGGAAGGAAATAAAAGTGCATTACATGAATGGCTATGGCAAATATGAATACAGTACTTTGTTGAAAATGTACAAAACTAAAGAGCATGCTGTAGCCTCTTGTACACACCATTCTAAGATTGGGTGCACAGATGCTGCCAACATGCAAGCGGAGTTCCAAGACAAATAAATGCTGATTAGTCCCAAAGGGGGAAGTATAATGAGGTCGCACATGCAGAAACAACCGCTGCACCCTGCCGCATATACAGTGGGGTAAAAAAGTATTTAGTCAGCCCCCAATTGTGCAAGTTCTCCCACTTAAAAAGATGAGAGAGGCCTGTAATTTTCATCATAGGTACACTTCAACTATGAGAGACAGAATGAGAAAAAAAATCCAGAAAATCACATTGTCTGATTCTTAACCACTTCCTTACTGGGCACTTAAACCCCCCTCCTGCCCAGACCAATTTTCAGGTTTCAGCGCTGTCGCATTTTGAATGACAATTGCGCGGTCGTGCGACGTTGTACCCAAATAAAATTGATGTCCTTTTTTCCCCACAAATCGAGCTTTCTTTTGGTGGTATTTGATCACCTCTGCGGTTTTTATTTTTTGCGCTATGAACAAAACCAAGAGCGACAATTTTGAAAAAAGAACAATATTTTTTACTTTTTGCTCTAATAAATATCCCAAAATAAAAAAAAAAAAAAAATTATTTATTGGGTTTGGCCGATTTATATTCTTCTACATATTTT
>BLSH010555922.1:97127-121655 GCA_018402905.1 Glandirana rugosa
GGGGGGGGGGGGGGGGGGGGGGGGGTGGGGTCTGCAAGGGAACTACTCCACAGTATACTGCTGCCTCCACTGTGCTTGGCTGCTGCTCCCTCCCATGTAAGGTGCCCTGCTGCCTCCCTTTACTATGCTCTGTGGCCACCCCCCCCCCCCATGTAATGTGTTCTGCCCTGCTGACCCTCTGTACGCTGCTTATCTCAAGGTTTGACCCAGAATTGAGCATCTGTGCAGAAAGAGAGCCAGCAAAAGTGTCACATAAATAGGCAAGTTTTAACCGGTTCCAGATTGGCAGCTTCCCGCAAATCGCCGTTTATAAACAGCAGATCACGTGTGCGCTCTTGCCCGCCGCACTCTACAGAAGTGTTGGCTCAGCTCGGGGGAACTCGAGCCGCAATTGCCTGGCAGAGAAAAAAAAACAGGGAACCGCCGTTGTAAACACGGCGGTTCCCCGCTCTGTCAGGCAGCATGTAAGAGGTCTACTGATCCCTGTCACTGGGATCAGTTAGATCTCTTATGCCCCTGACAGCCCAGCCCCCTCACACCTAGGGAACACAGTTAACCCCTAGATCGCTCCCTACAGGTTAACCCTTTCCCTGCCAATGACATTTACATAGTAATCAGTGGATATTTACATTTATGATCGCTGTATAAAAGGTCATTGGTCCCAAAAGAGTGTCAAACATGTCCGACATGTCCGCTGCAATATCGCAGTGCTGATAAAAATCGCAGATCGCCGCCATTACTAGGGGAAAAAAAAAAAGCCATAAAGGAATTCTCATGGTTTGTAAACGCGGCAACTTTTGCGCAAATCAAAACGCAGATTGCATTTTTTTTTTTTTACCAAAAAAACATGAGGAAGAATATAAAATCGGCCAAAACCGATGAATACGTTTTTTTATATATTTTTTTTTGGATATGCATTTTAGCAAAAAGTAAGAAATAATTTTTGCAAAATGGTCTCTTTTGTTTATAGCGGTGATCAGAAATGACGCAGAGGTGATCAAATAGCACCAAAAGAAAGCTTTATTTGTAGGAAAAAAAGGAAGCAAATTTTGTTTTGGCACAACGTCGCAGGATCGCGCAATTGTCAGTTAAAGCGACGCAGTACCGAATCTCAAAAAGTGCTCTGGTCCTAAGGATTGGAAGGATTTCCCAGTTTAAGTGCTTTATATTAACTACGGTAATTGCTGCTATATCAACAGCTCGCTGATCACACCAATGTTCCATAAGCTGTAAATATGAACATTTCAGGGGGTCCCTGAGATCTCAAACTTTTTGCCAGTGTTCCTAGGTAAAAAGGCTAAGAAGCTCTGGTCTATTGGCTACATTGGCAATATAATCTAGGAAAGCCTAGTTTGTCCTAATACGGACTTATTATCAAAAGTAATTACAAAGTTAAATAAACAGATCTATAGTGGGGAAAAAAATTGTTTGGGTCCATAAAGAGTAGAAAAAGGTATGAGAGATGAAGTGGTTAATCTAACAGGCAAAAGCTGTTTGATGATTTCACAAGTGCTTAAAGTTACATAAATTGCTGGTGGGGAAATAATCTGCAGTAATCATTTCAAATCTATGCATCATGCCAGCGCTATTATATACACCACAATGCATTCAAATACTGAGTCAGCACTGAATACTTCCCTATACACTGAGTCACTTCCGTGTGCACACAAATGGAAGGAACACTATGATCACACTCCAGCAAGGACACCTGCCCTACAAGGCATATTTATACATGCCTTTACTATGACTTATGACCCACATTTCTCTTTTCTACATAGCATTTGCCATTTTAAGCATTTTGTGACCGGTACAGTACAGTGAAACTACCTTTAGGGCTTGCTTACACCATAACATACACAAGTTTCTGTTCCTTAATGAGCATTGTGTCAAGGCAGCCCCATTCATTTTAAATCAGACCTCACCATGCCCTAAAGCACAGAAAGACGAACCTGAACTATTTTTGTTAAACACAGTAACACCCAGTGGTGGCCCGTCCATTAGGGCGCACAGGTGCCACCCCCTCTCTCCTGCCATTCCCTCTATGCGATGGATAGATTCATCATAGCATGAATCTATCCATGGCCGCCCATGACCACCACCCCCACCCCCCCCCCCATTCATGCGGCCAGCCCCTTTGAGGCACTGGCCGTATGAGTTACCGCGGCGGGGAGTTTCCATGAAGCATCTCATTACAGCCGTAGTGTGTCAGTGCCGTGAGCCCCGCGACGGTGGGGGGGGGTCTGGTTAGATGGCAGCAATGTACCCCACCTGTGTTACTGGCTGTTTTGTACACCACCTGTGATGCTGGGGCTGTATACTGTGTCCTGTGATGCTGGGGCTGTATACTGTGATGCTAAGCTGTATACAGTGTCCTGTGATGCTGGGGCAGTATACTGTCCTGTGATGCTGGGGCTGTATACTGTGATGCTGAGCTGTATACAGTGTCCTGTGATGCTGAGCTGTATACAGTGTCCTGTGATGTTGGGGCTGTATACTGTGTCCCGCGATGCTGAGCTGTGTTCTCCTGACACAATATGTGGAATATAGGGGACGGAATGGATGGATTCTATAAGGGGCGGGGCCTGGCGCCCCCCCATCCTAAAAAAAACAAAAAACAAAAAAAAAAAAAACTTCACCAGCCGCCACTGAGTATACCGCAATGCAAAGAGCAGTCACATCTCTGTTTAGGTGCACTACAGCAGTGGTTCTCAGTCCTCAAGTACCCCCAACAATCAATGTTTTCAGGTTTTCCTTTAATTGCTTCAGCTCTGGAAGGATTTACCCAGTTAATGACCAGGCCATATACATACATACATACATATTTATTCCTCAGTTTAGGCCAATATGTATTATTCTACGCAAAAACAAAAAAACCCAGCAATAATCGCATATTGATTGTTTTGTGCAAAAGTTGTAGCATCTACAAAATAGGGGATAAGTTTATGGCATTTTTATTATTTCTTTTTTACTAGTAACGACAGCGGTTGGCGATTTTTAGAGGAACTGCGACAGATCGGACACCTGACTGACATTTTTTACACTTTTTTGGGAACCAGTGACATTACAGAAATCCGTGCTAAAAAATATGCACTGTTATTGTACTAATGACACGGGAAGGGGTTAACATCAGGGGGGGATCAAAGGGTTAAATGTGTTCCCTGTTTGTGATTACTAACTGTATGGGGGATGTGTCACTGGGGAAACACAGATCAGTCTTCCTGCTTAGCAGGAAGGCAGATCTCAGTGTCATCCCCTGTCAGAAGGGAGATCTGCCTTGTTTACTTAGGCAGATCCCCGTTCTGTCACTACGGGGAAGGATCGCGGGCGGCCAGCAAACAGAGTCCGCCGGACCCGCAGATTGGCTCCCCGCTGGCCAATCGGAGCACACGCGCAGCCACGAATGCTAGTGCATGAACTGCCATACTGGTACGGCGGTTTGTGCACCAGAGCTACCTTGTCACAGTATAACTGTGGCGGGTGGTCAGCAACTTGTTCAATCAGAGTCCATAGCTTGGTATTTTAGACAGCTATTTTATGTATTGGGAGTACTTGAGGATCGAGGTTGAGAACCACTGCACTATAGCATAGGTGTGGTCCATGTGAATAAAGAATGATTGGAAATGCACAGTGTTAGCCCACGTTATCATAACATGCATTATAACCTGGCTCTTAATGTGCGTTATTGCACGACTTGTGGTGTGAAGGAACCCTCTTAAAATTTTAGCGCTCCACTTTAGCATTTCATTTTAAAAACATAATACATAGAAAACCTAGAGAAGGCTTGGCTATTTAACCACTTGAAAACAAAAAAAGATCAATCCCGATGTACCTTTTTTGGAAAGTAGACAGTCCAAGGTATTTAGGCCTGGCGTGTTTGTGGTTATTTTTTAGAAAATGAAGAAAAAAAGAAAAAAAAGTTTTTTTTTCACATTTGTACCACTCTGGGGAGTTGATAAGGGGGTTTTTTTTTTTTTTTTACATAGTATGATTGCTTATAGCAGTGAATTTCACTGCTATAAGCAAATATTTTTACTGAATGAGTGTGTGTAGATACTGTGTATTGTTGTGATTGGCCACAGCTAATCACATGGTACAAATGGGCTGTAATTGGCCTGTCTGTACCATGTGATCACTGTAACCAATCACAGCTAGAAACACAACTGTATACAATGAATGGCATGAAAGGAGGCCGGTACACTTTTCCGTCATCCACTGTGACTGGTAGACACAGTGGGTGACAGATCGCTTCCGGATCGGGAGGACGGAGAGTTTTTAAAGTGGATCTTCACTCCATCTGAGCACCACAAACTAAAAGTACCATTTCATTCATTTTTAATATTTTAAGTAAACTGACCCAATCCATCCACGTCCCCATGCTTTATTTTGTTGAGAAAGCACTTTGAAAAAAACACTCCCCTAGTACTTCTGGCCATCTAAGGGCAAATAATTAATGTAGCATTTTCTTCCTGGAATCCGTCTGCTCTTAGCTCAAGCATGCAGGCAGGAGGGTGTGCTTAGCTGAGAAAACCTCTCCCCTCCTGAATACTTCTGGGATGTATGACATCTTTTGCCTGAGCATGGAAACCAGAAAGTAACTGAAGAAATGTAAAGGGAAATATAAAAAAAAAAAAAAAAAAAAAAGGAAGAGTTTAACACAAGTAAAATTATATACTTTCTATCTATTTACTAATGCTAGCAGCCAGTGTTAAATTTTGACATCCAACTGGATTCAGTTTTAGTCGCATTTTAGTCATTTGAATGGTTTTAGTTGCATTTTATTAATTTAAATGGTTTTAGTTGCATTTTAGTCATTTAAATGGTTTTAGATAAATTTTAGTCATTCGAATTGTTTTAGTTGCATTTTAGTCATTTAAATGGTTTTAGTTGCATTTTAGTCATTTAAATGGTTTTAGATAAATTTTAGTCATTTGAATTGTTTTAGTTGCATTTTAGTCATTTGAACGGTTTTCGTTTTTGTACAAACTCCAGTGCATTTTATTCGACTTAAAACGAACAGGCTTCGTTAAATTTTAATGCATTATTTCTTTAAGATTGCCAAACATATACTGCTGGAGTAAAAATCGAATAACTCATTATTTATGGGATTAAGGTTTGAACATGCACTACAGACACAAGTTTAGCTATTGCGATATAGAACGTCTTTATAAATAAAATCATGTTTCATAAACTAACAAAATATATTGCTTGACAAGCAGAAGTACAACTTGAAAATATAAAAACCCCAATAAAACACTATTGCTGTAATGTCATTGCACATATTACCTGAATATATTACCAACACTAAAGCCTCATACACCGACGTTTTTTACAGCTTTTTGAGAGTTTTTTTTTTGCAGCTCTCCGTTATTCAATGGCCCTATAAAAACGGTGACGTTTTTGAGCTGTAGAAAGCTTCGGCGTTCGTGAGCTGAAAGTAGAACCCAAGGCCAGCGCTTTCTGAAGCTGCAGCGTTAGAGCTGTTTTGACGCTGAGCCAGCAAAGGCTCACTAATGCACATAAACGCCATAGCGACGTTAACCGGTGTTTTCAGGTAAAAACTAGCAGAGGAATGTTTTTTTTTTAAACAAAAAAAAAAAAAGCTTAGTAGATGCCCCCTACATATTCTTATATGGTAGTACAATGTTAATTTTGACGTCAAATTTCAATTTAGTTTTAGTCATAGTCTTGACTAAAATACCATTTTAGTTTTAGTCTTATTTTAGTCAACTAAAATGGTATTAAGTTAGTTAATAAAAATATTTTAGTGAATCAAAATTAACACGGCTAGCAGCATGAGAATTAAAAATGGTCAATGTTGATTGGGAGTGAGGTTGCGCTTTAAGGAGTGTCCAAAATATCGCACATTCCATATGTAAGGAGTCACCATTGTGGATTGTCTTTCAGATTCAAGATACTAGGCTTACCCAACAAGATGTAAATCTGAACCTGCCATACACCACCTAACCCATTTAGCATGCCCAGGAAGTGGCTACAATCTTGATTCATGCCGGAAATAAAAACTATGACCACTTGTAAGAATTCCTTAGCTATGGATAAACACTTTAAAGGACAACTCCACCTTCAGCTCTGCATAAACATTTTTATTCAGTCTGCCTTTTGGAAGCTTTGAAAGCAATACTCCCCACCCTTTTTTTTTGAATGGGCTGTCAACACACAGGAACACACTCAAAATCCAGACAAACGGCATTTTTACCAGCATGTTTGTTGCATTGTGATGAAACACATGCATCAAGGCTACAATGCCATTATTAAAGAGGAGCTCCAGTCTAAAAAAAGAAAAAAAAAAAAATCAGCAGCTGCAAATACTGGATCAGTACTTCAATCAGCTTTGGGTGCAGGCGCCAGCATCTTGACAAAGACCCCTTTCACACTAAAAATTAGAGCCTGTACACTGCCTCCTAATGTACCCCAATGGGAAAGCCCAAGTGCTTTCCCACTGGGGCGGTGCGCTTGCAGGAGAGGAAAAAAAAAAAATCTCCTGCAAGCAGCATTATTGGGGCGGTGCAGCAGGGATGTGTACACCGCTCCTCCACCGCCCCCGCCCATTGAAATGAATGCACAGCGTTTCCGAAGCAGCTGTACACCGCTCCGGGAACGCCGTGCTCCAGCACTTTTAACCCTTATTTAACCCCTTCCCATAGCAAGCTGCTGGCTGAGGGGGCACTCGATAGAAGGGAGGGGCCAGGAGCAGCAAAGAGGGACCCAAGAAGAGGAGGATCCGGGCTGCTCTGTGCAAAACCAACTACACAGAGGTGGTAAGTATAACATGTTTGTTATTTAGAAAAACAAAAACACACACACACACACACACACACACACACACACTTTACAAATCACTTTAACCACTTGCCAACCGCCCGCCGCAGCATGACGGGGACAAAGTGGCTCGATATTGCAAACTAGTATTGTGAGCGCGGGCGCCGACGGAGGCACGCTCACTGTGTTCCGGGGGGGGCCAGGGAGCGGGTAGGGCTGACTATCTCCGCCAGCTACCCACGATGGCCCCCCCGCAGTGAGAGAACGGGAGGTCTGTGTATGTAAACTCGGATCTCCGTTCTGACAGAGGGGGAAGGGATGTGATCACAGGCTTCCTGTATATGGAAGCCGTGATCACTCCCCTCCCCCTGCCAGCCCAGCCCCCATACAGTTAGAACACACTGAGGGAACACAGTTAACCCCTAAAGCGCCCCCTCCAGGTTAACCCCTTCACTGCCAATGGCATTTACACAGTAATCAGTGCATTTCTATAGCACTGATCGCTGTATACATGCCAATGGTCCCAAAAAAAGTGTCAAAATGGTCCGACATGTCTGCTGCAATTTCGCAGTACCGCAAAAAAAAAAAAATAAATAAATCGCAGATCGCCACCATTACTAGTAAAACATAAAAAAAAATTAATAAAAACCCCCGGAAATGAATTATCATTTGTAAACGTGGCAACTTTTGCGCAAACCAAATAAACGGCGATTGCGATATTTTTTTTTTTTACCAAAAATATGAGGAATTATATAAATCGGCCAAAACCGATGAAAAGAAAAAAAAAAAAAATAAATAAAAAAAAGTTATTTTTTTTTGGATTTGTATTTTAGCAAAAAGTAAGAAAATAGTTTTGCAAAATTGGCGCTCTTTTTTGTTTATAGTGGCGATCAGAAATGATAGTGGCGATCAGAGGTGATCAAATACCACCAAAAGAAAGCTCCATTTGTGGGAAAAAAAAAAAAAAAGGACGCACATTTTGTTTGGGTACAAGGTCGCACGACTGCGCAATTGTCAGTTAAAGCAACGCAGCGCCTAAATCGCAAAGTGTGAAATCCTTCCAGGGCTGAAGTGCTTAAAACTCCTAATTCGACTTCTTTTGAGGTTTAGTGCTGGATCAATTAACAGTACTAGCATGATAAAAGAAGAACCAGCCTGTGCTGGTGGGCTTTTTTTTTTTTTGAATCAAACAGGTTTTGCATCACCATAAAAATCTACAGATCTAAAAATGGTTTTAAAGCAGGTCAAAAGGCAGAACATAAACAAGTCAACTGCACCCGCGTCAATGAATTCTGAATGATCTCAGCATTCAAACTGATGCTATCGACACAGGCCCTAAGCCCTGGTTCACACTGACGCAGTGCAAATTGGATGCTGTACACGTTGCGAACTTGCATTGCATTTTTTTGTACATCGCAATGCAAATTCTGCTTAGTATGTGCGGCTTCCATGCAAATTTGTGAGGGAACATCTGCAATTTTATTTTTGATCAAATCTAGGCAAAAAAAAAAAAAAAATAGTGATGTGAACACTGGACAGCGATTTTAATCCGGTCCCATAGAAGTCTTTGGAGCTGAAATTCGTACCGCACTAAACGAAAACACAGGACCCTTTTCTGAACTGGATCAAATTCGCACTGCACTGTGAACTGCCTTCATTGGAAATAATGCTTTTTTACATGGAATGCAAATTATGCTTTTCAGATCACAACTGATACGCATAGAATTTGCATAAAAGATTGAACCAGGACTAAAGCTGTTAAAATTAGGTGAAATCATTAAAGAGGAAATCCATACATTTTTCAGTTTTAGATGCAGTGGGGAAGACCCCTGAATGAGATTTCTCCTAACATCCTGTCCTAGTACCTACTATCCCTGGGATAGTAAGTGAGGAAAATCGCCTAACAAAGAATGATAAGGATGAGGTTTTAAAGTCTCTACATATAAAAATGTACACGGCCTGTGTCCTTGGAGAGATTTCTCCTTCCTGCCCATCATGGTGACCACTACCATCAATGCAACTGAAAGTGAGTGGAATAAAAAAAAACCCAAAAACTTGAGGTTCATTGGAAAATAAAGGAAATTTTTTTTTATAAAAATCAGCTACAAATCCAGTAGCTGCCGACTTACTAGACTAGGACACTTAGTAGAAGAAATATCCGGCAACTCAAAAGCTTCTTTATTAAGCACAATAGTAGTGTACAATCCACATAATGCTAACACGTTTCAGCCAGAGCCTTCCTCATAGCATAAGGACACTTACCTATCCTTATCCTGTTCTCACTGAGGTAGTTCTTCATTAGCCTAAAGCCTCGTACACACGGGTCGACGATCGTATACAACAGGTTGTACGAACGACCGTTGTATGCTAAATCGACCGTTAGTACACACGATTAGAACAGCCGACATATGACGGTCGTACAACAGAAGTTGTATGAGCAGACTAGAAAACTTGGTAGTACCAACAAGTGGTCGTACGACCTTTGTATCGTGTGTACAGAGAAGTTGGTCCAACAAGTTGTATTGTGCAAAACACGCATGCTCCGAAGTCAGGAACGGCCGGACACTAATTACATGCACCTGAACATTCTCTTTATACGTTCATAACACATCACTACATTCGGCTTGGTCATACGATCATTTAGTTCAGGTCAGTACGCGAGATACAACGGCCAACATACGATTTGGGCCGTTTAATCGTAAGACCGTTGCACCATGTGTACGAGGCATTAGAGTTCCCGCTGGCAGCAACCTAACTGTGGACATCCAACTATGCGGCTTTTGGCTTTACGGCAGGCTGCCCACCGCGCTGCACTTCGTGAACGGTCACAGCCAAACGTATTAAAGTAAGGAAGAGTTAAAACCTCTGAGGTCTTTTTTTTGGTACCTGTGTAAACTTGAGACGAGATGCAACAAGAAGTTAGAGGAAATATCCCAAAGTGAGGGGCAGCTGTCCCCATTGAAAGATTTCCCCTTACCTCTGGTTTGAGGATAACTCTAAAATGCTGAATTTCCCCTGACTTTTCCTTGTGGTCACCAGTACAAATAGAAATGCAAATCTACCCAAAGGGGGCACAGACAATAATAAAAACTTGACAAAGGGTCTAACCCAATCTATCATAAAATTGCCTTTAAACAATTTCCTTATGCAGGCTTGGGACGTCTCCTTCCTCTACAGCCAACAAACTGTATATCCATAACTCAGGATCACTGACCTTGTTCTTAGAGCAATCCAAGCAGCATCAATATCAGCATATAAATTCTTCTCTGATGGCTTCCCAGAGCTTGACCCATATCCAGAATAATCGTAGGAGAATATGTTACAATTAATTCGAGAGCCGAGTCCTATATAAAAGCTGCTCATCTGACCCAAATCTACAGCATTTCCATGGGAAAACAGAAGTGTGTACTTCGCATTGGGAGAGCAGCGTACAAACATGCAGGCAATGCGGTTTCCACGGCTGGTCCTAGTCATGAAACACTCTATAGCGTCTTTTTCCCGGGCAGAATATTGCCAGTCCGCTCGTTCTGTCAAATGAAGAGTCCAGCGGCTTCCACTCTCATCACATATAAGAGTGTAAGTTGGATCAGGAGGTAAGAAGGCAAGTTTGGAGGCGATTTTCCCTGGGCATGGTGGGCAGCAAAAGAGGCAGCACAGCTCGCTGAATGATAGATTATTCATGGTGGTTTCTGGGAAGAGAAAACACATTAATTAGTACTTGGATACAAATCAGTGAATATTTGCCTTATTTCAGTCACATTTCTAACAAGAAAGGTGCTCGTCAAATGACTAGTCTACATTTATCAAGAGAGATTTGCTGAACAAGCAAGCAGATGGTTTATTTTGAGAGGAATTTACTGGTCCCCAGTGGCCAGGAAAAACTCTGACCTTCCTTGCACTGGTTACAGCGAATGGAACCATGTAATGGAAAAAGAACTTTATTCCAGCACAAGAGAAATTTCACAGCTCTATTCAGACTTGTGTGCTTTGTTAAACTCCATAACCATTTCTTCTTTCTACTGAACAGGGCGATCTAGTTCACGGTGATATAAAATTGCAGAAAATGCTGGCTATTGTATGAGAGCACAGGACTTTATATATAGCCCTGGTGTCCAACCTGCAGTCCATTGGTACTTTGACCCTCAGGAACTCTGCGGCTTTCCTTCATGTGCTCACTTGGTCCAATGAAAGAAAACTATTCTATAGACTGGATTACAATATTTGAATCCTTTTATTTTCCACCATCTTACTTGTTTCTGTGCTGCTCATCGATTATATTGTTATGATGAATCTTGGAGAGAAGTAGCAAATGTGGCAAAAGTATTTAAAGCGATACTAAAAACGCAGAATGTTTCATTTACATTGCCCCTTCTTTTTCAGGATATGGATGATGGAATTGTATTTTAATAAAAAGAACCTAACATCTAAGTACCCTTTTTCCTAATTGATATACAGCTGTCTCATGACCCAGCTCTTAGGGCCGTTTCACACTTGCGCGGCGCGAAGTGGCGCTCGAGGCGATCTCAACGCGGCTTGCGAGGAGACTTCTATCATAGAAGTCAAAGCAAGCTGCCTGAGATCGCCCTGAAAATAGTGCAGGGACCATTTTTCTAAGGCGGAGAACGGTTCCATTTGCACAGAATTGAGGAGAATTGTCAGGCGACTCAAGTCGCCTGACAATTCGCCTAGATGTGAACGGGCCGCGAAGTCGCGCCGCGTTAGTGTGAACCGGCCCTTACCCAGTCTGTCTGAAGGGAAAAAAAAAAATAAAAAAAATGGAGGAGCTTCTAATCTTCTGCTGCTGCTCACATGATCATGATAATAAAAAAAAAAAAAAAAAATAAATAAAATAAACAGCCTTTGGAATACAAAGTACAAAGAATATCAATATACCATATTAAATGGTCAAACAAATATATATTTGAAATCAAATCTATATTGTTGTGTGGAAATAACATGGTGTGGGTGGATTTCTGACAGTCACAGGCTGTCACGCTCCTCCAGCCTGTGTCTTAGAATAAGAGAGAAGTGAAGCCTCCATCAATCTACATGTAATCTCTCACCTCCATTGTGTTAATCTGGTTAATGGGCACGGGGGAGGGAGGGAGTGGGCTGTCATTTACCACTGTGCATATACCCACGTGTGACTCTATAGTCACATGGGCTGCTCAGATGTGATAGGGAGGAAATGCTCAGCATAGAAACTCACTGAAAACTGAGCATATGCACTAGTTGCCAACACTGCTCTGCAAAAAACGCACCTGAGTTGGGG
The DNA here is from genome assembly GCA_018402905.1 of Glandirana rugosa. Taxonomy (NCBI): domain Eukaryota; kingdom Metazoa; phylum Chordata; class Amphibia; order Anura; family Ranidae; genus Glandirana; species Glandirana rugosa. The sequence continues at coordinate 109,177 of BLSH010555922.1, forward strand.
ACATGAACAGAACATGGAGATAAGAAGGCAGCAGGATCACCCATGTTTTTTTGCAGATTACAGAAAGTGACCGAGTATGAATAGCATGTAATACAGCTTTTATTGAATGTTTTTAATGATGTGGGTTTACTGACATTTTAAAGCGGAGGTCCACTCACCCCTGCAATAATTAAAAGCCAGCAGCTACACATACTGCTCCTGACTTAATAGGAGACTTGCCTGTCCTGGAGTCTAGCGATGTCGGCACTTTAGATGATGTTTCCATCAACTGTCGGGTGCTTGCCGGTAAGGGAACCAGACAGTGAAGCAGTACGGCTTCAGGCCGGGCCCCTACTGTGCATGCACGAGGCATTGTTGCACTCTCCTACTAGCCCGGCGGCGGGGGAAGGAGGAGGGAGCTCAGCTGCTGACGTAATTCGCCGAGGCCCGGTCAAGTGCACAATCAAGGACAGAGAGGTAGAAAAGGATGAGTATACTCATCTTTAAGCCCCACCCCCTAACATATGCACTAATTTCCTTCACTGCATGGTGGAATTGGACCATCAATTTCAGCACAGAGCCCAAGCACTGGCCATAGCGGGAGAACAGACTAAATCCTTGCAGCAAGTAAAGTCATTAATGCCATAGATGTAATCAAGGATTTTTAGATTTTTTTTTTTATTTTTAGAAAAGTCTACAGAAAGTAACAAATTTTCCAATTACAACCATTTTAAAGCTGAAGATAAGATTAGATTTCTTCTTAAAATCAGCACCAGGAACAATGCCTGGTGGATAACTAGTGTCCCTTGTACTGGTGGCTGCTCTTTTCCTTCAAATCTTCCATATCTGCAACCCTGAAACCCCCACAGCTATGATCTCCCGGTACTGTGGGAGTTAAGAGGCTGCACAAGCACTTGTCAAAAGTGCAGACTATGCCCTCCCTTTCTGCCCAACCCTTCCCCATTCATAGAAGCTGTCTTATTGATTCCTGCTATGAAAAGCGGTCTATGAACGGTGGACAGACGGATGAATGAAAAGTCTGCCTCCTCCATTCATAGAGCACTTTTCATTGCAGGAAGCTATAGTGCAGCTTCTATAAATGGATTTGGGGGGGGGGGGGGGCGGGGGTGCTTAGTCAGCACTTTTGATGAATGCCTGTGACAGGTGGAGCCACTCATGTTAACCCCTACAGCACTGAAATAACACAGCTGCAAGCAGTATGAGGGAGCAGAGGATGGTGGATTATAAGGAACAGCAGCCATCAGCACAAGGGACTCCCATCATTTATGCAAGCACCGTCCTTACTGCGGATGTAAATAATAAATTACAAAAAAAATTGAGCTTTAAAACTCTAAGTTGTCACTCCTCAAAATGTGGAAAAGTCCAAGCAACTGGATACCAGATCTAGCCCTGCTAATTTACAGTAAATCTGGGCACTTTGCTTTGGGACTGTCACTCTAGTATTAAAAAAAACCTAAAAGGGATGTTCCACCGTTTTCTATGTTTATTAAAAGTCAGCAGCTACAAAAAAAGTGTAGCTGCTGACATTTAATAACCAGACACTCACCTGTCTCCCGGTCCAGCGATGTGGCCGCACGGAGCCTGGGATCTCTCCCCCTCCCCTCCACGGTGCCATCATTCCTACAGTGGGCACCAGGCCGTGATAACTAGCTGCTTCACATCCGGTCACGCACTGCGCATGCGCGAGCGGAGCAGCGCTGTGTGATTGGTCTCAAAGTCTTCTAGGACCTGTCCTGTGTCCCCCAAAACTTCGGGAGGGGGAAGGCGACCTTACACTTCAGATTGCCTAAGGCGACTGGAATGGAAGTGCCCATCAAAATCAGGTATCCGTACCCCCCCCCCTCCTCCCCAAAAGCTCCGCTTCAGTATCAGGAGCTGGGGAGGTGGTCTTAAAGCGGAAGTTCCACTTTTGGGTGGAACTCCGCTTTAAGAAAGATTCCTAATAGAAATCATTTTTGTGGTTAGTCTTGAGCGTAGAAACCATATAAAAAAACAAAAACAAAACAGCAGTTTGGTGGTCACATTAGTAAGATTATTGCTGCTTATCCAATATTAGGGTTACAATATTTTTTTAAAAAAATCCCTGCACGTCCTTAAAAAAAAAAAAAAACAAACAAAACAAACTATGACCGCGTTTTAAAAAGCGTCTGAGCCCCTGTACAACGTAATGGTGCAACCCTTTAAAAAAAGAACACGATTCAGACACCTTTCCAACCTAATGGAGCTATGGATTTAGCAAACTGTCTGTAAACTGCTGCAATGTGCTGCAGTGGTGAATTTCACAAGGTGCAGATCTATGAAGACTGCTTTGTTCTGAGCCCTAGTTAATGTGTGGGGCTGGCCTGGCACAGCAGAGGCCTGGTTACCATGGCCACTGAGGATTCTGCCTTTATTTGTATTTTAAACATTGTGCAGACCAAATTCTTCAGATTATGGAAATAAAAATAGAATATCAAACACTTCTCTGTGTTGTTTGTATGAAGGTAATCTGGTTGCATAATAAACAGGTCTTAAATGCCAAAATTCTTCAGCGCACACTAGGGAAACCTTGGTAAAAATGGGGATTTTTGGGAAAGCTAAGCAAGTCCACTGCATTACATTTAAGAGTACATCTTGGATAGGGTGAACATATGCAGCATTACACAGAACATACAAGTAGATGTTGCTGGTAACAGGTTGGTTCTCTAGGTTTTTCATACTCGAGATGTAATTTAATGCATTCAAAGAGTCTAACTAAAGCTACATGTAACAATCTAGTCGCACAATCTCCTTTAGATTGATTGAGTCAACGTAATTTTTGTAAATATTTTATTCTATCTTTTCATGTGACAACACTGAAGAAATGACACTTTGCTACAATGTAAAGCAGTGAGTGTACAGCTTGTATAACTGTGTAAATGTGCTGTCCCCTCAAAATAACTCAACACACAGCCATTCACGTCTAAGCCGCTGGCAACAAAAGTGAGTACACCCCTAAGTGAAAATGTCCAAATTGGGCCCAAAGTGTCAATATTTTGTGTGGCCACCATCATTTTCCAGCACTGCCTTAACCCTCTTGGGCATGGAGTTCACCAGAGCTTCACAGGTTGCAACTACAGTCCTCTTCCACTCCTCCATGAGGACATCACAGAGCTGGGGAATGTTAGAGACCTTGTGCTCCTCCACCTTCTGTTTGAGGATGCCCCACAGATGCTCAATAGGGTTTAGGTCTGGAGACATGCTTGGCCAGTCCATTACCTTAACCCTCAGCTTTTTTTTTTTTTTTTTTTAAATCAAAAAACAATTTTATTAGAAAGAGAAAGTTGACAAGTACACACAGTAATATTAGTCAATTTTCAGTAGGCTGCAAGCCTAAAATATACATGAACATGACAGGCAATAGATAACATTCACGGACTTGCTACAAACTCCTGCAGTATCTTTGAATGGTCACATGTCATATCACGAATCACTTTATAAATGTATTGTTTTATAGGCAAATCTATTTCTCTTTCCCTTAATTACACTCTAACAAACTTTTAAACATCCTGGTATAGTTTCTATAATCATAGCGTTTCAATGGAGGAGGGCTCATGTCACTTATTATAGCACCATGCAGGTAGTAGTACAAACCTTAACCCTATATCTACATCTCTAGCAGTCTATGCATTATTAAACTTCGGGGAGCAACTCCCGGGTTGTTCATCCATTCTTGCCAAATTTTTTCAAACTTCCCCGGGGATTTCCTGTGTTTATACGTATTTTTTCCCCTGATTAAAATAGAGTTTACAGTCTGGACCCAATGTGCGCACGTCGGGACCTGTGAGGAAATCCACAGTTTCGCAATCACCTTTCTTGCCAGATACAGGAGCCTTATCAATGCAATATATGTGCATGCAGGGTATAGCTCTTCTTGAAGACTGCCCAGTAGGCATGTCTTCGGATCCAGCCACAATTGGATATTATATGTACTGTTAATGGTTGAGATAACTCCGTTCCAATATCTCACAAGCTTGGGGCACTTCTAGATCATGTGTATAAACTCCCCAGGGTGAATCTGACACTTGGGGCAAATGGGGCTCTCCCATCTTCCCCATTTACCCTCAGCTTCTTTAGCAAGACAGTGGTCATATGGGAGGTGTGTTTGGGGTCATTATGTTGGAATACTGCCCTGCGGCCCAGTCTTCGAAGGGAGGGGATCATGCTCTGCTTCAGTATGTCACAGTACATGTTGGCATAAATGGTTCCCTCAATGAACTGTAGCTCCCCAGTGCTGGCAGCACTCATGCAGCTCCAGACCATGACACTCCCACCACCATGCTTGACTGTAGGCAAGACACACTTGTCTTTGTACTCCTCACCTGGTTGCCGCCACACACGCTTGACACTATCTGAACCAAATAAGCTTATCTTGGTCTCATCCAACCACAGGACATGGTTCCAGTAATCCATGTGCTTAGTCTGCTTATCTTCAGCAAACTGTTTGAGGGCTTTCTTGTGAATCATCTTTAGAAGAGGCTTCCTTCTGGGACGACAACCATGCAGTGCGGCATATGGTCTGAGCACCGACAGGCTGACCCCCCGCCCCTTCAACCTCTGCAGCACTCATACATCTATTTCCCAAAGACAACTTTTGGATATGACGCTGAGCATGTGCACTCATCTTCTTTGGTCGACCATGGCGAGGCCTATTCTGAGTGGAACCTGTCCTGTTAAACTGCTGTATGGTCTTGGCCAGAGTGCTGCAGCTCAGTTTCAGGGTCTTGGCAATCTTCTTATAGCCTAGGCCATCTTTATGTAGAGCAACAATTATTTTATTTTTTTTTCAGATCTTCAGAGTTCTTTACCATGAGGTGCCATGTTGAACTTCCAGTGACCAGTATGAGAGAATGAGAGCAACAAGTTCAACACACCTGCTCCCCATTCACACATGAGAAATTGTAACACTAATGAGTCACATGACACTGGGGAGGGAAAATGTCTAATTGGGCCCAATTTGGACAATTTCACTTAGGGTTTACTCACTTTTGTTACCAGCAGTTTAGACATTAAGGGCTGTGTGTTGAGTTATGTTGAGGGGACAGCAAATTTACACTGTTATACAAGCTGTACACTCACTACTTTACATTGTAGCACAGTGTTATTTCTTCAGTGTTGTCACATGAAAAGATAGAATAGAATACACACACACACACACACAAGATTTAAGCTGACCATACATTATGCAATTATTCACACACAGTTCAGGATGGAATTTTCACGCTTTGTTATATTGCAGCCATTTGCTAAAATCATTTACGTTCATTTTTCCCCTCATTAATGTACACACAGCACCCCATATTGACAGAAAAACACAGAATTGTTGACATTTTTGCAAATTTATTAAAAAAGAAAAACTGAAATATCACATGGTCCTAAGTATTCAGACCCTTTGCTCAGTATTTAGTAGAAGCACCCTTTTTGATCTAATACAGCCATGAGTCTTTTTGGGAAAGATGCAACACGTTTTTCACACCTTGATTTGGGGATTCTCTGCCATTCCTCCTTGCAGATCCTCTCCAGTCCTGTCAGGTTGGATGGTAAACGTTGGTGGACAGACATTTTTAGGTCTCTCCAGAGATGCTCAATTGGGTTTAAGTCAGGGCTCTGGCTGGGCCATTCAAGAACAGTCACAGAGTTGTTGTGAAGCCACTCCTTTATTTTAGCTGTGTGCTTAGGGTCATTGTCTTGTTGGAAGGTAAACCTTCGGCTCAGTCTGATGTCCTGAGCACTCTGGAGAAGGTTTTCGTCCAGGATATCCCTGTACTTGGCCGCATTCATCTTTCTCTCAATTGCAACCAGTCATCCTATCCCTGCAGCTGAAAAACACCCCCACAGCATGATGCTGCCACCACCATGCTTCACTGTTGGGACTGTATTGGACAGGTCATGAGCAGTGCCTGGTTTTCTCCACACATACCGCTTAGAATTAGGGCCAAAAAGTTCTATGTTGGTCTCATCAGATCAGAGAATCTTATTTCTCACCATCTTGGAGTCCTTCAGGTGTTTTTTTTAGCAAACTCCATGTGGGCTTTCATGTGTCTTGCACTGAGGAGAGGCTTCCGTCGGGCCACTCTGCCATAAAGCCCCGGCTGGTGGAGGGCTGCAGTGATGGTTGACTTTCTACAAATTTCTCCCATCTCCTGACTGCATCTCTGGAGCTCAGCCACAGTGATCTTCTTTACCTCCCTTACCAAGGCTCTTCAGGCAGTTCCTTTTGACCTCATGATTCTCATTTGCTCTGACATGCACTATGAGCTGTAAGGTCTTATATAAACAGGTGTGTGGCTTTCCTAATCAAGTCCAATCAGTATAATCAAACACAGCTGGACTCAAATGAAGGTGTAGAACCATCTCAAGGATGATCAGAAAAAATGGACAGCACCTGAGTTAAATATATGAGTGTCACAGCAAAGGGTCTGAATACTTAGGACCATGTAATATTTCAGTTTTTATTTTTTTAATAAATCTGCAAAAATGTCAACAATTCTGTGTTTTTCTGTCAATATGGGGTGCTGTGTGTACATTGAGGAAAATAAATAAACTTAAATGATTTTAGCAAATGGCTGCAATATAACAGAGTGAAAAATTTAAGGGGCCTGAATACTTTCCGTGTGTGTGTGTGTGTGTGTGTAATATATATATATATATATATATATATATATATATATATATATATATACATACATACATACATACACACACACACACACACACACACACACACACACACACACACACACACACACCCATCTCTTCTGCTGTGACTATTGTATTTTGTTCTCCATCAGGAACTATATCTACACAACCTATCCTTGTTATACAGAACTCAACAGTAAAATAAAATATATCCAATGGGGTAAATAATCCCTCTATGCAATATTGTTGGTAGATCTTAAAAGTGGTTGTAAATTCTTTTGCTTTAAATATGTTAAACTCAACTCCTCGGTGTAGTTGGTTTTGCACAGAGCAGCCCAGATCCTGCCCTTTTCGGGTCCCTCTTCTGTGCTCCTGGCCCCTCCCTCCAGTTGAGTGCCCCTAACAGCAAGCAGCTTGCTACGGTGCACCAGAACTGAGTCACAGCTCCGTGTGTCCATTCAGACACGGAGCCCTGACCCCGGCCCCCTCTCTTCTGATTGTCTGACTGACAGCTGCAGGAGCCAATGGCACTGCTGTGTCTCAGCCAAAACAGGAGAAGTGTCCTGGATGGCTAAGACACTCATGGACATTGCTGGAGAGAGATGGGGCTTAGGTAAGCAATTAGGGGGTGCTGCTGCACACAGAAAGCTTTTTCTTAATGAATAGAATGCATTAAGATAAAAATCCTTCTGCCTTTACAACTTTAAGAGCATACGATCGGACTGTATTGCCCTTTACTAATCTGCAGCTTTTATGATAATCCATAATAAACTTTACTAAGTTAATACACTGATTTTAGCAATAGATCACTTTTACTATGAAGCAGAATAAATGTGTGGGTGGTGTAAACGATTATTCCACCCAGAGCACATCTGCTCCGAGTACACATAAAAGCTGTACAAAAAAATAAATAATGCTCTCTTGAAACTCATTGTTCTTCAAATTAACTAGTTACAACCTAGACCCAACCCCACACATGCATGGTTAGTGGTGTGCCGCTTTGGAAGACTCTTTGGTCAATGAGCCACAATTTTTCACATAGAAAAGAGTTGGGCAAGATCTACAAAGTTATGCTCCAAAGTTCAATGTGTAGTAAGTGAAATATTTGCAGCTTAAAACCACAACACAGGAACTAAAATCCTAACATCAGATCAGCTTATTCAGACTTTGTTATTGCACTGAGACACGGTTAACCTGTGTTAGAGGTTTCATTGGGTTAAGGTTGCCCAAACCAAATGAATGGGAAGGGTTGCCAATGCACCACATTGGACATAAAACTTTCTTTGTAATGCAGCACACCTCAACATACAGTAGCACATTACTCAAATATTGAAATTGGCTTGCAGCCGTATAGTAGCGGAATCTTCAACCACTCTGCATTTGGTGCCCTTTTCCAATTTGACTCTTTGTATTAATTGCATTTTGTGAATTCTGTTAACGCCTTAGACCCCTTTCACACTGGGGCATTTTTCAGGCGCTTTAGCGCTAAAAATAGCTCCTATAAAGCGCCTAACAAACTCCCCCCAATCCATCCCAGTGTGAAAGCCCAAGTGCTGAACACCGCTTCGGAAGCGCTGCGCCTGGGCACTTTTAATCCCTTTTTAACCCCTTCTTGGGGGTTAAAAGCGGCTCGCTGCTGCCTGAACAGCAGCGCCAAAGTGCTGCTATAAAAGCAGTAAAGCACCGATAAAACTAGTGGCGCCTTAACGCTACCGCTCTGCCCGCCCCAGTGTGAAAGTGGCCTTAAGCCTTTGTGATCCATGGTGTCCAGCTCCACTTTCAGATGGCAATCTCTATTAGTCCCGCTGGGATACTCGTACGAAAAGACCAAGTTTATTTTCAGATGAATTTTGGGGATTTAAAAATACTTTAGAAAATAACGGTTCTCAGTTTATACTTGAACCCTTCTGCTGTACAGAAACATGACGCGGTCACACTTTGCATGGTGTCCTACTAACCAACAGAGATGAGCCTGGTCTTCCTGGTTACAATGGTTCACCCCCCAAAAAATGGGAGCTGCAGTTCTTGATAAAACCAAGAAGCTGTTGCTACCCAGCAGTCAAACATTTATAAAACAACTCAATTTTGTGATTATAAGTCAGCAGCTACAAAAACTGAAGCTGCTGACTTATAATAAACAGACACTTACCTGTAGCAGGATCCAGCGATGTGCAAACCCCTGCTGCTCCTTCCCTTCCGCTTCTGTGCCCAGCGCCTGCACCTCAACTGTTAAACTGCAGCTTGGGTAGCTGGGTACCCACTGTGCATGCACAAGCTGCGCAGTGTGAATGGTCCAGCAGTCTTCTGGAACCTGTGACTTGTCCCAGATTGCTGCGGGGAGGAAGGGGGAGAGGAGAACTTCACCTTGAAGCACTTGGGGGGGGGGGGGGGGGTTTGAGAGGAGTCCTTAAATCGGAATGTCACCAACAGCCAAAAGCCCATTGGAAGGGAAAAAGGTCACAATCTAGCTTGAGCATGACTGCGAATATTTATCTTTAGTGATTACTTATGAAAGTTTTACTGTTGTCTCTTTATTAAGCCTTAATTGCTCTGTCACAAGTTGACACTAAAGTGAGTCAGGGGAAGATAGGTTAGTGAAATGTGCTAGTCTAAAAGCACATGGTAATGCATCATTGTGTCACAGAGATGCTACGCTGGATAGGGCAGTATCAGAACAGTGAACCTATCCTTTAACCACTTCAGCCCCGGAAGGATTTCCCCCTTTAGGACCAGAGCACTTTTTGCGATTGGCACTGCGTCGCTTTAACTGACGACTGCGCGGTCGTGCGGCGTTGTACCCAAATGAAAGCGACAATTTTGCAAAAAAAAAAACAAACAATTTCTTACTTTTTGCTAAAATACAAATCCCCCCCAAAAAAACAACTTTTTTTCCCATCAGTTTTGGCCGATTTATATTCTTCCTCATATTTTTGGTACTTTCCGAATGATGAGAATTAATTTCTGGGGGTTTTTCTTTTTTTTTTTTATATTTTACTAGTAATGGCGGCGATCTGCGATTTTTAGCGGTACTGCGATATTGCAGCAGACAGGTCGGATCATTTTGACACTTTTTTGGGACCATTGACATTTATACAGCGATCAGTGCTATAAAAATGCACTGATTACTGTGTAAATGCCATTGGCAGTGAAGGGGTTAACCTGGAGAGGGCGCTCTAAGGGTTAACTGTGTTCCCTGGGCGTGTTCTAACTGTATGGGGCTGGCAGGGGGAGGGGAGTGATCACGGCTTCCATATACAGGAAGCCTGTGATCACATCCCTTCCGCCTCTGTCAGAACGGAGATCCATGTTTACCATACACGGGCCTCCGTTCTCTCACTGTGGGGGGGGAAATCGCAGGTAGCCAGCAGAGATCGAGTCTGCCCTACCCGCTCCCTGCCCCCCCAGAACACAGTTAGCGCGCCTCCGATGGCGTGCACTCTCAATACTCGTTGTCACTGCCGCCATCAGGTGACGGCGGTTTGCGATAACGAACCACGCCGGGCAGTCGGCAAGTGGTTAAGGTCCATTCACACCGAATGTATGCCGATGCAAGTTACCCATTGATTTAAAAGGGCAACGACCTGCTGTTTCAGTGCAGCTTTTTAAGACTGCAAGTTAGAACCTTTATTGCTATATTCAGTGTCTTCAGCTTGTATAAGAGCAGTGTGAACAGCAAGCTTTGACAAAGCATTTGCAGGCAGACACCAATAGGAGTGCCGATTGCCAATTTAAAGTGGTTCTAAAGCCTAAACATTTTTTTAACCTTAAAGCATTCCTTGCATTAAAAGTAAAAAATGTTTAGGCATCAGCATCCGCCCTCACCCCACCTTTTATATACCTGAGCCCTCATGCAGCCATTGGCTCCCAGTGCTGTCAATTAAAGCCAGTGACGAGGGAGCAGGGGGCGGGGGCCCAATCCTGTTGTGTGTGGTCTGTGTCAATGGACGCAGCAGTGGGGCTCAGGAGCAAGCATGCACTAGTGTTCCCATGGCATGCAGCTTCCAATGGGTCTACTGGACAGAGAGGAGGGTCCAGGAGCACTGCGGGGGACCCGAGGAGTTTTGCAGCCACTCTGTGCAATTCCATTGCACAGAGCAAGTATAGAGAAGTTTGTTATTAAAAAACCAAAAAAAAACCAAACACCTTTACAATCTCTTTAAGCAAGCTGCTAGCAGGCTTTCAACAAGCTTTAGGAAGTGCTGAAGCCTGCTAGCAGCCAATATACCGTACTTTGTTGTGAAATGAGAATAAGGGTCCTTTCACACATACAGACCCCATTCATAAGTTCATTAGTTCCGTCACATCAAAATGGATGAAGTATTCATCCATTTTTCATCTGTGGTCATCAGTTTTTCTTTACATCCACTACCAATGCAAATAACGGATGAAAAACGGACCGTTTGTCCGTTTACATCCATTTTTCGTCCGATCCATTTTTTTGACGGATGAAAAAAATACTTTCATCCGTTCAAAAAAACGGATGTTGACGGAAGTGGATGAAAACTGATGCAAATGATCATCCATTGTCATACATTGTCATACATTTTTCCATAGAGATACATGTATGTCCGTTTTGAAAAACGGAAAAAAATGGTCCGCATGTGTGAAAGGGGCCTAAAAACTGCAGATACACATGTATATATACCCAGAGTTAGGCTCTATGCACACTGTAGCTGATAAACGGCCGTTTTTGGGCGTTTTTAACAGCCCATAAACCCCCCCTCTATGTTCTCCTATGTGTCCATGCACACATGGACGTTTATCTGCAGTGTCGTTTAAGGGCTGTTATTTGAACGCCCTAAAAAAAAATCGCGCTCAAGCATGTTTTTTTTTTTTACCACAAAAAACGCTGGAAGCTTAAAAACGCTGATAAACGCTCAAAAACGTTGCTCACCAGCATCCATTGGAGAAAAAAAAAAAAAAAAAAAAACGCTGACAAAAGGCTCAAAAATGCTAGTTGGAGGGGAAACGTTAAAATAAAATAAAAAAACCCCAAAAAGTAATGTGCTGAGAGTGGGAGAAAATCGCTACTGAAAACGACAAATACAAATTGCATCATGTCAGGTAAAGTATACTACCCATTAATGGTGTTCCTGGCCATGTTTCTTGCAAAGGTTTGGATCAATGAATGTAATGTATAGCTCAGAACCTGCAAAGGATTACCGCTTTACAGAGAGGACTCAGTTACTGCTCTGAACTGCAGGCAAACAACTATTTTCTGCAGATTGCAGATTTTCCACATATAACTTTCTAGGGAAAAAAAAAAAGCATTTCAGAGAGAAAACAAAACAATGTTGTATATAATTATCACACTACAACTTGCTTTTACACCTGCTCTGTGAGATAATCACAGTAAATATTTGCAGTGTTTTAGATGCGTTTCCAGTGCGTTTTTTTGGTTTCATGCACCTGTGAAAAATGGACACGTGACAAAAAAAAAAAAAAAAAATGAATAACCCACGCCCCAAAGAGGAGCATGCAGGACTTTTCAAATGCACCTCAACTGCAGCTCAGTGGTGCGAGGAGTCCCATAAGATTTAAACCCATCTCTTGCAAGGTACAAATTCAGGAAAAAAGGCATCAGAGTGAAAGGGCCCTTAGGGGGTTGTCCACACTATCAGCAGTGACCTGAGCACTGAGTAAATGCAGGTCATCTATCGGGCACATACAAAACAGTTGCTTTTAGGTGTTTTTGACACACCACAACGTTGGTGTGAGGTTAGGTGAGCTATGGAAGAATGCAGCATCACACTGGATAGCACTGCTCCGCTGTGCAGTAACACTTCAAATAAAGTTGGGGGGGGGGGGGGGGGGAAAAAAAA
>BLSH010555922.1:139072-155169 GCA_018402905.1 Glandirana rugosa
AGCACAGGAGCACCCCTGGGGGGGGGGGCATTGTCATAGCACAGGAAGTGCCTGAGAAAGAACCTTTGGGGCAGGATCACCAGCTTTTCATTAGTAACTGCCTATTCACACTATTGTGACTCCAAAGTTGCACAATTCAACGATCAACTTAGGAAATGGAAAGGGACTTTGAACCCTCTGGATCAAAGTAGTGCAGGCACCTTTTCAAAGTTGCACCGATTTGAACGGGTACCATTGAAAAGAATGGTCTGCGACCTGTCATGCAACTGATGCGAAAAGTCGCACAAGTGTGAATGGAGCCTTGGGTTCTACATATATGAAAAATTAGCATTCCCTGCTAATTCCAGCAGCAAGAATCTGCAGATTCCTGCAGGTGTTTCCTGTGGCCATTCCCATCGGCTGCAGCTGTCCATGACTGTTCAAACAGCCAGTGATTATCTGCAGTGATGGTGGCTGGATACAGAACTAAATGTTGGTATGCATATGCACACAACCTGTCATTTCAGACAATGGAATTCACAGAGGGTGTTAATTGCCTTCATGAAAGGACCCTGAGGGCCATTTCCCACTGATATGCTTTTGTGCAGCTTAGGGCCCTTTTACACCGATGTGCTCCCATTGTCTTACAAAGGGAGGTGCATTTTTGGTGCTCTTTTGAAAAACTTCACCAAAAAGGCACCTCCCATTGGTCAATGGAGCATGCAAGACTATTCAAAGCACAGCGTACCTGCAGTGTCAATAGTTACATAGGATTTAATAGGGAATGGTTTTCATGTTGCCCTGGAAAAGCGCAGCAAAAGCACACAAGTGTGAAATGGGCCTTCAAGACTGAAAACTTCTTATGAAACTTATATAAGATTTAAAAGGTGATTCAAAGGATTGTAAAGTCTTTATTTCAATTAAAATAACAAACCTATCATACTTACCTGCTCTGCGCAGTTGGTTTTGCACAGAGCAGCTCCTCTTTTTGGGTCCCTAGTTGGAGCTCCTGGCCCCTCCCTCCTGTCGAGTGTCCCCACAGCACTCAGCTTGCTATGGGGACACCAGAGTCAAGCTGCAGCTCCGTGTATCCATTCAGACACGGAGCTGCGGCCCACCCCCATCTTTCTCCTGTTTGATTGACAGCAGGTGGAGCCAGTTGCGCCAGTGCTGTGTCTTAGCCAATCAGGAGGGAGAGTCCCGGGTGGCTGAGGGACTTGTGGACATTGCTGGATATAGAGGGACCTCAGGTAAGTATGAGGGGGGCTGCTGCACCCAGAAGGCTTTTTATCTTAATGCATAGAATACATGAAGATAAAAAAACCTTCTGCCTTTACAAGCACTTTCAGTTTATATCTGCTTTCTATTTACTAGCTGGAAGGGTGCTGCAGATGAAGGAAGTACAGAAGACATAATACTGCTAGTAACATTTATAAAAAGTCTGTTCTCATTTCCCAGAGTTGTGTAATAAAACCCTTGTGACTCGGCCGATAGAGAAGTCTCACATGACTGCAATCTAGGTTCTATAGACAATCCTAGGCTCTGTACAGCCACTGACAATGTCTACTAGGGTTCACCAGAAACCAGGAGTAGGTCACAGGATACCGCACACTGATCCCTTCTACTCCATATGTCATGCCCAGTGCTCAGGATCCAAACGGTCCTAAAGCAGTATTAAAGCCTCACACTCATTCACACTACTTGTAGACTAAAATGCTTCGCTTTAGTGTGCTGGCTGGTGTCAGTTCTGCCCATTACAGTTTTTTTTTTAAACTTTAAGAATCTCTACACAGCAGCAAGGAATGCAACAACATTTGCAGAAAAAAAAAAGTGCATTTATTATTTTTTTGCAAATTAACCTGGGAAGCATTGTAAGCACTATCAGTGGATGGCAGGTGCAATGCATGGGCTCCTGTAGACTGTTCCTCCAGCTCTGTCTGCCCTGAGATGTGGACTTTCAGCTAGAGTATCAGAGGAAGTATCAATGGACTGAGTGCAATGATCAGACTTGGGTTTCATCGAGAACTACAAGGCCATCTTATGTGATGGCAGATGCGACTTCCCCATAAATGAATGAATGAGTGATGTGGCTGTGTGGGTGAAACCACATACAGCTGCACAAATTGAAAAACTGACAACTGACGTGGGGGGTGGGGGGGGGGGAGGACCAATTGCATGCTGTTTGAGGATTAGATTGGCACTATGTTAAAGCGGAGTTCCATTGGCATGTCTTTTTTTTGGGAGGGGACCGGGAACCCTGTTTTCAGAGTCCCCAATCCCACTTCCTCCTCTAGTGCCGCGGAGCCGGAAGGAAGTTCACCTTCCTCTCCTCCCACCCGGCGATCTTCTGGGACACGTCACAGGTCCAAGAAGATACACCAGCCATTCACAGTGTGCAGTGCTTCAAAGCCGGGTGCCCACACTTGTGATGCCAGCGGCGCCGAGGAGAAGGGGAGAAGAGAGAGCCTTCAGGCGACCGCATTGCTGGAGCGAGGGACAGGCGAGTGTCCGATTGTTAAAAGTCAACAGCTACACTTTTTGTAGCTGCTGACTTAACTGGGTGGAACTCCTATGGATGTAACATGTTCTACAAAACATGGGGGGGGGGGGGGTTACTTATTTCAACAGGTCCCAGACCTGCACTTACAGGTTTCCTGGGTGTGAATGACTGTTCAATCATGACCACCATCCAAAATCCCCCTGTGGCACCAATGTCATGCAACCCAGCCAGCCTATAGAATCTGGGGAAAAAAAAACAAAAAAAAAAAACAGCTGGCTTGGGTGGCACAGTGTTGTAGCACTTTCGCCTAGCAACAAAAAGGGTCGCGGGTTCGAATCCCAACCACGATACTACCTGCCTGGAGTTTTCCCTGTGCCTGTGTGGGTTTCCTCTGAGTACTCTGGTTTCCTCCCACACTCCAAAGACATGCTGGTAGGTAAATTAGATCCTGTCTAAATTGGCTCTAGTATATGTATGCATGAATGCGAGTTAGGGACCTTAGATTGTAAGCTCCTTGAAGGTAGGGACTGATGTGAATGTACAATGTATATGTAAAGTGCTGCGTAAATTGACAGCACCATATAAATACCAGAAATAAATAAAACTGTCAATGCAAGAGGGGAACTAATAATAATAATAAAAAAAAAGTTCAGTTCTGCCTTAAGGCCCCTTTCACACTGCTGCGACTTGAAAGTTGCGCGATTTCGGGGAATGCCTGTGTAAACTTGAGATCTATGGACCTCAACTCGCATCAAAGTTAGACCAAAGTAGTACAAGGGACTGGAAGTCGCACAGATATGAATGGAACTCATTGAATATCATGGGGTACGACTTGTCATGCAACTTTGCAGGACAAGTCGCACCAGTGTGAAAGGGGCCTATTCACACTACAAAAACGCACTCCAGATCTATTCCGGATGCATTTCTGTATGCGCGTTAACATTTTTTTTGTTGCGTTTCCAGATGCTTTTATTCCCCCCTCACTGTACTAGGTCTGGTGTTTTACCTTGCTCCAGTACAGGAAAAAAAGCAGCATGTTCTACTTTTTTCCTGGAACTGACTGCACTGGTGTGAACTAGGTCATTGGAAGCCATATAACCTACTTTCCATTCATTTTTGATGCAGAAAAAAAAAAAAAAACGCACTATACTGCATGTGGCGTGAATTGGCCTTTTTACAGCATCTTTACCATGCTGGTAGCCTTACATGCATCAATAAATGATCAATTTTCCAATCCATATCTCCCAATAGGAATAGTCATTCTATAGTTGAAAACCCATTCAATCAGTATGCCACTCACAAGGAAGTGTAATTCGATTGATGGTTGGAAGATCCTAGGTTATCTCATATTCTTCTTCTTTGAAATCTGATCAAATTCATGAACGAAGCATCTCAATGCTGCTGATCAATGCAAAACAATTGCTAATTCTCCACCCCAAGGATGGACTCAGTCTGATTGAATCTGATCTAAATTGAGTCTAAAGCTCACCACACACTAGTAGATTTTCAAACATTCCCCATACATTTGTGGTATGTAAACTGCATAAAGACACCAGGCAGTTGAAGTCAAAATGTGCTAGTATACATCACATACTAGCACATTATGACAGACTTAACTGAAAACAAAGACCTCCAGCGACATGCTGTCACCGCTGAAGGCACTTCCATCTTCATCAGTCTTCTTTCCGGGTTCGCAAGCTTTGGCGTTATGAATGGCTGAACCGGCAATTACATCACTCCCACACATGCAAGACGCCGTTTACGGCATGGGTACGCCATTCCTGCAGAGCGCATGCGGCGGTGACGTCACCGGCTGCTTCTGAAGCAAATATCTCCTAAACGGTGCAAGTTTAGGAGATATTTACAGTGCCTATAGGTAAGTCTTATTATAGGATTACCTATACATAAAAATCATACATGGGAGTTAAAGAGGAAGTAAACCCAAAGGCTGGGTTCACACTAGAACACGCAGCGGCTCACAGCAGGGGTCCGGTGCGTCCCGGTTCACTGTTTCAGGTCTGATTTCAGCCTGAATTTTGGGCTGAATTCCGACCAAAAGTTGCACAGCGTTTTTGTGCAAAAACGCAATGGACCTGCTGCGGAGATATGAACCGGCTCCAGAGAGCAGGTCGAAATCTCCTGCTATTGCCAACCCAGCCTGATGCTTTTTACTTCCTCTTGTTTCCTGCAAAGAAAAAGCATAATGGGCATTATGTGGCAGTTACCTTTAAACGAAGCCCGCACAGTCCCCGCTCAAGGCCGTATCCATGTCTGCGGACTCTGACTCTGTGACTGGCTGGAGTCGAGGGAGCCGCCAGTCACGGCACTCTAGTGAAGAAACGGTATGGAGAGCCATTTCTTCACAGTGCATGTGGCGATGCACAGTACAAAGTAAATATCTCCTAAGCGGTGCACGTTTAGGAGATATTTACAGTACCTATAGGTAAGCCTTATTATAGGCTTACCTATAGCTACCTGTTACATTGTTAGGTTTACAACCACCGGCTGCTGTTATACGGCGACAGGTTGGCACTGCTGCGTGAATTGCCGAAGCTCTACGGTGGCTCGTACAGACTGCTTGAGCGTGCCCGCGGGTCGGGTGGACTTGATGTCTGCCGGCGACCCGCGATTTCCTGTTACAGAGGCAGAATGGAGATCTGCCCAATGTAAACACGGTGGATCTCCGTTTTGACAGATCTACTGTTCCCAGTAAAATCGGAATCAGTTAGATCAGTCATGCCCCTGCCAGCCCAGCCCCCACACAGAACACAGTGAGGGAACACACTTAACCCCTTGATCATCCCCTACAGTTTAACCCCTTCCCTGCCAGTGACATTTATACAGTAAACATTTAAAGCTCTGAAAACGTGTGTCTGATCTGTCCGCTGCAATATCGCAGATCGCCGCAATTACTAGTATAAAAAAAAGAAAAAATGATAACAAAACCAAAACGTTCTTAAGGGCCGGTAAACATTGCAGAGATGCGGGAACCCTTCGAATCCACTGCGGGTTCCCGCATTGCATGTCTCCCGGCGGCAAATCACACTACATTATATGAACTGTGGGGAGTGTCAATAGAAAGCTAATGACACCCCCAAATCAGTTTGCATATTGTACTGCGAATTGCAAACTCGCGCAGGAATCGGATCGCATGAGTGTTTACACCCATGTGATACAATTCTGCTGCTGCAGAAAAAAAGGCTCCTGTGTGAGTTTGGTCCAAATGTGATGCGATTTCAGCCATACTATCTGTATTGCTGAGATCGCATAGAGATCGCATGTGATTCACACTGTGGTGCAAATCACATCTGATCTCCATGATCGCACCAGTGTCAAGTGACTTAGGGTTGACTTGAAGTCGGAGCGCAAGTCACCCCTGTGTGAACGTGGCTCTAACTTGTTCAATGAAGCTTTGACAATAGGCCCTGGTTTGCACTGAACGCGAGTCTGAAATCGTGCAAGTTCATATCAAAGGGAGTTCAGGGGCGATTTGAAAGACATCTGTGTGGGTTCATGTCCAAATGGCAATTGAAATCGCCGCCAAAAGTCATGCAGGAACTACTTTTGGAATTTGGTGCGGTGCTGCACCGATTGGGACAATGCTGTTGCTGGCAATAGGCTGAAATTTGACACGTCAAATCACGCCGATGTGAACGGGTATAAGATCTGGAAGTTGATTGGGTCTCTATGCCCAACTGCACCGGTTTTAGTAAATCTCCCCTCTGGTGGGCTCATCATAATGCAGAGGTGTCCTTCAGTGAAGCCTTGTCAAAAAAAAACCTGGAAGCTGATTGGTTTCTATGCCCAGCTGCACCAGTTTTAGTAAATCTCCCCTATTGTGGGCTGCCCATAACGGGGAGGCATCATTCAGGGAATCTGATTGGTTTCTATGCCTAGCTGCACCGGTTTTAGTAAATCTCCCCTATTGTGGGCTGCCCATAACGCGGAGGCATCCTTCAGGGAATCTGATTGGTTTCTATGCCCAGCTGCACCAGTTTTGGTAAATCTCCCCTATTGTGGGCTGCCCATAACGCGGAGGCATCCTTCAGGGAATCTGATTGGTTTCTATGCCCAGCTGCACCAGTTTTAGTAAATCTCCCCTATTGTGGGCTGCCCATAACGCGGAGGCATCCTTCAGGGAATCTGATTGGTTTCTATGCCTAGCTGCACCGGTTTTAGTAAATCTCCCCTATTGTGGGCTGCCCATAACGCGGAGGCATCCTTCAGTGAATCTGATTGGTTTCTATGCCCAGCTGCACCGGTTTTAGTAAATCTCCCCTATTGTGGGCTGCCCATAACGCGGAGGCCTCCTTCAGTGAATCTGATTGGTTTCTATGCCCAGCTGCACCGGGTTTAGTAAATCTCCACTATTGTGGGCTGCCCATAACGCGGAGGCCTCCTTCAGTGAATCTGATTGGTTTCTATGCCCAGCTGCACCGGGTTTAGTAAATCTCCACTATTGTGGGCTGCCCATAACACGGAGGCGTCCTTCAGCATGTTGCGTCCCAGGGGCACAGCACTAAACCCTGAGGAGATTTCGCCGTGGCCGGCCAGGGTGGCTCCAGGGAGACCCTGCAAGGAGAAGGAGCCACCCTAGGAATAGAAAGTCCACAGAAGAAACTTTGAAAGGGCTGCTAATGTTGCACACCATGGGTGAGGGATGCCAATCAGTGCCCATAGAGCACACTGACCTGTAAAGTGCGGTGTCAGATCTGGGCGCCTCGGCCTCTGGGATCCAGCAGCAGGGGGGGGTTCACGTGACGTCACACCGTCCACACTTGATGACGTCACTCTTGTGTTTCTTCGAGCTCTCCTCTAGACGTCATACCCCGGACAGCCGTCGCTCCTACATGAAACACGACAATTCCAACACCCGTCCACAAGGCACTTGGCTGTGTCGGGACGCTCCGGCTGCCTTGCGGTGGGTAGGAGAGGGCAGTGTAGTCCCACCGAGGCGCTGCGACAATACACAGCGGAGTAGCACACAAACACCGCCGCGACTCACCGCCGTGTAACCCGGAGGGGGGAAATGCGGGGAGGAGTCCCCAGGCACTGCTGTTAGTAGTGGGCGGGGCACTAGCGTCTAGGCTCTCCAATCGAAGCGTGAGAAGATATGTGACATCAAAGGGTCGCTGTTAGCGGAATGGAAGGCGGAGCGATACAAAACGAACCATTCGTATCGCTGTGTTGTTTCATGGGTTCCAATCAGATTAGACCCTGGCTGGGAGGTCGGCATGCGTAAAGAGGGAACGGAGGCCCGCCTTTTGTTTGATAAGCAGACATGTTGTCCAATGAGAGAGAGAGCTAGTGAGGAAGTCGCTATCTGATAGGTGAGGGGGTCTTCGGTAAGGGTGCCTCAATGAGTCAAACTCAGCAGCATGAGTTCTCAGAGGGGAAACGTGCAGCGGTCCAGGCCGCAGAAATATAAAAATGCGACTGTCTATAAGAATGATAAATATGACGGCAGCTCCCGGACAAAGGTGAGAGGGAGACACTTATTACCAGTGACACATGGCTGTCTATACACTGTCTCTTCTAGCTTAGCTGACGTTATTCAGGGGCTCCAGGGAAAGTTGTAAGAATGGAGGTACCTCATTGTTTAGGGGCAGGCAGTACCTGAGGAGGCGTCTGTGTGTGAGAGCAGCGGGGAGGTACCTCATTGTTTAGGGGCAGGCAGTACCTGAGGAGGCGTCTGTGTGTGAGAGCAGCGGGGAGGTACCTCATTGTTTAGGGGGAGGCAGTACCTGAGGAGGCGTCTGTGTGTGAGAGCAGCAGGGAGGTACCTCACTGTTTAGGGGCAGGCAGTACCTGAGGAGGCGTCTGTGTGTGAGAGCAGCGGGGAGGTACCTCATTGTTTAGGGGGAGGCAGTACCTAAGGAGGCGTCTGTGTGTGAGAGCAGCGGGGAGGTACCTCATTGTTTAGGGGCAGGCAGTACCTGAGGAGGTGTCTGTGTGTGAGAGCAGCGGGGAGGTACCTCATTGTTTAGGGGGAGGCAGTACCTGAGGAGGCGTCTGTGTGTGAGAGCAGCGGGGAGGTACCTCACTGTTTAGGGGGAGGCAGTACCTGAGGAGGCGTCTGTGTGTGAGAGCAGCGGATAGAAAACACATAAATGCAGCTCTGTAATCATTAAAGTGCATGTAAACCCTTCCATATACTCAGGGAAGTGACTGGCCTCAGAAGTTACTCAGAATAAACAAATCCTACTACATAAGTTGTACCTGTTTATCTCTTTCTATCAAAGTTAAGATTTTATACAGCTTGTAGAGTTCAGAAAATGGGGCGGAGAGCTGAAGTTACACTCTGCAGAGCTCAGTGAGAAGAGCCCAGAGAGCTGATTGGAGAGAAGGGACCCCCCCTTCACACAGCACACAGGAATAGAGCTGATTGGAGGGAAGGGACACACCCCCTTCACACAGGAACAGAGCTGAGGCTGTCAATCAGCTGGAACTCCTCCCTGTCACCATTTATCTCTTAAAGTGGAGTTCCACCCAAAAGTGCTTTAAGTGGTGGTGAACCCCTGACATGCCACAATTGGCATGTCATTCTTTTAGGGGGGCGGGCACTGTTTTGACAGGGTCCCAGCTCCACTTCCTCTCCTGGCACCGCAAGGAAGTTCACCTCTCCCTCCCTCATCTGGAACACGTCACAGGTCCCAGAAGATTGCCCGGCCGTTCAGAGCGCGGCTCACTTGCTATGCTGGCACCGCAGAGGGGTGGGGGAGAGGAGCGAGGCTGCGGGTGGCCGCATCGCTGGAGCCAGAGGCAGGTGAGAAGCCATTTATTAAAAGTCAGCAGCTACACTTTTTGTAGCTGCTGACTTTTAAATGGGGGGAACTCCGCTTTAAGCTGGCAACACACCATCCAATTTTCTGTCTATTTTTTTTTTTTTTTTTCTTCCCTTCAGATTTACCAAAACCATTTAATATGAGGTCAAACCTTAAGAATTACAATTTGTATGCAATCAGACAGACCCTTGCACTACATGGTTTTGGTAAATCTGAAGGAAATCGACAACAAAAGTTGGATAGTGTGTATGGGGTCTGGGTGTCAGGAGAACTGGTCTCATGCTGATAGCAGAGGAAGGAAGCGGCAGACATAAATGACCCTTGGGGTCCTTTCACATGAGCAGAACATTCAGGTCTGCCTGTCAGTTTTTCAGGCAGACCTGAACGGACGCTCCATTGTCCTCTATGGAGCGACGGATGTCAGTGGTGACATGTCTATTTTCCATTTGTCTATCAGATTGGATAAACACAGACAGACGGTTCATGTTCATCCAATCCCCCATAGAGGAGAGCGGAGCTCTGACAGGTCAGTTTCTGCACGGAGTGTGGAGACGGTCCTGCCATCCACCGGCTCAGTGGGGATCAACAGATGGGTCCCTGCTGAGCAGCGGAGCCCGTCAAAATGGGCTCCGCTCGTGTGAAAGGACCCTAAAAGCTCTACATTGAGACAAGTACACACGGCAGAGGGATATGCTTTGTTCATACTAAATGTCTGCGGTTTACAACCACTTGCTGACCGCGCTATAGCCAAATGACGGCTAAAGCGCAGTTATCCAGTTCTGTAAGAGCGTCATATGATGTCCTCCCAGAATGGCAGGTGCACTGCGTGATCGCTGTGTCCTTCAGACACAGCTGATCCCAGATCGGGGCAAAGAGCCAATCACAGCGGCTCTTTACCACGTGATCAGCTGTGTCCAATCACAAAATAAACACACTTGGCGGTTATCGGCATTCCTTTCCTCACACTGTCACAGCATGAGGAGAGAGCCAGTAACCGACGTGTAGAAGGGGACATCTGCACTGATAATCAGGGCATCAATGTCCTGAGTATCAGTGCAGCCCCAACAGTGCTCGTCAGCACAAATCAGTGAAGGAGAAAAATTACCTGTTTGTAAAATTTTATAACCTTTTTCAAATATTTTTTTTTTTTATTCCAAATTTTTTGTCTCTTTTTCGTTTGTTTAGCAAAAGATAAAAACCTAGTGGTGATTAAATGCCACCAAAAGATAGCTCTATTTGTGTGAAAAAAAATGATAAAAATTTTATATGGTTACAGTGTTGCATGACCGCACAATTGTCATTGAAAATGTGACAGCGTGCTGAAAGCTGGCCTGGGCAGGAAGGGGGTGAAAGTGCCCGGTAGGCAAGTGGTAAATACATCATTAACTGATTGTGGAAAGCCCAACACATGTGTAGTGGTAAAACCACACGCCATCCATATGCTTCTCTTAGCAGGCAATGTGTATGTACTGAGGGCACACTCGCTGTGCGCTCTCGGCACGAAGACAGTTCATGGTTGGGGGTAAAGTTTGGTAGCCAGCAGAGTAGTTTCTGATCATGTGATCACTGTGACAGTGGTTGTATGTTTATCGACCCTTACTCCCACCAGGCAGGAAGAACTTTCTTCAATTTGTTTTTTTTATTTTGTTGCACCTGTGTCCCATTGGGGAGATTTCCCTTCACTTTCCGTCCCATAGCCAAAACAGGAAGTTAGAGGAAATCTCTCCAATGTGAGGGAATCTCTGGCTTCCACCAGAACTAGAACTGGTATTCCTGTTCTGGTGACAAGAAAACATTTGAGATTTTCTTTGTGATAATGGTAGACAGTACAAATAGAGAGGGTGAATCTCCCTAACAGGGAAAAAGACAGCAATACAAACCTGACAGGTGTTCTAATCCCTCTCCACTTTATCCAAAACTTTTAAAAAAGGAACAGAAGAATGACCTGATATTAGCCTTTTTGAAGTCCACGTACAGCAGGAGAGGAAGTAGCAAGGAGCTAATCATTTCATGTTCTGATAGGAGGATAAAGTAGAGAGGTGAGCTCATTGACTGCATTGCATATCCTTTCACTGTCCAGTCACGGGCTAGGGGAGGGTTCAAGATGACTTTGGCTTAGAGGACGGGGACGGGGGAAGTGGAGGGAGGAGCCACAGTGCAGGGTTGCCAACTGTCAGTAAATTCAGGGACAGTTTGTAACATCCGCAATTTTTACAACTGTCTGTGAATGTCCATTATGGACAGATGTAAGTATCATCGATTTTACAAACTGTCCTTGAATTTGACAAGTGACAACCCTGCCACAGTGCCCAGCTGAGGACATGCTATCCAACACGCTTGAAAGTGCAGATACCAGCGGTGTCCGGAGATCTTCAAGGGGGTGAAAAGTGAAGTATAGCCTCTTGTCTTTTTACAGGGTGCGTGTGAAGGCATTTCCTTGAATTTAATATTATTATTACATTTTATATTGTATTGTATTTGACTTCTTAATTAATATCAAGAATATAAATTTATTTCCGTCCATTACCGTCACCTTTTCAGCCAATAGGCTGCTTTCACACTGAGCAGTTTTCAAAGCGCTTTTGCATTAAAAAAGCACATGAAAAGTTCAAGAAAAATGCACCCCTTTAACCGCTTCCCGACCACCTGCCGCAGTTATACTGCGACGAGGTGGCTGGATAGCGCAAATTGCCCTAGGTATACGTCAGTCCGTGAATGTGAAATAGAGGACTAGACGTCTGCCCGTGATCGCAGTATACAGAGGCAGAACGGGTATCTGCGTTTGTAAACAAGGCGGATCCCCATTCTGACGGGACATTTCAGAGATCTACTGTTCCTAGTGATCAGGAACAGTGATCTCTGTGGTGTTCCAGGCAGCCCATCCCCCTACAGTCAGAACACACCCAGGGAACACAGTTATTCTTAAACGCCGCCTAGTGTTAACCCTTTCCCTGCCAGTGTCATTTATGCATTGATCAGTGCAATTTTTATAGCACTGCTTAATGTAATAATGTCACTGGTCCCCAAAACGTGTCATTTGGGGTCAGATTTGCCGCAGCAATGTCGCAGTCCTGCTAAAAATCACAGATCGTCGCCATTACCAGTAAAAATAATGAGGCCTCATGCACACTGAAGCTGATAAACTCAGGCGCATAAACGCTCATTAACGCACTTTTATCAGCATTTAGCATTTTTTACATTGCAGAGCTGAATGTAAACTGGGTGTAATTTAAAAAATAGGCCAAAAACGCTGACGCTGAAAAAACGCTCAAAAACATACCTAAACGCGTTTAAAAAACACTGTTAAAAGTAAAGTCTTTTTTTGCTTATAGCGCAAAAAATAAAAACCAGAGAGGTGATCAAATACCACCAAAAGAAAGCTCTATTTGTGGGAAAGAAGGACGTCAATTTTGTTTGGGTACAACTTCGCACAACCGCGCAATTGTCAGTTAAAGTGACACAGTGCCATATCACAAGAAATGGCCTGGTCAGGAAGGGGGTAAATCCTTCCTTCTGAACTGGTTAAATTCTATGTGTGTCTTCACACTGCTCTGTTGTGCTTCTGTTTCGCTGTTAAAAATCTGCTTGCTGCATTTTTGGTGCATATTTGGTCTGTTAAAAAAAAAAACAACACCAAAAACGCACCTCCCCATTGAAAACGTGCCATGAATGCATCTAAAACACACCCGTGTTGCATTTTTGATGTAGTTTTTGTCACATTACCTATGAAAAATGCACTGTAAACACGGTAAAATTGTGGCAAAGACAATCATTTTCAGCTTTCAGTTCAGCTCCCAATATATCAGTTGCAGCCCATGTAGCAACAGCCTGAGATATGTCAGTAAGGTGTATATGAATCTGTCACAACTGACACAACTGTTCCAATCATCTCTCCTGGGAAGTGGTGGAGTTTTCTAAGCGGAGAAGCTATGGGGTTGATTTACTAAACCTGGAGACTGCAAAATCTTGTGCAGCTCTACATAGAAACCAATCAACTTTCGGGTTATTTTTTGCCAAAACTTAATTGAACAAGCAAAATTTAGAAGCTGATTGCTAGTATGCAGGGTTGCACCAGATCTTGCCCTCTCCAGTTTTAGTAAGTCAAACCCTATTTGAAGAAGTTTGTTGAGAGTAATAAAAAGGTATAAAACATCAGTTTCAGAGGAACTTACTGGGTACTCCACTTTCCTGGTCAAAAAAAAAATAGCAAATAGAATCTAGCCCATAAATTTGAAACAAAACCATATTGTAATTGATTGGTATTAAAGGGGTTGTAAAGCCTCAAGGGTTTTCACTTTAATGTATTCTATGCATTAAGGTGAAAAACCTCCTGTACTGCAGCAACCCCCCCAGAGTCCCCCCAATACTTACCTGAGCCCGATCTTTTCTGCGCTGGGAATGAGCACACCCACTCCAGCCAGTGTCTCGGGTCCTGTTTGGATAGATTGATAGCAGCGCAGCCATTGTCTCCCACTGCTGTCAATCAAATCCAATGATGTGGGGGGCGGGGATGAGTCCTGCTGTCTGTGTCAATGGACGCAGCAGCAGGACACGGTAGTGCGCCCGCACAGGTGCCCCAAGGCAGAGTGCTTCTCCAACGGGGCACTCAATGGTTGCGGGGAGGAGCCACGAGCACCACTGAGGAACCCCAGAAGAGGAGGATGGGGGCCACTCTGTGCAAAACCCTTTCACAGAGGAGGTAAGTATAACATGTTTGTTATTTAAAAAAAAAAAATAACCTTTACAGCTATTTTAACCCCCTCAGCCCCGGAAGAATTTCCCATGTTAGGACCAGAGCACTTTTTGCGATTCGGCACTGCGTCGCTTTAACTGACAATTGCGCGGTCGTGCGACGTTGTACCCAAACGAAATTTGCGTCCTTTTTTTCCCACAAATAGAGCTTTCTTTTGGTGGTATTTGATCACCTCTGCATCATTTCTGATCACCGCTATAAACAAAAGAAGAGCGAAATTTTGCAAAAAAAACCCAAATTTATTACTTCAAAAAAAATATAAATAAACATTTTTTTTTCATAGGTTTTGGTCGATTTATATTCTTATATTTTTGGTAAAAAAAATCGCAATCGGCGTTTATTGATTGGTTTGCGCAAAAGTGGCCACGTTTACGGATGATGAGAATTCATTTCTGGGTTTTTTATTTTTTTTATTTTGTACTAGTAATGGCGGCGATCTGCTATTTTTAGCGGTACTGCGATATTGCAGCGGACATGTCGGACCATTTTGACACTTTTTTGGGACCAATGACATTTATACAGTGATCAGAAATTTAAATGTCCACTGATTACTGTATAAATGTCGTTGGCAGTGAAGGGGTTAACCTGCAGGGGGAGATATAGGGGTTTAGTGTGTTCCCTGGGCATGTTCTAACTATGGGGGGACTGGGCTACCATGGGCATAAGAGATCTAACTGATCCCAGTGACAGGGATCAGTAGATCTCTCATGCCCCCACTAACAGAGCGGGGAACCGCCGTGTTTACATCGGCGGTTCCCCGTTCTTTGGCTGTGGCCGCTCATCGCGGCTCGCCGTCGGACATCGGGTCCGCCCGAGCCACGGGCACACTCCTCAGGAGTACGGCGGGCGCGCGCGCGCCCCATAGCAGCCGCCCGCAGATCGCTGCTTTTTTATGGCGATTCGCGCTAAGCGTCCACACTGCCGCTGTGAATATACGGTAGGTGGTGTGGAACCGGTTAAAGATGATCTTTCCTTTTCAATCTGCAGCCGTTTGTACTTTTCTGTAAAATTCAATGCGATTCGGAAACCTTTTGTACACAGTTTGTGTACAGAACTTCCCCAGAAATGTTATTTTCTGCTTTTGTGATTGGCTCACTGATTCTCCCAGCAGGCTGAACTAAGATACAAGTCAGATTGTAGGCATGCTTTTTGGTGTAGTGGCTTCACCCACGAGACATGTCAAAGTGATTGAGCGCTATACAGCTGCCCAGATCACCTTTGCAAGTGCTGAGCCGGTTTCTCTCCTGGTAGCTATATAGAGAAGCTAGGAGAGAAGGAGAGATTGGATGGAAGTATGTGCTCCTGGGGAGAGGGTGCATTAAAGCAAACCTCTTGCTTTGCCCTCCAAGGGAAAACACATATTTGCTTTATTCTGAAGTTATATTTATTTTAGGCTGAAAGTAAGTATTTGAAGTAGAGATGTCAATAAAACATTAGGCATATCTGATATATAGTTGTTAGTTTCTTAGTTCTGAATAGTGTGTTATTGGAACTCATTAACAGCAATATACATGGAGATCTGAATTAACAGGGACCTGGAACTCCCTATTATAGGTATGCATTTAAAAATGTAAATGTTTAATTTATTGACTAGTCAGTAAATAACTGAATTTATTTCATAGGAGGACAGGTTGTAGTAAAGAGGAATTCAGCACCTACAACAGTGGATAATTAAAGTGGTACTAAAGGATTTTTTTTTTTAAATAACATGTCATGCTTATCTGCTCTGTGCAATGGTTTTGCACAGAGCAGCCCCAATCCTCCCCTTTTCGGGTCCCCCACCGGCTCTCTGGGCTTCCCTCCCTTGCTGAATGCCCCCATAGAAAGCTGCTTTCTATGGGGAAGTGAATGCATGCTTGCTCCCGAGCCCCACTCTGCTTGCCCAGTGACACACACCGAACGGTGCTCACCCGCCTCTGGCTCCCTCCTCACTGGCTGTGATGGACAGCAACGGGAGCCAATGGATCCCGCTGCTATGTCTGAGCCAATGAGGAGGGAGAGAGCTGTTAGAGCAACTGCTCTCTTGAACACCGCTGGATCGAGATTGGGATCAGGTAAGTATTGGGGGGGGGGGGGGGCT
>BLSH010555922.1:155179-193134 GCA_018402905.1 Glandirana rugosa
TAATAATCACCAGAGTAAGAGTTTTGAAAACCGGTCCCGACATTCGTCGTAAATCCCTACAGCCTTTATATGCCATTATTTCCTTTTTAGATGTTTTCCATGTCAACGTATAATTTCATTGGTATTTCTGACTTCTAAAAAAAAATGGAAGTACGTCATAAATATAATTTCGCCTCCAGGCCCGATTTTTTTTTTTAATTTTCAGTCGTCGATGTGTATGTCATCGACGACTGAAAATTATAATCCTGTGAATGAACAGGACCTCAGGTCGCTACAGCCGTGGGCGGCGGCTAGAAGCCTAGCCCCCTGCCCAGTCCGGGTTCCCTTACCCGCGATGGAGGCGGCTGCACCCGTCCCCCGATCCGAAGATCGGCGGCGGGTGCCGACATCGCTGGACTCCAGGACAAGTAAGTGTCCTAATATTAAAAGTCAGCAGCTACTGTATGTGTAGCTGCTGACTTTTAATTTTTTTTTTTAGCCCGGACCTCCGCTTTAATATAAATACTGCATGAAGGTAAAAAAAAATCTTCAGTCTTTATGGTTACTTTAATATGCAACTGTACCTTTTGTAGATTTTTCCTTTATTACCGTATATTTCCGACATCCCTAAATGCTGCTTACAGCCCTGGCCAAAAGTTTTGAGAATGAGACCACTAATAATTTTCACAAAGTCTGCTGCTACAGTGTTTTTAGATCTTTATGTCAGATGTTACTATGGCATACTGAAGTATAATTGCAAGCATTTCATAAATGTCAAAGGCTTTTATTGACAATTACATAATGAGCCGGTTCACATAGGGGCAACTTGTCGGGCCATTCTAATAGGAGCAACTCAAGTCGCTCCAACTTAGAAAAAGGTTCCTGTACTACTTTGGGGCGACTTCAGGCGCCTTTCATTGACTTCTATTACAGAAGTCGCTTGTAAGTCGTTCTGAAGTCGCGCTCAGTCACCCCGCTAGTCGGATCGTCCCTGTGCCAACCGGCCCTAAGCTTATGCAAAGTGTCAATATTTGCAGTGTTGAACCTTCTTTTCCTTCTTTTTCTGTCAATCAACTTTTGGGCCACATCCTGACTCAGCCCATTCTTGAATAATTAATGCTTGGAGTTTGTCAGAATTTGTGGGGATATTTTTGTTCACCTGCCTCTTAACCACTTCACCCCCGGAAGGATTTCCCAGAGCACTTTTTGCGATTTGGCACTTCGTCGTTTTAACTGAAAATTGCGCGGTCGTGCGACATTGTACCCAAGCAAAATTTGCGTGCCAAATAGGGGGTGAGTGTGAAAGAGGGGGGGTGGGTGAGGTTGAGGGAGTGAGTGAGACAAAGGGGGCTGAGAGACGGAAGGAGTGAGAGAGAGAGGGGAGGGTTGAAAGAGCCCACATAGCCCTGTACCTATCTGCAGTCCCTCCTCTGACCCCCCCCCCCCCATGCAGGCAGGTATGTGTAGGTTGCCCGGTGCATGATGGTCAGCAGCGGGCAGCGCCGAGTCTCCTTGATACAGAGGTGCTTTAACTGCTCTGCTCCTTGGCAGCCTGCGCCTCCCGCCTGTCCTCTTCCTCCGGGCCTCCAGTCAGCCTGTCCTCCAGCCGGGGCCTCACTGTTGATCTTAGAGCAGAGAGGAGGCTGGAGGAATCCAGGTGTTGGAGCACCTCAGAGGCTGCACCTGCTCCTGCTCTTATTCGCCTTTTCGGTGGTCAGGGAGGGGGTGGAGCTCTTCTACCTCCCGGGCTCTCACAGGTCTAACTGCCCTCCTCGCTGGCCACCTTTCCAAATTCCTGCGGCCTAGCCGCTGTTTGCTGCCACTGAACTCTGCATGAAAAAAGTGTGTGTTAGGCACTCTGCCATTCTGCCACCCCTTTCAAAATTCTGCCTGGGTCCAATGGCCCCAACGGAACCTATGGTAGGGCCTCCCTGCTCTCTGAGGATGTTTTTGTACTATTCTTTATTCATGGCTGTGTTCTTTGTGAGTGAGCCCATTTCTGTTGGCTGAGAAGTAACCCCACACATGAATGGTCTCAGGATGCTTTACTGTTGGCACGACACAGGACTGATGGTAGCACTCACCTTGTCTTCTCCAGACAAGGTTTTTACCAGATGCCCCAAAGAATCAGAAAGGGTATTCATCAGAGAAAATGACTTTACCCCAATCCACAGCAGTCCAGTCCCAGTACCTTTTGCACAATATCAGTCTGTCCCTGATGTTTTTCCTGGTGAGAAGTGGCTTCTTTGCTGCCCTTTTTGACACTTTATAACTGTAAGCACCACCACCATGGTTAACTCACTGCTTGTCTGGACCTAAAAACCTCATACAGTTGGTGTGGCCTGTAGAGCAGACGTTCACATGCATCTGATACCATTGACTCTTAAATAAGAACTGAACCCTGGAAGCTGTGCTCGAAAAAAGGCAAAAGACTATTCACCAGTATTGGCCATGATCCCCCTGCGGCTGGACTCTGAGACCCCTTCCACATTGAGGCGGTTTTCAGGCATTTTAGCGCTAGAAATAGCCTCTGAAAAGGGCCTGAAAACCGCCTCTCATTGATTGATTTCTATGGGTTTTTTCACACTGGGCGGTGCGCTTGCGGGGACGTTACAAAAAGTCCTGCAAGCAGCATCTTTGGGGCAGGTTTGAAGTGCTACAATAGAACTTCAAAAACGCCCTTGCCCATTGAAATGAATGGGCAGCGCTTCGAAGGCGCTTGAAAAGTGCTTTGGAAGTGTTGCAAAACCGGCCCACTAGCACCCGAAAACTGGCACAAAAGCGCTGCTAAAGAAGGGCAAAAACAACCGGCGCTTTAGCGCTTTTTTCTCCTATCCTTCACTGACAGACGCAGCTCTCTATGATGTGTGGGGTTTATGCTTGTCTCACTAGGAGTTAACTAGGCAGGGAAAAGAAACAGCTGGCCCCTCCCATGGGGCCGTCCTCTCTTCCCACATAAGCCCCCTCCATAGCATACCTCAGCAGTTTCAATGCCTAGTTTGCAAGGAGTTGACCTGGCTTCCCTTTAGGGGAATTGCGGTCCTGTTTGTGACCATTCTTTTTATTAATGAAGATATTGTTCTTCCTTCA
Source organism: Glandirana rugosa (assembly GCA_018402905.1). Taxonomy (NCBI): domain Eukaryota; kingdom Metazoa; phylum Chordata; class Amphibia; order Anura; family Ranidae; genus Glandirana; species Glandirana rugosa. The sequence continues at coordinate 158,249 of BLSH010555922.1, forward strand.
TTGTGCCCTCGTCCATCGCACCCAAAAGAGATTGAGTTGCATGCTTTGGACGTAGTAAGGGCCCTAAGAGTGTATTTGTCTGCTACAGCTTCTTTTCGAAAAGCTGATGCCTTGTTTGTGCTGACAGAAGGTCCGCGCAAAGGTTTGGCGGCCTCGTCGGCTACGATTTCTCGTTGGATCAGACAGACCGTGACCCATGCGTATTCTGTTTGGGGCAAGGTTCCCCCTTTTCTGGTCACGGCTCATTCTACCCGGGCTGTTAGCACTTCCTGGGCTTTCAGACACCAGGCCTCGGTGTCACAGGTGTGCAAGGTGGCCACTTGGGCCTCGGTACACACTTTCACTAAGTTTTATAAAGTTGATGTGTTTGCATCTTCGGATGCTGCTTTTGGCTGCAAAGTGTTGCAGGCGGCGGTGTATGCACGTCTGGCGCCTCCTTAGAGGTTCTGTTGGGTACTGTTGTTAGCATTTACCCACCCCTCTTTTTGACACAGCTTGGGGACATCCCCACATGTCATGGAGAGCTGCGTCTGTCAGTGAACGATAGGAGACAAAGGGATTTTATTAAAACTTACCGTAAAATCCTTTTCTCCAAGTTAACTGACAGACGCAGCACCCACCCCTCTGTGCTCTATTTTCTGTACGCTTGTGTACCAACTGCTGAGCTATGCTATGGAGGGAGTTTATGTGGGAAGAGAGGAAGGCCCCATGGGAGGGGCCAGCTGTTTCTTTTCCCTGCCTAGTTAACTCCTAGTGAGACAAGCATAAACCCCACACGTCATGGAGAGCTGCGTCTGTCAGTGAACTCGGATAAAAGGATTTTACGGTAAGTTTTAATAAAATCCCTTTTTACCGGCGCTGCAGTGTGAAAGGGAAAGGGGTCTTACTGATGTATTGTTATGCATTGTGTCTCTGTGTACAGATGGCCATCTTGGTAAAGTTAGGACTTTGTGTCCTCATGTTACAACCTTCAGCAAGAAGAACCGTGAGCAGAACAGTGTTGACCTCCAAATCTCCTGAGACTAGTAGTAAGAGGCAGTAGTGCCTTAGATTTCACATTGCAAATATACAGCTATTAGGCTGTGTTCACAGGAACGCCTGGCCACCCTTACATACCAGGAAGTGCACTATTATTTTTCAGGAGGATTCAAGGCAAAAGAAGAAACGGCACGGAGGGCGATTTTTTTCGCGGCGCATGCGCCAATGCACAGTACAAAGTAAATATCTCCTGAACATTGCACGTTTAGGAGATATTTACAGTACCTTATTATAGGCTTACCTATAGGTACATCTTGCCATTTTACAACCACTTTAAGGTGCTGCTTAGGCATAATTAACATTTTAAATGTTTCATATAACCTGTTTACTTTTTAAGTTCAATGTTATTTTAAAGAGTACAAATATCCTTGACGAGGACTTTTTTCATATAAACATATAAAAACTATACATATAAAAGAATGAACTCATCAGTGCATATGCTTATCCTAGTAGCACTAAAAGAAAGGCTTGCAAATGAGCTTGATGGGTTGCAAAAAAATTAAATGTAAGGCCTCATGCACACAGGACGTTTTTTGACTAAATTCACAGCAGCTGTTTTTAGCTGCAGATGTTTTTTTCTACACTCAATAAACCCTCCATCATGTTATTCTATGTGTTCATGCACACATAGGCTGTTATCAGCTGTTTTTAGCTGGGGCGTTTTTGAGCTGTAAAAAAAACTCAAGACCAGAGGGTTCTGAGAGACGTCTTTCAGCTGTAAAAACGTTCAAACGCTCCAAAAACACTCAAAAGCATCAATCCCCAACGTTTTTAGACGTTTTAGATCAATTGGAAAAAAAAAAAAAAAAAACGCTGGACCTTTAACCACTTGCTGACCGCCGACCGCAGTCTGACGGCGACAAAGTGGCTTGATATCGCAAACCGCCGTCATATCCCTCACTGTGAGCCCGTGCCGCGGGAGGCGCGCTCGTGCGCTCACTGTGTTCCGGGGGGGCCAGGGAGCGGGTAGGGCGGAGTCGATCGCCGCCGGCTACCCGCGATGACCCCCCCCCCCGGAGTGAAAGAACGGAGGTCCGTGTAAGTAAACACGGATCTCCGTTCTGTTAGAGGGGGAAGGCCCTGTATATGGAAGCCGTGATCACTCCCTTCCCCCAGCCAGGCCAGTCCACAAACAGTTCGAACACGCCCAGGGAACACAGTTAACCCTTAGAGCGCCCCCTGCAAGTTAAACCCTTCACTGCCAATGGCATTTACACAGTAATCAGTGCATTTTTATAGCACTGATCGCTGTATAAATGCCAATGGTCCCAAAAAAGTGTCAAAATGGTCCGACATGTCCGCTGTAATATCGCAGTACTGCTAAAAATCGCAGATCGCCACCATTATTAGTAAAAAATTAAAAAAACAAATAAAACCCCCCAGAAATGAATTCTCATCATCCGTAAATGCGGCAACTTTAGTGCAAATCAATCAAACGCTGATTGCGTTTTTTTTTTTTTTGTACCAAAAATATTAGGAAGAATATAAATCGACCAAAACCGATGGAAAAAAATGTTTTTTTTTTGGATTTGTATTTTAGCAAAAAGTAAGAAATTTGTGTTTTTTTGCAAAATTGTTGCTCTTCTTTTGTTTATAGCGGCGATCAGAAATGATGCAGGGGTGATCAAATACCACCAAAAGAAAGCTCTATTTGAGGGGAAAAAAAGGACATAAATTTCGTTTGGGTACAACGTCGCATGACTGCGCAATTGTCAGTTAAAGCGACGCAGTGCCGAATTGCAAAAAGTGGTCCTAAAGTGGGAAATCCTTCCGGGGCTGAAGTGGTTAAAAACGCGCAAAAAAACGCTGGTAATAAAACTCTGGTAAAAGCTGAAAAAATCACTGATAAACTACTGACGTTTTTTGGACTTTTTTTTTTTAAAGTCCTGTGTGCATGAAGCCTAATTGTTAAGGCACTGCTGCTGGTAAACGGACGGTTAGAGGCATTTGGGCATTTTTTTTTCAGCTGCCCCTGAACTTTCCTCTGTTATCTTATCAGTACATTTACACAGGGTCGTTTAAGGTCGTTTCCAGGCAGTTGAGTTTAAAGGCTTTTTTTGGAACGCAAAAAAATGGGTTCAGACGCCAGTTCAGAGGCATTTGAAACGCCAAACTGCTTGTAAACGCAGCTAAACTCGCCTAAACGCGGTAACTCACGTCTTGGACAGTTTCGTTTACAGCCGTTTCCATTTAAAACACTCCTAGGCGCGAACGCTGCTAAACACGGCATGCAAAACGCGGCAAAACAGTCGTAGAAAAATCATTAAAGGGAGGTTGAAATGGCGTCCTGTGTAAATGGAGCCTTAAGCTGAATTGAACTTTCAGTTTAAATCGACTAAATATTGTATATTCCAAACTGTGTGAAAAGCCTTAAGCCTCTTACACACGGGACGACGATCGTACGTACGATCGTCTCAAATCGTACGTTGGCTGTTGTATCTAGCATACTGACTGCACTACACGATCGTACGACCACAGAAAGAACGTTCAGGTGCATGTAATTAGCATCCGGCCGTTCCTGACTTTGGAGCATGCGTGTTTTGCACAATACAACTTGTTGTACCATCTGCTCTGTACACACGATACAACGGTCATATGACCGCTTGTTGGTACGACCAAGTTTTCTAGTTTGCTCATACAACTCCCGTTGTACGACCGTCGCATGTTGGCTGTTCTAATCGCGCGTACGAACAATCGATTTTGCATACAACGGTCGTTCGTTCGACCTGTTGTATACGATCGTCGTCCTGTGTGTACGAGGCGTAACAATTAGTTTTCTATAGAAAGCAGACACGTCAGGGTTGATGTACTAAAACTGCAGAGTGCAAAATCTGGTGCAGCTGTACATGGTAGACAATCCGCTTCTAATTTCAGCTTGTTCAATTCGGCTTTGACAAAACAAAAAAAAAATGGAAGTTGATTGGTTTCTATGCTGAGCTGCATCAGACTTTGCACTTCCCATTTTTAGTAAATCAACCCCATCCTGAGTAGATATGCCTGTCCGCTGCCAAGCATGTTGCAGAGAAGGACCCTTGAGCACTGTATGGAAGTGGTAGCCTCTCTGCAGAGGACTGGCATGCTCCTTGCAATGCCAGAGCTAGAGCTCTCCAAGCAGTATGGAGCATAACAAATGAGGTCCTGTTTTGTTATCTATTATTGTTCTTATACACCTTTGAAATTGCCTGCTGTCCTTTTGTATTGATTGTATGACTGTACTTGTGACAGTGTGCGGTTGTTGTTATTTAGTGCAATTTGCTAAAACTTTAGTGTTGATAAATAATCCTCTGAGTTGAAATTCATTCCGCCTACCATGTCTTATTATACTGTGATTCTTCCCTAACATAATTTTGCTCTTAATGAGCACAACAGTGGGATGTCACTTGCGTAATAGCTTTTGATAATAGAGTAAATTGATCCTTTTTTTCCTGTAATTTCCTCTCCAGCAGGATCATTAGTCACAACTTCTCTTCTCCCACTTACTGTTTTGCTCTCACCCTCACAACACCAGGTACTTGAAGGCGTCAAACTTATTGAAGATTGCTTCTAGTGCTTAAAGCAGAGTTCCAGACGTTTTTAGTTTTTTTAAAGTCAGCAGCTACAAAAAGTGTAGCTGCTGACTTTTAATAAACAGTAACTTACCTGTCTCCCGGTTCAGCGATGGCTGCGCCCGAAGCCTCGCTCGTCTCCCCCTCCTCCCTGCGGGGCAGTCATTGCAAGTGTGGGCACTGGCTGTGGCTTCACGGCCGGGCATGCACAGCGCATGCGCGAGTCTCGCTTCGCGTTGCCAGCGGCCAGGCAATCTTCTGGGACCTGTGACGTGTCCCAGGAGGGAGGGGCCGCCTAGGGGAGAGGAGGAGTCGCCTAGGCGGCCCCGAAGCGCAACGAGGAAGAGGGACAGGAAGTCCCTCTAAAAAGCGGGTTCCCCCCCCCCAAAACAAAAATGACATGCTAAATGTAAGGGGGCGAGGAGTGCTTAAAGCGGAAGTTCCATTTTTGGGTGGAACTCCGCTTTAATAAACCTCAGTACAAATAATCTTATGTTATAAACCTTTGAGTGATGTGCAGATTAAATCTTGCAGAACTTTTTACTATGTAAAAGTAGATTTAAACCCAAACGGAATGATATTTAGTTTGCAAAAGCACTGTCTATCATAAACCATTGCCATTTGTGTTAAAGTGGTTGTCAACTCTACAGGCTTACCTGTAGCTTCCCTGTATATCTCCTTAACCTGTACAGTTTAGGAGATATACGCTATACTGGCATGTGCCGACGTCATCCGGCACATGCGCAGTGAAGAATTGGCCTCCGTGCCGTTTATTCACTGAAGGCGTGGCGGCGTATGCGTTGGAGTGACGTCAATGACTTTAAAGCGGTAGTAAACCCATCCATTTAACAGTTTAAAAACCAGTTCCATTTCCGGCACGTGCCGGAAATGTAACACTTCCATTGGTTGTGCTCTAAACAAAACTGTCAAACCATCCAATGGTTGGTGTCATAGCTGATCACATGTGCAGCATCATGGTAGTTGTAGATTAAACAGAGGCCAAGATGGCAGCTTCCTTGGCTGAAAATGATAGGAGGGTTTACTACCACTTTAAATCACTTACTTCCTCTGCCCTACATATCCCATGAGGCATTGCTGCTCACACATTCACATTCTCTCAGGCACTTACAGACATGTATAGACGGTGTGCTGAGCTGTATGTGTGTTGCGCTGTATTTTCTGATATGTAAATGCATTCTGTATGCAGGCCAACTAATCAGCTGACCATCTATTTTTATAATGAATCATGTGAATTAGTTGTTTCAGCCCTAATCATGTTAGGAAATCCCATTACCTCATAGAAAAATAAATGTGCTATACTATTTTGTCAGTTGCCTGTTCTTTTAAAGTAGGTTCCATAGTTGTCTGTATTTTTACTGCGTTTCCTTGGTATCATATTAACTATAATGTGTCTGTTTGTACCATGCATGATTATACCAGCAACATTTTTTTTTTCAGAAGCTTTGAAGGCTTAGCCCACTGTATACATTTTTGATGTGTTTTTATTGAGCCTTAGATGTGCGATTAACTAGCTTCAAAGTAATTTAGGTGTGTTAAAGTTGGGATGCCATCCTTGTTAATCCATGCATTGTTTTGTTTTTTATTGAAGTTATGCCTAAAATATAAGATTCTGTATTATTTTACAGTGATAGTTAAAATCTTGCTCAAAAATATACTTTTTAATAATTTTTTTTTATTAATTTTTAAATGGGCAATACAATGGAAAACAAAAAGATCAGGTATGGAAGATGCCCAAATCACAACACATAAAAACGCATTTGGCGGGGTCCTGATGACAAGTCTCCTTGGTCAATTCAGGTGGCAGGTTAACGACTCACCTAATCAGGTGGAGTTCCTTATCAAGACAGAGAAGCAGTCAAAATAAAAAGGGAAGTGGGAATAGGACCCAAGGTGTCCTTGCTTTCAATGAAGGAAAAGGAACAAGCTGCAGTTTAACCTTATAAATCTTTATTAGAACAATTTAGTAGAAAAAGTGAGTAAAGGGAAAGCATAAACAATAGGAAATTACACATGGTAAAAACTGACAACGTTGTCACCTGAAGTGGATGTAAACCCACCACTCACCCAGTATGAACTAATGGCACAGTATTAATGTATATGTACATGCTAGCCTCCTGCATGTATCCCTACCTTGCAAATGTCCTTCCCGTAAACGCTTGCAGCTGTGTAAAACACTGAAATCAGTGGGTTTCACTCTTTGCTGGAACTCGGTGGGTGGAGTTGTGATGTCACAAGACTCCCCACCCACCTCTATACTGAGAGATTGAGGAGGGAGGGAGAGGGGAGTGTAAAACTTTCTCTGCTCTGTGAATGAGATTAGCACATTGCTTGTCACTCACAGAGCATGGGGCTGATATGTCTGTGTATTTCCCTGTTAGTAGTACTTTCTCTTCCTGAAAAAAGATCATTGCTCACAGTTGGATTAACTCTTTGTGGCAATGACATGACATGCTATACTCTACCAGGCAGAATTATAATTAAATCATTTTTTTTCCGGGTTTACATCCACTTTAAAAACACCATATCCAAGTCAACCATACGTGTCAATCACCCCAAGTCATTTAGTGTCACTTAATGCATAACGCTTATGTATGTTGGGCAAGGTGAATTCTGGGAAACCTTGGTGGCACAGACCGGTATCCGTATTGTGCTTAACCATGGACCTCCAGACTCCCTATATGCCCTTAAAGCTGCTGCATTAGTTATCTACAGTAATGAAAAGGCATTGATCATCACAGACAAATAAATGCACTTTCAGGCTGGAAGGTGTCTCTGCTAATTAGTGAACATGGCAGGTTTAGTTTCTTGATGTAGCACTATCAGTCATAGAGATGGTAAAACACTGGAATGCAGCACACAGTGATATAGCAATGTGACTTGAGTCTAGGAGGAAAAATAGGTCCGCAGTAGAGGTAGACCGATATATCGGCCGGCCAATATATCGGGACGATTTTTGGCTCTTTTTGTTTTCTTTTTAAATTAATCGACATCGACCGATTGTGATCCAAATTGGGTCAATTAATTCACCCGCCCCGCATCGGCGCCGGGAGCCCGCATTAGACTGCGGCCTCCTGGACTCCCAGGAGCGCCGCTGTGTCACTCAGACACAGAGAGAAGGCAAAGCAGCCCCAGCGGCCAAATGGAGTACTGTGGCCGCTCAGGTTGTTCTGTTTTCTATCTGAGTGACAGGCGACAGTGTGATGGCCTCATCACAGCACAGCGGGCGCTGGGAAATTTGAATCTCCCTGTGTGAATCGCTCTGTGTCAGGCTGAATTTCATTGAGACAAGTAAGGCTCCATTTCATTGGCACTGGTATTTGCTGTATTTCATGGGCACTGGTATATGCTGTATTTCATTGGCACTGGTATATGCTGTATTTCATTGGCACTGGTATATGCTGTATTTCATTGGCACTGGTATATGCTGTATTTCATGGCACTGGTATATGCTGCATTTCATGGGACTGGTATATGGCTGTATTTCATAGGCACTAGTAGAGCTGCATGATTCTGGCCAAAATGAGAATCACTTTTTTTTGCTTAGAATAAAAATAACGATTCTCTCACAATTCTTGCGGCGTAACATCTTACATATACAAAAAAATTGGGCTAACAGCACTGTTTAAGTGCCATCTAAGCCATTTTCTAGCAGAAAATACTGGATTTTTACTTGTAAGCAACAAATGTCAGAAAAGATTTAGTCTTTTAAATGATTAAACTAAAAACTCTTCTATACACCGAAATTCAACCCTTTGATCATTTGAAACATAGTGTCTTTTTACTTCTTTTATCAACAATGACTTCATACTTGGCAGTCCAGATAGGAGAGACTCAAGTCACTCCAACTTAGAAAAAGATTCCTGGGGAGACTTCAGGTGACTTGCATTGACTTCTATTACAGTCAAGTTGCGCTGAGTCACCCCGCAAGGCGGACTCCATTAACTGCACTGAAAATTGCCGTAATATGTGATGGAGATCGCAGGGGGGGTGAATTGATATCGCGATTTTAATACGATTAATCGTGCAGCTCTAGGCACTAGTATATGCTGTATTTCATGGGACTGGTATATGGCTGAAGATGAGATGAAGGGAAAAAAAAAAAATCAGCCTAACATATTGGCCCATAAAATCGGCATCATATATGGGCTATCGGCCAGCCCGATTTCTAAATGTCGGCCAGAGAAAAGCCCATATCTGTCTACCTCTAATCTGCAGTGAGCCTTTTAATGATTCAGCACCATGTTTCCATGAAACATTTTAGACAGCACCGCATATGAGTTAAGTAGAGGGATATAATCAGCTGAGTCGAAGCACAAAGCCTTGAAAATTGTTCAGGCTGTTATCGCTTGCTGGGTATACCAGCTTTGAAAAGACTGACTGACTTTAGATGGTATTGGATTAATCCTCGATTTGCAGGTACGAGGTGGTGAATCCAGAGTCCTTTGCAGGGGTCTGTGGGTATGCAGGGTGTGAATCTCTGTGTTCCTAATCCTGATGACACACTCGGGGTATCATCCACTCAAAACTGGCATTGGGCCATCTGGCCGTCTGATTCTGGTTGTTTGTGGACTTCTGGTTTGAGGAGACAGGGTGAGGGCTAGAGGGTGATGAAAAGCTCAGGCTGGCTATCAGCAGAGGGCATGTGTGGGCACACACACCGACATGTTTCACCCACTTGTGATGTGGGCTTCTTCAGTGAAAAGTGCTTGCCTAAACGGAATCCCTTTTATAGGCATTCGGAGTGACAACCGGGGAAGTACTTCCGGTTATGTCACTGCTGGCCCGGACACGGTCATGTTAACCCCGTAGGGGAATTCGGGCTGCTGTAAGGGAAAATTTATTTACACTGCTGCCATCTTATGGCAGTATTTGATTATTGCAGTTCATAGTATACTGTCATTGATGTATAAGGTAAATCGACATTGACAAATAGACACTGTACATGCTTTTAATCAAACCTGTTGAACTCAGTGGTAGGTGTGTTAAGAATATGAATGTAAAACTGTGTACAGATAGATTCAAACTGAGGCTTAGTGCTTAGTATGATATTTTGACAACCAGTCAATTTGGTGGAGATCAACTTGCGGGGTCTGGAATACCTGTAAATTCAGCTCAGTGTTTAAGCCATTCGGCACGAGTGTCCCCAGCCAAAAATTCCACTCCTTTGATTTTTTTAAGGAGTACCGTGTCAAAGTCACCTCTTCTTATTGGACATTTTAGGGCATAGAACCCCTTAATTTTGAGTCCCTTTGGTTCCCTGTTGTGATATTTAGAGAAGTGTTCTCTTATGGGGGGTATCGTCATCTGGGCAGCGAATACTTGAGATGTTCCCCTATGCGAACCTTTAAGGGACACTTTGTTTTGCTTATGTACAGTTTATGACGGGGACATTCCAGCATATACAGTACTCGTGTAGTGTTGCAGTTGATGAAATATTTTATTTGGTACATCTTTGTTCCTCTTGCATCTGTAAAGGAGTCAGATCTATTTACAAATCCAGAAATGTGTAATTTCCCACAGGCATAGATCCCTCTCAGCGGTGGTAGGTGTGTGAGCCAATTGCGTGGGTTAGGTCTGGTATATTCAGATCTGACAAGCTCATCAGCCATATTTTTGGCTCTCCTTGCTACCATGAAGGGTTTGGGGCCAACTATAGGGCCCATCTGGGGGGGCTTGAGTCAGTATGTACCAATGTTTAGTCAAGATCATTTGCACACCCTCCCACTGTGTACCAAACATGGTGATTTTCACTTAATCAGAGGTGCTCTTGTTGGCGTCTTGGTCAATTTTTGGTATTAGCAGATCTTTCCGGTTAATTACGGATGCTCGTTTTTTTGAGTTCTTTAAATATCTATGCGGGTAACCCCTTTCTCTAAACATTTTATAGAGTTGCTTTGATTCCTCCTGGTAGTCCTGATCCAGTGAGCAGTTGCGTCTAATTCTCAGAAACTGCCCCGTCGGTATACCTTTGACCAAAGACTAAAGGCACCTACACACGGTACAATTATCGGCGGAAAAGAGTCGAACAGCCTGTTGTGCGATAATCCGATCATTAGTGTGCACCATTCAACAGACAATTTTCAATTATCGTCCAACATAAGTTGTATGAGAAGACTAGAAAACTTTTGTCTGCCAACTAGGCGTCGTCTGATTTTCAGCTTGTATGTACAGAAGTTGACCAAACAAAAGTGCAAACACGCATGCTCAGAATCCAGTAAGTGTTCGGTCACGCAAACCTGCGTCTGTAATTCACCATTCACCTGAACTTCCTCTTTATACGCTTCCATCCTCCTCTTGGGTAAGTCTTTGATGTATTTGTCTCAGGTACACTTTTCGTAAAAATAAAGTGATATCTTTATATACCTCAAACTCGTTCAATAGGAGGTGAATAGGAGAATCCTTTTTCAAGCAATTTTCTGTGCCTCTCTCCTAATTTAAATTCCAAGAGGAATTTGGGGTGTTGGTCAAGATGAGGGTTTAACCACTTCAGCCCTGGAAGGATTTCCTTCTTTAGGACCAGAGCACTTTTTGCAATTCGGCACTGCGTCATTTTTAACTGACCATTGCGCGGTTGTGCGACGTTTTACCCAAACAAAATTTGCGTCCTTTTTTTCCCCACAAATAGAGCTTTCTTTTGGTGGTATTTGATTACCTCTGCGTCATTTCTGATTGCCGTTATAAACAAAAGAAGAGCGACAATTTTGCAAAAAAACCCAAATTTCTTACTTTTTGCTAGAATACAAATCTAGAAAAAAAATATAAAAAATTTTTTTTCATCGGTTTTGGCCGATTTTAGATTCTTCCTCATATTTTTGAAAAAAAAAAATCGCAATCGGCGTTTGATTGGTTTGCGCATACGATGAGAATTCATTTCTGGGGTTTTTATTTTATTTTTTACTAGTAATGGCAGCGAACTGCGATTTTTTTTTTTTTTTTTTTTTTTTTTTTTAGCAGTACTGCGATTATTGCTGCGGACATGTCGGACCATTTTGACACTTTTTTTGGGACCATTGGCATTTATACAGCGATCAGTGCTATAAAAATGCACTGATTACTGTGTAAATGCCATTGGCAGTGAATGGGTTAACCTGCAGGGGGCGCTCTAAGGGTTAACTGTGTTCTCTGGGCGTGTTCTAACTGTGTGTGGGCTGCCCTGGCTGGGGAAAGGGAATGATCACAGCTTCCATATAGAGGAAGCCTGTGATCACCGCCCTTCCCCCTCTGAGAACGGAGATCCGTGGTTACTTACACGGACCTCCGTTCTCTCACTGTGGGGGGGCCATCGCGGGTAGCCGGCGGCGATCGAGTCCGCCCTGGCCCCCCTCCCCCGGACACAGTGAGTGCACGAGCGCGCCTCCGGTGGCGCGAGTGTGCGCTCACAGCACTAGTTATCGCAGCCACCGCCATATGACAGCGGTTTGCGATAACGAGCCACTCTGTCGCCCGTCAGACTGCGGTCGGCAAGTGGTTAAGGAGATGGCGTCTGTTGATGATGGGGAGGTTATCTCGGTCATCTCTGCTGACTCTGAGTATTGGCCATGGTCGTTTCTTCTCTGTCTCCAGCACTCTTGTATTTTCCTCTTCCTCCTGTTCCTTTTGTGGGCTTTAGGATCCCTTTGGTGGTAGTTGTCACCTCCAAAGGTGATGGTTCTTGTTGTAAAAACCCACTGTTTTTTCTGTATCGTCCTCGCTCTCTGAGGTATTTGGTGCTCCTCTGGATGAGGAGCGTGACCATTGCCGGCCTTTTCTCAAGGTACTTCTACCTCTAGTCTTTGTCAGGTCAAAGATTTCTCCCTTGGCCCAGTCGTCCAAGTCCCTTTTGAAATTTGGATTGTTTAGTGTGTTTAAGTTCTTTTGTGTTTTAAGAAGTTCTTTTTTCAGAATTTCGTTTTGTTTTTCAAATTCCTTGAAGAGTTCAAGTTGTTGCAAACTAGCCTCTATTTGTGATTGTAGCTCTGCAACCTATAGTTTCTCCTCCTCCACTATGAGTTTCATTATGGACACTCCATGGTCAATACATTCCTGCTTCCATTTAGTTAAGAACTGCTCATTGTGTAGATGTTCTGCTGGAATGACACGCTCACGTAAACCTCTTATAATTACACCTTTAGCAATATAGGATTCTAGAGACAGAATATCCCATTTCCTGTTTAGTTGTTTTTATTGTAAGCTTTTTATGTAGTTTAAATAGATTTTTTTTATTGACTCGTCCACAGAGGGAGTGGCTTCATCTCCTCTGTCGCTGAAAGTCAGTCTGATTTCTTCCTCTGTCGTCTCCAGTTACAAAAGCCATCAGTGTACAAATATCTATCTGGGCAGTTGCACTTACAAGAGGAATAGATGCAATCCTATTGTAAGGCTTTCTATTGTCAAACAAATCAGGAATGGTCCAAAAGGGCATACAAATCGCAACACATAAAAACACAATTTTTGGGGTCCTGATGACCAATATCGTTGGTTAATTCAGGTGGCAGGTTACTGACTCACCTAATCAGGTGGAGTTCCTTATCAAAAAAGGAGAAGCAGTCAAAATAGGAAAAGGAACAAACTGCGGTTGAACCTGATATGGAAGATCCCCAAATACAGAAAAGCATTACAACATAAGTACAGAAAGAATTATACAGTCTTAAAAAAAAAAAAAAAAAATTACAAGAATCCATTTATTTGTCAGTAGACTATGAGCGCAAACCAAGCTCATGGTGCTCAAGTTTAAGGCTACCTTGGATAGATGGCGGAAGCATGGATGAAGCTCATCCCCAAAAGCCGAATATGTTTAATATTGTAAACTGCATGGATTAGAATCTGGATGCGTTAAGAAGAAAATAGACATCTAAGACATCTGGCTAATTTGTGATGTACTATGCCTACAGGAAAATGACTGGTATTAAACCTAGAAGTGTTCTATAACATTAAACATTTGTCTACCCAAGCAATTGGTCAAATTGGCCTTTGCATACCACTCTATATTGAAATGAAAGTCATCAGAGAAGCTCTTTCCAAAGCAGATAATGTATATTCCATGTGAGATTGCCATCTAGTGAAAAACGCTTGGTAGGCCCATAATTCTGTACTATGGTGTCTAATTCTTCATTAAACATCCAGAGATTTCAGCTCTTTCTCTACCACTGTAACAGGTGGAGCAATAGTTGATGCCTGGGATTTAAAGCGGTTGTATACCCTAAAATGATATTTTTTACCTACAGGTAAGCCTGTAATAAGGATTACCTGTAGGTAAAAAGAATATCTCCTAAACCGTATTCTCACTGCAAGAGCTGACGTCAGCAGGCGCATGCACAGTGATGACCCGGCGAAGGCCCGGTGCATAGTGCAGGACCCTGCCGGAAAGTCTGCCATAAAGATGGGCCCCCGCGCATGTGCGGGAGTGCCGTCTCATGGAGCCGTGTACCCGGAAGGATTCACGGAGGGAACATGGCAGCTCCCTTCTCGGTGAATGGGGCGGACCTGCTGGAGCTTCGTTTTTTAAGGGAAGTATTTCATAATGAGCTAGTATGCGGTGCATCCTAGCTCATTATGCCTTTGCCTTGCTGGTGTTTTTTTTTTTTTTTTTTTTTTTTTTTTTTTTTTTTTTTAGGGGAGACAGCTGCTTTAAGGATCGTTTTGCAGTCAGTAGGCAAAGATGAATACACTGAGGAAGTTGTTTATTATGAGTGTGTGAGGCTAGGGAGGTCTGTCTGGCATATCCAAACAGGCAGAGCATAGGGTCTTTGAGGATGTCCATATTTGTGACTCCATAAATAGAATTCACTACTTTGTCCCAAAAGAGGTTGCATTCCCAGAAGTGGTGTGCTAGGGTAGGGTCCCCTTATTCTTTTGTGTAGTGCAGTGCTAAATCTGTGTTCTGAATAAAAGCATATGCTTACCTGAATAAAGAAGTCTCACTCTTTTTTGTTCTGTCTTATTGCTGTGCAGATTTTAAGAAGTGAGTCTTCAGTGCTCCCAACAATGCTCAAAACTTTTTTTTCTCTCCCAACATGTTTCTAAGACCTTTCAGGTTATACTACATAGCTCTCGAATATTAATGTTCAAGTTTTTTTGTGTTTTCAGGCACGTTACAACACACTGTTTTGGGTGGCCCATACAAAATGAAAGGGCTTTCACGCATGAAATGGGTCTTGCTGCATTTCTTTGCAGCACACCACATTGCAAATTGTGTGTTACAATGTGTTGCATCACACATGTGTTGGGTGACCTTCAAAATGATTGGCACCACAGTGCACCAATACATGTAGGGTGCATTATGCCCTGTGTCGCTGTTCCCTTCAAATCTTGTCTGGTAAAATTATTGTTAGCAGAATAAGAAATTGAGGTAACTCTCTCCAACAAAACAAACCTTAAAGGGTAACTCCACTTTCGTGGGGGGAAAAAATAGCAAATAAAGAAAAAATAATATAACACACATAATTGTGACTCAAGTCCTATTGTAACTGAATGTTCTTAAAAATTACCTTTCCTTTTCAATCTGCAGCTGCTATAATTTTCTGACAATGCAGTGAAATATGGCTACCCAGAGTTGTTCTGTACACATAGTGTGTACTGACCACTACCTAGAAACATAATTTCCTGCTTGTGTGATTGGCTTACTGATTTTCCCAGAAGTCTACCTAAGATACAAATCAGATTTCAGGCATCCCCTGCACAAAAATGTCATTTTTGGAGAGATACTTTCAATAGGAACATGTCTAAAGGAATGCAGTGGCTTTCCTCATTAATAGCCTGCAGCTTCACACCTGACAGATATAATTATGAAACCACTCCAATTAGACCCACTCAGTACAGAGGCAAAGACAAGCACAGAGGGATTTCTTCAGAATAACAAAAGGTAGGAATCTGCAACAAAGGTTGTTATAATGCAATGTACATAGATCACCTAGAGGGAAATGTTTTTTCTCTTTCGTTCATTGACGGACGCAGCCTCTTATTCTTGACATGTGGGGTTTATGCACCTTTCACTAGGAGTGGACTAGGCAGAACGTAGTTCAGCTAAAAGCAGACACCGCCCTTCCCAGGGGGCAGTCCTCACTTGGCATAACCCCTCCTGCCCTGCTCAGCAATTCAGCTTTTTCTGCCTAGTGCAAGGAGTAGGACCTGGCTACCTGCTGGGATCTGCGATCCCCATTCTTTTTTTCATATTTTCTTTTTTCAAGAATTCTGATGAAGATTACAATCAAGTAGCCGGCTGGGTGACAGGCTGGATATCCTAGATCCAGGGAGTCTCCCTAGCGCAGCCGATGGATGCGAGCCGACCCTTAGCTGTACGTGGGGTCGGCCGCATCAGGTCTCGTTCCGTACGAGGTTAAACGTCCCGCCAGCACACCTAGGACCGGGCCCCGAGGCTCGCGTCACGGGTGTTGCGTGGCCGGCAGCTTCCCCCGAACCGTCCAGAGTGGTGAGTACGCTCCCCCCCGGGGTGCGGGGGGGCAGGCGGGTGGTGTCCCCCTTCTTAGGGCATAGGTGGGCTTGATCCTTCCTACCCCTTACTATTTTGTCCCCCCCCCCCGGGCTGTAGCTCTCCTCTTGCCTGGCTGCGCTTCCTCCTCTGTGGGCTGCGGGCGGTCGGTATGTTGATACCTGGCCGGCATTTTCCTGTAGCCAGCCGCGTGTGTATCATGGCCGCCATTTTGGGGTAGCCGGCCGCATGTTTGACCTCTAGTGCACGTGGCTGCCATCTTGGCATGGTCCGCCGCTTGCTGGCCTTAGATTTGCTGGCTGGATGGGTAGTCCCGGGTCTCGGCACTGGGCCATGCCGGAAGAGTCTCCTACACATGGGGGACACGGAGCAGCAGCAGGGTGGTTACGGGCAGCTACAGCAGTGCTAGCAGCAGCACCCTCTGGGTCAGTGTGGTGAGTCCTCCTGGGTGCCTCTGGGGCCCTAGTGCGGCAGCTTGAGGGGTGGTGTGGGGCATCTTCAGGGGTGGAGTGCAATGGTGGCTGAAGCAGGTGCTTCCCAGCCAGAAGTCTCTGGCGGGGATCAGGGAGATACTGTGGTTCCGCTGGACAAGTTAATGGCCATTCTGGAAGAATTCTTCTCCTGGGTGGAGCCTATCTGTGACCGTGAGGTGGCGAAGAAATGGCCACCCTCTCCCCCGTCCTCCGGTGAGGACTCGGAGCCTGAAGGGGGCTCCGCTGTGTCTGGGACCCCCCTGGAGTTATCGGAGGGCGAGCTTGGGGAACCCTCTGATGAGGATGAGCCCTCGGGGGCCACCGCGGCTCGTGAACGGCCTCTGGTGGGCTCCTTGGTCTCAGTGGTCTGTGAGATGCTGAAACTGGGCCTGGCTGCGACATATGGGGCGGCGTACACTTTTGGGTCGCATAGGCCGGCCCGGACCCCTAAGGTATTCCCTTATTTGCCGTATTTTGATCAGTTTGTTTACAAGGAATGGCAACGACCTCAGGGTTCATTCGCCATACCTAAACGTTTTTCTGTGCGTTATCCCTTTGAGGATACTCTATTGCAGAAGTGGGCGTCTCCTACAGTGGACCCACCGGTGGCCCGTCTGAACAAGGTGACCACCATTCCGATGGAGGGCTCTCCATCCTTTAAGGACCCGGCCGATAGGAGGACTGAGGCGGTGTCCGAGGCAATGTTCCTGGTCACGGGGTCGGCCATGGCTTCGGCGCTGGTGGCACAGGCGCTTACGGAATGGGCGGCCATTGCGCACCAGGCTTTGGTGACTCTCCAGGCCCCTCCGGAACCTGTGCAGATGGCGGACCAGCTGATTCAGGGCCTTAAGTACCTCTGTGATGCGGTCCTCGACATGGCTCCCATACTGTCGAAACTATCTATGTTTGCAGTCATCATTAGACGTCTGCTGTGGCTTAGATGTTGGTCGGGAGACCAGGCGTCAAAGAAGGGCCTGACGGACCTGCCTTTTGAGGGTGGTCGTCTTTTTGGGGCTTCCCTGTATGAGATCATCAAGGATTACACTGGGGGGAAGAGTACTTTCCTCCCGGAGCCTAGAAGGGGTAAGGAGCCCCGGCGTAAGGCGGGCCCTTCCTTCCCTACTCCAAAAGAGGTTTTTTCGTGCGCCACACGCCTCAAACAAGGTCTCTCAGCCTGCTAAGGCCTCTGCGGGGGGCCAGAAGCGTCCTTGGAAGTGTAAGGCTGAGAAGGCAGAGGAGAAGTCCTCCTCCGCATGATGGGTCGCCCCCGCCCGTCGTTCGGGTGGGTGGACGGCTCTTGCGGTTCGCGGACCGGTGGACCTCTCGCATCTCAGATCTCTGGGTGCGCGAGGTGGTTTCGTCTGGGTACAAGATAGAGTTCTGTACCCAGCCCCCGGACAGGTTCTTCGCCTACAATCTGAGGCTTCCCCCGGGGTGACGGCAGGCCCTGTTTGGGGCTGTGCAAGTCCTGCTCCACCAGGGGGTGATTGTTCCGGGCCCTCTGCGGAACGTTTCCACGATTTTTATTCCAATCTTTGTGGTTCCGAAAAAAGATGGGGTCAGGCCTGTCTTGGACCCAGAATTAGCGGGCAATTCTGCTGCTGTGGGACAAGTCTCCATTATCCCTGGATCGGGTGATCAGGTTGGATCACCGGACCCGATGTTCCCTCGCCTGGTGGCTGCGGGCCCCGGCCTTGGGGCTGGGGAAGTTGTTTCTGCCCGTGGAATGGAAGGTGGTCAATACGGATGCCAGCCTATCCGGCTGGGGCGGGGGGTCCTGAGGCTGCTGTCGATTCAGGGTCGCTGGTCCCCAGAGGAGTCCGTCTCCCGATCAATTTGCTGGAACTTCAAGCAATCATGCTTTGCCTCTCCCACTGGTCGGGGAGGTTGCACGGTCGTCCTGTTCGGGTCCAGTCAGACAACACCACGGCTGTGGCTTACATGAACCATCAGGGCAGAACGAAGAGCACGGCAGCGGTGTCGGAAGTAGCCCACATTCTGAGGTGGGCAGAGCTTCACGTGGCGGCAATCTCCGCTGTTCACATTCCGGGCGTCAAAAATTGGCAGGCAGACTTCCTCAGTCGCCAGACCTCAGTGAGAGTGATCCCTGCACCCGGAGGTGTTCTGCCAGATTTGTCAAAAGTGGGGCACGCCAGACGTGGACCTACTGGCGTCCCGGCTCAATCGGAAGGTGCAGGCCTTCGTGAGAAGATCAAGGGATCCGTTGGCAGGCGCGGCGGATGCCCTTGTGGCTCCGTGGTCTCAGTATCGTCTGCTCTACACCTTCCCTCCGCTTCCTCTGCTCCCGTGCCTAGTGTGCAGCATAGAGGCAGAAGGGATCCCAACCATTCTGGTAGCGCCAGATTGCCCTTGGCATCCTTGGTACAACGTGGTGCGGATGGTGGTTGATGTTCCCTGGCGGCGCCCACTTCGCGAGGACCTACTTTCACAGTGACCCATCTTGCACCCTGCTTTACCCTCGCTGGCTTTAAAGGCCTGGCTATTGAGCCCCAGGTATTAAAAGATAGGGGACTCTCTGAGTCTCATTCCCACTATGCTCAAGGCGCCTAAGGCCACTTCATGTAAGATCTATCACCGCACCTGGAAGGCTTACATTGCCTGGTGCGAGGCGGGGGGATGGAACCCCCATTCTTTTTCAGTGCCTCGGGTGCTGGCCTTCCTTCAGCAAGGCCTAGATCACAAGTTGGCATTGAGCACGCTTAAGGCACAGATTTCTGCCCTGGCAATCCTTTTTCAGCGTCCTTTGGCGACGCATTCATTGATTCGTACCTTTGTCCAGGGGGTTCGTCATGTAGCTCCCCAGGTACGAGCGCCTTTGGCACTTTGGGACCTTAATCTGGTCCTTTCAGTGCTTCAGAAGCCGCCTTTCGAAAATATCAGGGAAATTTCCCTGCAGCTGCTTTTGCAGAAAATGGCCTTCCTGGTGGCGATTACATCCGCTAGGCGGGTGTCTGAGCTGGCGGCTCTGTCCTGTAGGTCCCCATACTTGGTCCTACATAGGGACCTTCTCCTTCCTTCTTACTGAAGGTGGTCTCTTCTTTCCACATCAATGAGGACCTTGTCCTCCCTTCGCTGTGTCTGAGCCCGTCTCATCCTAAGGAGGTTGCTTTGCACTCCCTGGATGTGGTTAGGGCTCTGCGGGTGTATCTGGCGGCCATGGCCTCTTTTTTCGGAGGTCGGATGCACTTTTTGTCGCGGTTGATGGCCCGCGCAAGGGGATGGCGGCCTCGTCGGCCACTATTTCCCGTTGGATACGACAGACAGTGACCCGGCTCACTCTACCAGGGCGATTAGTACTTCCTGGGCTTTCCGACATCAGGCGTTTTGACCCCTGGTAGAGTGAGCCGGGTCACTATCTGTCGTATTCAGGTCGTTCTCAGGTGTGCAAGGCGGCCACTTGGACCTCGGTGCACACTTTTTCAAAATGTTACAGAGTTGAAGGTGCAGCGTCCTCAGATGCTGCTTTTGGCCGCAAAGTTTTGCAGGTGGTGGTATGAGGCGCGTCTGGCATCTCCTGGAGAACTCTTCTGTTGGGTACTGTTGTTGTTGCCCACCCCTCGTTGTGACACTGCTTTGGGACATCCCCACATGTCGAGAATAAGAGGCTGCGCCCGTCAATGAATGAAAGAGAAAATAGGATTTTTTTTTTTGACTTGCTGTAAAATCCTTTTCTCTGAGTTCATTGACGGATGCAGCACCCACCCCTCTTTTGTTGAGTTTGTACTGCTTGTTAGGAGGGGTTATGCCAAGTGAGGACTGCCCCCTGGGAGGGGCTGTCTGCTTTTAGCTGAACTACGTTCTGCCTAGTCCACTCCTAGTGAAAGGTGCATAAACCCCACATGTCGAGAATAAGAGGCTGCGTCCATCAATGAACTCAGAGAAAAGGATTTTACGGTAAGTCAAAAAAAAATCCTATTTTTCTCAACAAAAGTGGTAACATTTTAAATATCAGTTAGACCATGAAAGGGGTTGTAACCTTTTCCCACTCTTCAGCAATAAGGCCACTTTCAAACGGGGTAGATTCCTTTCCAATTGGCAGCAACTTTTGAGCATTTTCCTCCTGCTTCTAGAAGCAAGTATTGCTATCTGTGTCCATACACACTATTTTGGTATAGAAGCATTTTTTTGAAGCTTCAGCTTCTAGGAGCAGAGAAAAATGTATTTTTTCTTTTTTTTTTTGTTATTTTGGGAGATATTTGCCAACAGAAAAAAGCTGAAAGCTTCTAACTGCTGCTAAAAGCCCAAAAACTCTATTAGACCCCTTTTACATGATCAGACCGCTCGGATCCATCTGTCAGTTTTTCAGACGGGTCCGAGTGGGCCACCCATAGACCTCTATGGGCAGTCGGATGTCAGCGGAGATGTGTCCGCTGACATCCGATCCAACATGATTTGCTCAAAGTAGACGTATGGGTGATATGTTCACCCATCCATCTAGATCGGATCGGATTGGATGGGATCAGATGAAAATGGACAGGCGGATCTGTTTACATCCAATCTCCCCATAGAGGAGAGTGGGGAGCTGACAGGTCCATCCCTGCACAGAGTGCAGAGACTGAGCTGTCATCCGCCGGCTCAGCGGAGATCATCGGAACGATCTCCCGCTGAGCCGGCGGACCCCTCTGAGCGGATCCGCTCAATGTGAAAGGGGCCTTTATGAGCATTTTTCATTCATTACCGTAGTTTTTTTCTGGCATTTTTTTTAGTTTTATAAAACAAGTCTGTTTACACTTTTTACTTTTACTGTTTTACTTTTTAATTTTAATTATACTATACTAGTTATTATTATTAATAATTATTATTAGTACATATATTATACTATACTATTATTTTTAATTAATTTTACTTTTTTACTTTTACTGTTTTATTTCTGATCAGGTCCACTTGAAAAACTGACAGGCAGACTTGATCAGAATAGGGCCTAAGACCCCTTTCACACTGAGCGCCCGTGCTGGTAGCGATAAAGTGACGCTCGTTTTTGCAGCGCCTTTTCGGCCGTTAGCGGGGCGCTTTTTACAAAAAAAAATGGTAATAAGTCCCGTTTTGCCACGCTTTCAAATCACTTTTCAGGCATTCTTTGCAATGGGCAGGGGTGTTTTAGAAGCACTGTATACAGCACTCCCAACCCACCCCAAAGGTGCTGCTTGCAGGACTTTTCGTACAGTCTCGCAAGCGCACCGCCCCAGTGTGAAGAGATGCACTGCAATGAATGGGAGGAGGTTTTCTTAATCGTCTGAAAACTGCCTCAGTTTGAAAGTAGCCTAAGAGAAAACATTTGGTTGTACTTTAACTGGCATTCATAATGTATGGGCTAGTCCAGCCTTTCTCAACACCGAGGAACCCTTGAAATAATTCTCCGGTCTTGGGGAACCCCTGCTAAAAATTGGTGTAGAAATTGACCATTGCTCAAGGAACCCCTAGCAACCTCTGGAGGAACCCAAGGGTTCCACGGAACCCTGGTTGAGAAACCCTGGGCTAGTCAGAAAGTGTTTACTATAACCTGTGTATCATAACTGCAGATTTTAATGAAAGAGAAAATCCTGGGACATAAAATATCCTTCCCCTGACCTTGGATCAGTAGTTTTTAGCACTGGTGACACTTTCAGCATGGTACTAATAGCTTTGAGTGCAGTAGTTTCAAGAACTGGATAATGTATGCTTCTTCAGGGATTAGTTTAGTGTTATGGATTAGATTAGGAGTAAGATTAGTTTATACTGAAGGTGAAGTGTTAAAGCATTGATGTAGGGGTTAGGCATTAGGATTTGCTTGACATGGATAGGTCATAGGCTAGGAACAGTTGTGTGACGTTTGTTTTTCGCTTTTTGCACAAAATGCAAACACTGCATCACCCAGTTCTTCTACAACCAAGATGGTATATTTATTTTCTTTTTATTACCAGACAATAATTGGAATATAACAAATGTTAAAAAAAATAGATTTGCAATCTGCATAATTAGACATGACCTTTACAGACGAAGCACATGCTTCTGAATTCTTGCCTCACGATGATGGTGCTTATAAAGTAACCAGCCTTAGCACAACTAAAAGTGACTCATTTTATTAAGTTCTAATCAACAAAGTGCTTTGTCGCTTTTGGTTTTTAATAAGACCAAATCCCTGGCATAAATATAGATTCATGAACGCTCCTAAAACAGGGATTCTTGGCAGAGATTTGAAAGTCTTCTATTTGTCATCGATATGCTAATTCTCAGCATTTGCATCTCTGAATTAATAACCGGTCTGTCAGCTCACTGATGTTTTGAATCTATACTCACTTTGCTTTTACTGTTTGAATGTAGTATCCCACCCCCAAATTTACCTCATTTAAAATGAGCCTGTTTTGAGCAAAATAAGGTGGCTACCTTTGCTGATTTTCTTTCTAAAATGTTCTATGCCTGAATATTATGTTGACTTTTTTTTTATTTTTTTTGCTTCTTCTATGAAATTTTATTTCAAATTATTCTGAATCACTGACTTGGGCTGGCCATACATTATACATCTGTTTTCCCTTAGGCCCCTTTCACACTTGTGCGAGTTGTCCTGCAAAGTCGCATGACAAGTCGTTCCCCATTATTTCCAATGAGTACCGTTCATATCTGTACGACTCAAGTCGTGCCGACTTCAAAGTAGTCCCTGCATTACTTTGGCCCAACTTTGATGCACATAGACTTCAATGTTTAACCCTCGAAGTTGCATGCAAATCACACCTGAATAATATAGATGTGTTTTTGTACTATTTCTATACGACTTTGTAATATGTTTTGATTGTGTCAAAGCTGCAACAAAGTTGTTGTGTGAAAGGGGCCTTAGATTTACCAAAACCATATAATATGAGGTCAAACCTAAACACAAGGTAAATTGAAAGGAAATAGAAGAAAATTGTGTAATGTATAGCCAGCTTAATGGCCCCTGCACACAATAAGAAAATCTTATCAAAAATACTTATTTCAAAGCGATAATCTCATCGTTAGTACACTGCTTTTGAGAACCGTTCATGACAGTTCACCTGATATTATTAGATGGGACAAGCACGAAAATGTTTCTCATACATTACCAGATCGTACAATGTTCGTTTAATCAGTGCAGTTGTCGTTCGAAAATACAATTTCCACCCCCCCCCCCCCCCCCATTGTCTTGATGAAAGAGGGCCAACATAAGTCTAAAGGAGCAATGGCAGCTCCTATCTTTCTCATGTGTCAGATTTCTTACAGGCACAATCAAGCATATGTGTTATACTAATGCACAAATTAAGAATTAAAATGCATGTTGAGATACATATTTATTCCTATACTTCTAACGCAAACAAATCTACCTTGCTTCTGAGAGAGGAAAAAATAAATAAATAAAGTGGGACTTTATATGAGGTATGTGCGGCAACAGAAACGCAGTCGTCGTAAAAATCACAATGCTTATTGGTACATTATTACATAATATGTAAGAATATTCAGTCATAGGTTTGTATCCATAATGACAACATGTAACAAACATAGTATGTAGAAAACTGGCAACAACAATAAATGATACATTGTATATTAAATATATGACCGCTGCATCAAGATAATACATTGTAGGGTAAATATATAACAGCCATCCTAGATGACATGGACCACCTCAGAAACAGTATAAAGATAAAATCTGTATATGTAAAACTGGTTAAACCATTCAACCATTGGATGGTTTAACCAGTTTTACATATACAGATTTTATCTTTATACTGTTTCTGAGGTGGTCCATGTCATCTAGGATGGCTGTTATATAGTTACCCTACAATGTATTATCTTGATGCAGCGCAGTGGCGGAACTACCAGGGCCCTGCCATTCCGCCACTGTGGGGGAGGCCCCGAGACGGCACAAAAGACTTCCGGTCCTACGCCTGATGTAGTGGCCGCAAGGAAGGTGAGCTCTAACGCCGCTGGTAATGACTTCCGGCACCTGGCTCCAGTGACTGGCTTGCAGCTTGTGTGGGGAGTTTCAGGTCCCACACGCTGCGATTACTCTGTATATGGCAGCTGCATATCTCCCCTCCCCCCTCCTGCCGCACACATGGACTGAAGCCCCCTCCCTCTTCTCCTTGACTCGGCCCTCACAGGCATGAGGAGGAGGGGGAGGAGAATGGACAGAGCAACATCGATCGGACATGCTGACTTGAGGTCTGTACTGAATCTGAAATGCTTGGTACTTGCAGGGGAAGGAGACACAGGGAAAGGGACTCCGAGAAGGGAGCAAGTTGTCGAAGGACACGTGCAGTGATTTGGGGTGGGGGGGGGGGCGGTATGAGGATGCTGTATGTGCTAGGGGGCACTTTGGGACCGGAGAGAACTTGTGCGGGGGGGGGGCATATTTTTTTTTTTGAACCCCCCTTCTAGCATAAGCTCTCCGCTCCCAAAGTGCCCCCTAGCACATACAGCATCCTCTTATCCCCCCAAGTCACTGCAAGTGTCCTTCTTTGACAACGTGCCCCCCCCCCCCACCCCTTCAAAGAGAGACTGGCTGCTATTGAGGGGGACAATCATGATGTTTAGGATCCCGGCCACCTCACTAGAGATTCGGGGCAATCACCCCAAGTATTCACTAGGGGTGTGCATCTTCACTGATCTCAAGATTCGATAACAATTATCTGGTCAACGATTCAATTCGATTCTGTGATGCATCTCGATTCGGATACAAGGGAGGGTAGGAACTGAAGGATGAAGGAGTCTGGGGATGGAGATGGAGGAATCCATGGACAGGAATAGAAGGATGGTGGAGTCTGGGGGATGGAGATGGAGGAATCCATGGTTAGGAACAGAAGGATGGGAGAGTCTGGGGATGGGGATTGAGGAATCCATGGACAGAAATAAAAGGATGAGGAAGTCTGGAGATGGAGGAATCCGTGGACAGGAATAGAAGGATGGGGGGAGTCTGGGGATGGAGATGGCGGAATCCACGGACTGGAATAGAAGGATGGGGGAGTCTGGGGATAGAGATGGAGGAATCCATGGACAGGAATAGAAGGATGGGGGAGTTCGGGGGTGGAGATAAAGGAATCGCAGAAAGATGGACAGATAAAAATGGTGGTGGTGAGGGGGTGCTGAAGGATGGAAGAATCAAAGGAAGGGTATAGGCATTCACATAGGAGAAAAAAACAATGGTAATGATAGATTTCACTTCTGTCTATGATCTAATAATATATAACCTCCCCCAGGAATTCTATGTGGGCTTCTCTCCGCTCTCCAGTGTCCATAATATAACCTCCCCCATCATTCTATGTGGACTCTTCTCCGTTCTCTGATGGACACTCAGGAATATAGAACATTAAGTGCCCCACTGTACATGTCTTTTAAAAAATATGTAGCTATATACTACATTTCTAATTGTTCCTCCGCTCTCACCTGACTGCCCGGCTCGCCGCTTGCTGCTCTCCTCTCTGCTCACGGTTGACCTCAGCAGGGGATTCTCAGCCCCGCCCGCTGTAGCTGTTATCTTGGGAGAAGAGTGGCGAGCTGGGTAGTCACACGAGCGACGAGGAACAGTCTGAAATGCGGTATCTAGCTACATATTTTTTAAAAGGCATGTACAATGGGGCACTTAATGTACTATATTTTCTGAGTGTCCACTTAATGTACTGCCGGTTCACACATAAGCGACTTGTCAGGCGAATTGAGTCACCTGACAAGTCACCTCCATGCATTGCAATGGAACTGTTCTAAATAGGAGCGACTCAGGTTACTCCGACTTAGAAGAAGGTTCTTGTACGACTTTTGGGGCAACATGCATTGACTTCTGTTACAGAAGTCGCCTGCAAGCCGCGACGAGGTCGGATCGCCCCTGTGTGAACCGGATAGAGTGGATTCAATAAGACACAGTTGGCTTAACACTATTAGTAGATAAGGATGGGCTCGGGCGTGTTCAGAACTGGACGTGCCCGAGCCCGTCAGGAAGTGAGCCCTGTGCTGCACTAATCACAGGCAGTGAGACATTCCCCGATCGCTGCAACCGCGCATCGAGGAAATGTCTCAGTGCCTGTGATTAACGAAGTGTAGGGTTCACTTCCCGGCGGGCTCGGGCATGTTCGGTTCCGAAAACGCCGAACCCATCCTTATTGATGAAGTGCGCTCTCCCAGGAGGGGCAGGGCAAGTCGGGATGATGTCACCCGACAATCGATTAATTTCGGTCGTAGCATCGATGCTGATTAAATTCAACACCCCTAGTACGCACGTTAGTCCCCCACCTATCAGGCAAGTTATTGGGGGTCAAGTGCAGAAACTTTTTTGGCACTGGGCTCCAGGCCAGTTTGCACCATGAATCGCAAAGGAACACACTGTGCATTCTTGTGCGATTCACATGCCTTCCAGGTGCTGTGCGATTTCAGCCCTTTCATTTGAATGGCTGTGCATGCGCTACTTTACAAAATACACAGCAACTGGATCACATTGTACTGCTGATCATACAATCTGGCGCAGGCAAACACAGCGTTTGCAACCTGCATTTGGGGAGTCATTAAAGGCGAAGTCCAGCCAAAGCTCATTTGTCTGTACTTCTCCTATGGATCACAGGAGTGCAATCCGTTTTGCACTCCTGTGACTCATTTTCAGCAGAGAGCAGGCTGAAGTCCACTCTCTGCTGACGTCATCAATCTAGGCACCGCGTCATCCCGACCATGGAGTCTTGTTCCACCAGGTGCTTGAACTGACACCTGCCTCAGCCTCTCAGCGAGCCGCTGAGAGTCTGAGATGGCTGCTCCGCTCCTCCACAGACCAACGCTCCAATGAGCGAGGAGGGGGCAGAGCAGAGAGGGCCGTGACTGACAGTCTACAGCTCTCTGCTCACGGAGCTCTGAAAACCGAGCGATCTGCGATATTCGATCGCTCGATTCTCAGTGTTAGAGCTGTTGGGGGACAGATGCAGCATCAGACCAATGTGGTATCTACCTAGATAAGTATAATAAGGGAAAAAAAGAAACCCTTACTTCTCTTTTAAGTTGACACACGCCACAGATCGTTTTGGCAGTGCATTTTGAATGCAGTGTGGGAGACGCACACAAAACGTTTCCCTCAGGTTCAGATATACAGGATTTCATTTGTATCTCAGGAAGGTCTCACCAAAACTAGGACAGTTGGGAAGTATGGATTTGTATTAGAAGGGGAGAGGATTTGTGTTTTTTTTTGAGGGGGGGTGTACCCATCACAAATATGGGCGTAATGTTGAGGAGGTTGTAGACGGGGGGGATTGCATTGTGGAGGGGAGATGGATGGCAGGGCATCAAAAATCAAAATGCACCTTCGTCTATGTAGACAAAAATTCTTGCACCGGCCCTGCTGGTATTGATAACCACTGCCTGACTTGCCCCCCGCTGCTCCCCACCACTGCTAGCCCAATGCTGTCATCCTCCATCAGTGTCCCTAGTGTGAGCCACTTGCTGTCAGAGCTCTTCACCTGCACCACTGCGGCTTATATTCCTGGGGTCGGCAACTGGTTCTCCTGTCATGGGTGATCTGCTCAGGGTCCACTCACTGAGCCTGTTAGTAACATCCTGTTTAAAAGCCTTTCAGATGCTGGAAGTGCAGGTCTTACATGCCGGTAAAATCTATAACATTTATGTTGGTTTATTACCTAAATATATGTAGAACACAGTGGCGGAACTACCAGGGTCACAAAGGTTGCACTTGCGACTGGACCCTGGTGTTCTGCCATGGTGGGGGGTGCCCCAAGATGGCAGGAAGGGGGCTGCTGTGGGACCGTAATAAAGGGCCCCGGGACCAGAAGTCATGGTTTCTTGCATCGGGGTCATGAAGATTGTAGTTCCGCCTCTGATGCAGCGATCATATATTATACAAAATATCATTTATTATTGTTGCCACTTTTCTACATACTATGTTAGTTATATGTTGTCATTATGGTCACAAACCTATTAATTAATATTCTTACATGTTATGTAATTATTTAGCTATAAACATTATGATTTTTACATTGACTGCGTTTCTGTTGCCCCACATACCTCCTATAAAGTCCCATTTTATTTATTTTTTGTTTTTACTGAATCAGGGATGGAGACGCATTCGCATACGTTTTCATAGCAAATCCCACTAATGTTTCCTCCCCCTTCCCCACTTTTTTTATATACCTTGCATCTGAAATGTGAAGGTAATGGCAGGGTTCTTGAAATGGAACTTCACTTTCTTAATCAACTTTGACTATTATTAATCCTTATGCTGCTAACAGTAGTAAATAGATAGGAAATAATATTGCATTACTTCCTGGTTTTCATGCCTAGGCAAATGATGTCCTACAATCCCAGGAGTCTTCCGGAGAGGAGGTGAGGAGAGGAGTGGCTTTCTCAGCTAAGCACATCCTTTTGTTTTCATGCCTGATATAATGGTAGATTGATTCTAGGAAGTAAATGCTACATGAATCATCTGCCCTTACTCAAAATGGCCGTAGCCAGAAATGCTAGGGGGTGTTTTTCAAAGTGATTTCTCAGCAAAATAAAACATGAAGACTTGGTTGGATGGGAGAGTTTGCTTTGAATATTGTAAATTAATTAAATAGTGTTTTTTGGTTTGTGGTGCACAGATGCAGTGTAGTTACACTTTAACCAGTAGAGATCCGCGCTATAGACGAAAGACGTCTACAGCGCGGATCTGAATCTCCGGGAGGACGTCTATAGACGTCCGCCCCTTAACACGCCCCCTGCGCGCTCTCACGAGCGGCGGCGGTGGGCGTGCCCGCGGGTCGGGCGGACTCGATGTCCGCTCCTGACCCGCGATCGCCTTACAGAGCTGTAGAACGGGGAACCGCCGATGTAAACACGGCGGTTCCCCGTTCTGTGAGAGGGGGACAAGCAGATCTACTGATCCCTGTCACTGGGATCAGTTAGATCTGTTATGTCCCGGCCAGCCCCGCCCCCCCACAGTTAGAACACACCCAGGGAATATTGTTAACCCCTTCACTGCCCCCTTCAGGTTAACCCCTTCACTGCCAATGACATTTACACAGTAATCAGTGGACATTTAAATTTCTGATCGCTGAATAAATGTCATTGGTCCCAAAAAAGTGTCAAAAATGTCCGACATGTCCCCCCCAATATCGCAGTCCCAATAAAAATCGCAGATTGCCGCCATTACCAGTAAAAAAAAAAAATAACAATAAAAACGCCATAAATCAATTCCCATAGTTTGTAGACGCGATAACTTTTGCGCAAACCAATCAATAAACGCCGAATGTGATTTTTTTTTTTTACCAAAAATATGTAGAAGAATATAAATCGGCCAAAACCGATGAATAATTGTTTGTTTTATTTTTTATTTTTGGATATTTATTAGAGCAAAAAGTAAAAAATATTGTTATTTTTTCAAAATCGTTGCTCTTTGTTTGTTTATGGCGCAAAAAATAAAAACCGCAGAGGTGATCAAATAACACCAAAAGAAAGCTCTATTTGTGGGAAAAAAAGGACATCAATTTTATTTGGGTACGACGTCGCACGACCGCGCAATTGTCATTCAAAATGCAACAGCGCTGAAACCTGAAAATTGGTCTGGGCAGGAGGGGGGTTTAAGTGCCCAGTAAGGAAGTGGTTAACCACTTGCCAGAAAAAAACGTACCTGTACGTCATTGTGCTTCAAGTGACTGTACCAGGGTGATGCCTGCAGCTGCAGGCATCACCCCAGTACCATTTTTTAGCTGACGGTCAGCTTTCTTATACTGGCAACCACTCAATTGTTATTATAAGCAGTGGGAGGGGATGTTCCCATTGTCTCCAGATTTATATATGTAGGGCTTGTTTGCTTTGTGGCCCTTTTTCAGCTGTTTTCAATTGAGTTCTACCCCTGCCAAAAAACCCTCTAAATTTATGTATCATGCCGAATGCCTTAATTCACACTTTTTAACATGGAGAGCTATTATGGTGCAGCGATCTAAGTATTTGCTGTATTCAGATTATGGCTGCGTTTTGTGTTCTCTGGCTTTTCAAAGGTGGTCCGGCCACAGACACAACACGGGCTGTAAAATATAAACTCCGCAGTCTCACTGTAACAGCCTCTGGCCCTTATACAGATAAGACTGAAGTGTCATACAAAATTAGTATTTTACTATAGCTGCAGGGCAGTCCTGAGTAATACAAATCCCAAGTGACAAGACCTGGCATGTTCACATATGAAGAGCCAGTGTGAGGTGAAGGGAGCATGTGGAATAAGCTTAAAGTGATTGTAGGCTAGTTTAAAAAAAAAAAAAAAAAAGTAACAATCATGTCATACTTACCTCCTCTGTGCAGTTGGATTTGCACAGAGCAGCCCAGATCCTCCTCTTATTGGGTCCCTCTTCTGCTGTCCTGGCCCCTCCCTCTAGTGAGTGCCCTCTCAGCCAGAAGCTTTCTATGGGGGCACCCGAGCTGAGTCAGAGCTCTGTGTATCCATTCAGACACGGAGCCCTGACCTGGCCCCGTCCCCTCTCCCCTGATTGGCTGACTGACTTTGATTGACAGCTGCAGGAGCCAATCAGGTCTCAGCCAATCAGGAGGAGTGTACTGGACGGCTGAGGGGATCATGGACATCGCTGCAGAGAGAAGGGGCTTAGGTAAGTAATAAGGGGTGTGCTGGGGAGGCTGCTACACACAGAAAGTTTTTTTATCTTCATGCATTCTATGCATGAAGATAAAAAAAAACCATCTGCCTTTACAACCCCTTTAACCGCTTGTTGACCAACCGCTGCAGTTTTACTGTGGCAGTTTGCCACAGCTGCGCAAATCGACGTTATGGTATGTCGGCTGGCTACCCACGATCGCTCCTCAGAGAGACAGAACTGTGGTCTGTCATTGTAAACAGACAGATCTCCCTTCTGTCAAGGAAGTAGAGAGAGATCTGCTGTTCCAGGTAATCCGGAACAGCAATCTATCCCTACTCCCTGTCAGTCCACTCCCCCCACAGTTAGAAACACCTCCCTAGGGAACACTTAACCCCTTGATCGCCCCCTTAGTGTTAACCCCTTTCCTGCCAGTGACATTTATATTGTAATCAGTGGCTATTTTTAGCTCTGACCGCTGTATAAATGTCAATGGTCCCATAAAAGTGTCCGATCCGTCCGCCGCAATATTGCAGTCCCGCTAAAAATATATAGAACAATACATATTGGCCTAAACTGATGAAGAGATTTTTTTTTTTAGGATATTTATTATATATTTAAGTAAAAAATATATATATTTTTTTTTTTCAAAATTGTTGCTCTTTTTTTTATAGCACAAAAAAAAAAAACCCGCAGAGGTGATCAAATACCACCAAAACAAAAAGCTCTATTTGTGGGAAAATAAGGACGTCAATATTGTTTGGATACAACGTTGCATGCAATTTTCAGTTATCGGAAAAAATACTCTGGTCAGGAAGGGGGTAAATCCTTCTGGGGCTGAAGTGGTTAAAGTGGAACTTCACTCTCCCAATCAACATTGATTATTTTTAATCCTCATGCTGTTATCATTAGTAAATAGGAAAGTATATCATATTTACTTGGTTTCCATGACTGGGCAAATGATGTCATACATCCCAGGAGTCTTCAGGAGGGGAGGAGAGAAAGAGGGGTTTTCTCAGCTAAGCATGCTCTCCTGCATGCATTCTTGAGCTAAAGGCAGATGGATTCCAGGAAGTAAATGCTATATGAATCATTTGCCCCTACGCATGATGGCAGTGGCCAGAAATGCTAGGGGGTTGTTTTTCAAAGTGATTTCTCAACAAAATCAAGCATGGAGACTTGGATGGATGAAAGGGTTTACTTTGAACATCAAAAATGAATTGAATGCAGTTTGTGGTGCACAGATGCAGTGTAGATCCACTTTAATTTGACAGGATCATTGAGGAATAATGTGAGATAAGTGGAGTGTGTTGAATGATGAAAACTGCTCTTGGCATGTTTGTTACAATACAAGATCAGGATCCCTGATGTTTTATATCACCGATCTATACGCATCTGTGTTGCTGTGGAGTCATAGCAGTCCATCTTTATTTAACTAATTGCAGATCTCGTAGCAAGTAATGATAATGCAGATCTGTTTTTGTCTTGTTTGGTGGGAAGTAATATATAGTTTATCAAAGGGGTTCCGAGGAAGTTATTGACACCCTCACCCTGCAGATCAACAGTTTACTAACCACTATGTAGTGTGTGTGAGAGCTCACAGTACACTGTTGATGGGAAAAGTATGTTGATTTTGTTAATCTAATCTCAAACGGAGCATCTAAAAGTTTAGAATTGAGTTGTGTAGACTTGTGTACATGTTGTTTCTATGTTGAATATATAACACATCTGAACGTTTGTGTGTGTATTTATGTATGTAAATATATATAATTTTTTTATTTATATTCCAGAAGATAAATTCCAAGTTGCATGATGGAGTTTGCCAGCGCTGCAAGGATGTACTGGAGTGGAAGGTGAAGTTCAGCAAGTATAAGCCACTGTCTCAGTCTAAAAAATGGTAAGTGACAGCAGTGTTGTAATTAGCAACCAGCCCTACAGAGTTGGATCATTTACTCAAGGTTTCACCTAGCTTCCAGTTAATGCCTTTGGGAAAAACATGAATGAGTTGGAAAACAATAAAGCTTTTATCTGAAATCTGAAACTTCTTCCATAAAGTGCGTGGCTGGATCAGTAACTGTGTATTTAAAGTCTCTCTTGAAAGAGATCCATTATTAAAGCAGATTATGTGGTAACTTTAAACATAACCTAAAATGGAAATACACCTGAAAGACACATTTGGGTAACCTTTGAGCAGCAATACAGATCAGATATTGTAGTTATACAGTACATGCTATGCAGAATATTTGGTTTATGGATGTTTCCAGTCTTTTGCTATTAGAATAGATATAAATTAAACAACAGCACACTAATATTGTTCACTACACTAGAAAGGGCATAACTTGTTCCATTTTTTTAGCCTTTCCTCTGTCATTGTTTATAGAAGCGGTCCTTCATAATATCCTGGGAGCATTGAAATAAAAAACATGATTTGATCATTGTGTGTATATCTACAAATATGAGCTTTTGCTCCTGTACAAAGTAAAGTACTCCTGTGGCTTAAATTCCCCAACAGTACACCCCGGCTCCCATAGCCAAATTTTTATTCACATTTTGCATGAAGATTAGAGGGAATAATCACCCATTACAGTACTACAGAATGATTCATTTTAAAAAACTTCCAAGTGTATAGTTACCAGGTTAAAGTGTGTGTATAGTCATTTTTTTTAAAACGTACCTGCTCTGTGCAGTGGTATTGCACAGAACGGCCCAAACCTTCTCTGCTGGGGTTCCCCACTGGCGATCCTGGGTCCTCCTCTTTCACAGTGTGCCACCACAGGAAGCCGCTTCCTATCATGGCATACCTGCAGGCTTGATCCCAAGCCTCACTACCTGGGTCTATAGACAGACACTATGGCTTGGCCACACCCCCCGCTGCTCATCACAGGATTTGACAGCATGGCCATTGGCTCCTGCTGCTCAGCAAAGCCTTGTAGAGCAGGGAGAAAAGTAGAGAGCTGCTACAGGGTATGCATTAAGTTAAAAACATTTAGGCTTTACAACCACTTTAAAGGTAAAACTTTTTTATTTTGGATAGAGTACAGGGGCCTTAACGTCCTGTCAGGTTTTTTTTTTGCCATCTATCTCCCATTGCAGAGATTTTACCTTCATTTTCTGTTCCAACAGGAACTGAGAGTAAATCCATCCAATGTGGGTGAAATCCCTGGTGGTAGTCAACAGGATCACCAGAATCCCACTATTTCTGGAATTTCCTACCATTCTTGGTCTGATTATCACTGAGAATTTGGGGGGTTCTTTCATTTTCAGTGATAACGGTAACCAGGACGAATAGAGTAGGTGAATCTCCCTAATGTGAACATAGACAAAAAAAAATAGGTGTTCTAATCCCTCACTGCTTCATCCAGGAAAAACGTTTTCCCCTCAGTTATACTTTAACCACTTCCCGCCCGGCGCATTGACAAATGACGTCCGGGCGGGGGGTTCATTATCCTGACTGGACGTCTATTGACGTCCTCAGGATAATGCGCGATCGCGCGCCCCTGGGGGCGCGCATCGCGGCGATCGGTGGTGCCGTGGGTCAGTCTGACCCACCGCACTACCGACCGAGGTAAAAGGCTTCGATCCGAAGCCTTTTACCATGTGATCAGCCGTGACCAATCACGGCTGATCACAGTGTAAATAGGAAGAGCCGTTGATCGGCTTTTCCTCTGCTCAGGTCTGCAGACCTGAGCAGCGGAGAGCCGATCGGCTGCTCTTCTGACAGGGGGGGGCTGCGCTGAACGTTTATCAGCGCAGCCACCCTCAGGATCACCCCACTGGACCACCAGGGAGCCGGATCAAGACCCCAGGGAGCCCCCCCCCGCCG
>BLSH010555922.1:198417-224614 GCA_018402905.1 Glandirana rugosa
CAGGGCCCCTGCGAATAGTTTAAACAATGTACCAATGAGGTCCATAGGTTGTAATTCTTTAAGTAGATAAAGGAAATGTGATTGGGAAGAGACGGCTGCTCCTCATAATCGGGTGACCAAACGCGGGGGACCACACTCACTCATACAACTGTAGAGAGGACTTCTTCGCCGACATATAGGCGGTTTGTACATCTCGTAAGTTCTACAGGAACCGAGTTGAGAAGTTGGTATAACAAAGTAGGAACCAAGAAACAGACAGAAGGGTACACCCTCTTTATCTACATGGATGCAAAAAAAAACGGTACCTGAATGGTGCCTGCAGCTGCAGGCACCATTCAGATATCACTTCTCAAAGGCAGGACGTCATAGTACGTCCTCCTAAAGAGAAGTGGTTAAAATTATTCACTTTATTTATATAAGCATAAAATATTGTTTGTCAGAGAAACATCAATACATAAAAAAGATCCATCACCAGGTACATCTATTTCTCCCACATGGGAAGACAGACAAAGAACCAAGGATGAAACAATATGGTTGAAGAGTTGAGCCAAGGACATCTTGAATGCTCTACATGTTTGGCGGATATACAGCCGCTTCTTCAGGAGAGATGTCAACATACTCACTCACACCAGGGGGCGCAAACCAGTGGGCTAATACTCCTCGTCGGCAGAGAAGGGTTAGTGTAAAGGAAATAGATGAATTTCTTAATGTTGGATACCTGGAGTAACCATGTAACAAATTTGATAAGCGTCCCCGGGACATATATTATAGCACCCACGTGGATATTGGTCAGTCCCTGGAAGGAGTATGTCGTGTTCACATGAAATAACGACAACCAGGGCTGCGTGTGGTGTGCAAGTGTGCCGGGGACCATTCTCTCTAGTGGAAGGTGGAGAATAAAAAATAGGTGGTCACCATTCCATAGCACCCTGTGTGTAACTGCAAATTGTTAATGTTTTATTTCAGGACACACTTTTAGAAAGTTGTTTTGAAGGGCACGGCTAAGCTCCCATATACTGCCGCAGTGTGAAACTGCCCTCTGTGAACTATAGTCCAGATTTGTCCAGATTTTAGCCGTAGTCTTTTTTTCTTCCGGAGTATGCATTTTTAGACTATCAACCAGTATACAAACTGCAATTTTTTATAAGTATATGTAAAATGTAATTACATTTATGCGATAGGCAAACGTACTATAAAACAGAAAAATCCACCTTCTGTAATGAATCTGTAGTGGAGTTTGAACAACAACTAAATGAGGCACTGAATATGCTCTCTCAAAGTTATACTTTTGATTGCTGAATAATCAAACTAGCAGCAACCAACAGTACCTATGAGAAACAGTAGATTTTATGAATGCAAGGCTGTCAACAACTGTATAATACTGGAATTTGAATAAAGAACCAGAAAGCATAGCGTGCAAATGTGATTCACGTTTATGTTACTGAAAAAGGAGAAAACAAAATCTCAATTTATAACTAGCCCACAGTGGGATTTGAATCAGCAGCAAGACCACAAGAATAATGTTCTGCCAGGCAGAACATCACATGTGTACCAATCATAGGCCTCCAGAAAGGCCTTCGAAACATATATTACTTTCATTAACTAGGATTCGGAGTGGAAATTTTTCCTTTAGAACACTTTTTTGTATTTATATTTTTTATTCATTGCCATTTTGTATTTACATGGTAAGCTTTCCTCGGCAGTAGGCTGTTGAACAGAAAAATCTCAAATACAGAAAGGAGCGCCAGACCAAAATCGAATTCGAGTCCAAGATCATTTTAATTTTTGATTATTAAAAAAAAAGAGGTTGTCTAAAAACAGCTAATGCATTTCAGGGGCAAAACCGCTCCCATTGTGGCTCAACACAGAATACACCTTGGATGGATTCAGAGGAAACCGTTACTACACAGATCTATATTAGAACAGTATTGGACTCTCATGAAGGAGCAAGCCTGCTGAGCATCTGTCTATCTAAATTTTATTCTGTGTTGAGTCCTGATGAGTGGGAGTGGTGTTGTACCTGAAATGCATTGGTTGTTTTTCTATCCCTATCAAGGGAAGCCTTGCCATGTGGGAGCTGCCTCATCAGAGCTACCTAGCTTGTTTGAAGTTTTCCTTCATCTTACTATACTCTGGAATCTAAAAGTTTCCAGCACCTCTTTGAGTATGTTGTTCTGGACAGAAAAATCCAACCTTGTCTTGACACCTCATACATCCTAGGTTTTTTCCAGACTTCCCAGCTTATATCTACATAGGAAAGAAGAATGCTTTATTGTGCATTCAAGAAAATCCATCTTTTAAAAATACAGTATATCCCATGGTGTCTGCTTCAAAAACGAGTACAGAAATGGAGTTGAACAGAAACCGTGTTTTTATGCTTGGTTTATTCTTCTTGCCCTCTTTTAGTTTCTACAATACTGTTTCCTAACAACTGTAGTTGTACTCTACTTTTTGGACAGTTTCACTATGATACATAATAGCCCTTTATGACGTTAAAAAGAAGCAGACAGTATAGATTTTGTAGCACCTGGTTTTCATTCATTAATCTGTCTGTTTTTAGCCACAGGTAACTTTTTGGACAGCTGGTTATAGAAGTAGGTAGTTTAGGTGCACTTGCTCTTTAATTCTCATTTGGTTTTAGTACTACATGTACTGTAATTATTGTAAGAGTTTTTATCTTGCATATCAGCAGTATTGAAATGTTTCTTCAAAGGAACTTCTCACTACTACCTTACTTTTGTCTTAAATACTTACAGCACTGTTGCATTATCTTGTCACCATAAGCTGCTGTTTCATGGATCCAGATGGTGTACCCCATGTCATTTTGTTTACTTGAGAGTAGATTAAAAAAAATGTCTTTTTTTTTCCTTTTTCCTTGTGCGCACGAGCAAAGTAATGGTGGTCATGCTGTCACTGGACAGTGCAGATCACAGAAAAAAGGTACAGAGCTAATTAAAATGGCTCTGTAATATGCGGTTGCTGTGACCAATCACAGCTAGCGTGTGATCCCACACAGTGAACAAGTGGTCGGGGGGGGGGGGGGTGATTTGATTTAAATCACTGGTAAATAGGCATGATTTAAATCAACTCAATTTAAATCATAATTTTTAAAGAGCAACTGTCCTCTCTGCCCTGCAGAGGCTCCTCCTTTGACCCGCTGTTTACTCACCGACAGTCCCATTCACTTTAATGGGACGGCTGGTGCTGTGGCAGTGACGCAACAAGGTGAGGGAGGTGGCGGTAGCAGGTGAGAGGATGCCCGCTATTAGGCGCTGCCATGATGAATCTGAAATGACAGGTGCTTTTTAAATGTAAGGACTAGCTGGTAGCTAAAATCTTTAATATTTGCGAAGAAAGTGAAGATTTCCTATTTAATATAATAAGCTGTTAGGTTAGTAAAACAGCGATATCAGAACCAATTCAATTATACAGTTCAGGGTGGATAAAAATCAATGATATATATATTTTTTTTTTTTAAACTAGATTTGCAAAACAATGGGATAAAGGAATATTCCTGAACTTTGTTTTATATCATGGTTACTGTAAATTGTGTGAATGCATCAATGCAGTGCATGTCATCTCAGCTTGCAGAGCTTGGATTCATTGAATGATTTTACCAAAAATGCAAATCTTGCAGAATATACAGCCTCATGCTACATAACGAAGTTCCATTTTATGCTGAATAAACTAAATGAGTAATGTATCTTAAATAGAAAACAATCTTTACATAGAGTTTTACTCCAAAGGCATTTTATTAAAATAATTTTGATTAAAATAAAAAAAAATCCGATTTGATTTTTTTTTTTTTTTTAAATATTGATTTTTATCCACCCTGCAAGTAGTGATCACAGGTAAAAAGTATGTAGCTAATGAGAGTTGCTAATTACCTTGTGATCTCTGAGACCTGTCAAACACTGTTAAGGGGCATTGTGATCAGGCAAGAAGAGTCCTGGGCAAGCCTCTGGTGATGTCATCAAAATATTAAAAAGGGTTCATCTTGGGTTTTACATAACTTTTCAGAAAAGTGCTGCATTTATGTTATGTGGGACAATAGGGGAGCACAACAATACTCAAATACTTGTGTCTGGAGATCATGTTTAAAATCCTCATTCACTTTCCTGCAACCACCAATGACAACAAGTTTATAACTTCATTTATGCAGGTGCTTCTTGGGCCCCATGAAAATGCCTAGATTAACCTGTTTTTAAATAAATTCCATAGTCTAGTCTGTGGTATGAAACAATTCAGTCCACAGAGCAGAAACCCCATGCCCCAGAGTCACCCTATTTATAATTCATTCTTTACCATATCAACTGATAGTAAAGGAAAGATTAGGTCTTCAATGAACTGAATTTTTTCTGCTTCATTTGTGTAATGTGATTTATAAATGTTAATCTCCATCTAATTTTAATGCTGTTTTTTTGTGATGTTAAATTGCATATGTAGTTTAGCTAATCTGTCTTCTGGGACTGTGAGATTGTGCATCAAAGCATTATTCAAAACATTTTTCTTTGTCATATTTTTGCTAAATTCTCTCAGCTTCTGATTTAGTCATACTATTGTATTATTCCAATTTTAAAGATAAAAAAGTGCGGTTGACCTTAATTATTGCTTAATGACTAACCACTTCAAGACCAAGCCTGTTTTTTGGGTTCTGTGCGTACGAGTTAAAAACAGCTTTTTTTGCTATAAAATTACTTAGAACCCCCAAACATTATATATATATTTTTTTCTAACACCCTAGAGAATAAAATGGCGGTCATTGAAAAACTTTGTCACACTGTATTTGCGCAGCGGTCTTGCAAGCGTGCTTTTTTTTAAATAAATTCATTTTTTTTAGTTAAAAAATAATAAAACAGTAAAGTTAGGTCAATTTATTTCCATATTGTGAAAGATAATGTTACGCCGAGTAAAATGATACCCAAAATGTCATGCTTCAAAATTGTATCTGCTCGCGGAAAGGCGACAAAGTTTGCAACTTAAAAATCTCCATTGGCGACATTTAAAAAATTCTACAGGTTAGCAGTTTTGCTTTACAGAGGAGGTCTAGTGCTAAAAGTATTGCTCTCGCTCTAACGATCGCGGCGATACCTCATGTGTGGTTTGAACACAGTTTTCATATGTGGGTGGGACTTACGTATGCGTTCGCTTCTGCGCACGAGCTCGCGGGGACGGAGCGCTTTAAATTTTTTTTTTTTTTTTTTAATTATTTATTTTGCTTTTTACTTTTTATTTTTACACTGTTCTTTAAAAAAAAAAAATTGATCACTTTTATTCCTATTACAAGAAATTTAAACATTCCTTGTAATAGAAAAAAGCATGACAGGACCTCCTAAATATGAGATCTGGGGCCAAAAAGACAAAATGCAAAAAAAATGCAATGCAGACTGCAAAAAAAAAAAATCTGAAAAAAATGACAGCCCCCCCCCAAAAAATGGGCCCTTTAAGATCGTTGGGCCGATGTGACTTGTGACGTCATTTCCGCCCCGCCATGTTATGGAGCTGAGTGAGCGGCTTCAGCACACGGACACTGGGGGGGACGGATTGGATCATCTCCGCCGCTGCCGCAAGTCCGGTAAGCGGCGGAGATGACCGGAAAGCGGTGTGGGGGGGGGGGGCCTCTCCTGCCGCTGATAAAAGTGATCTCGCGGCGAATCTACCGCTAAGACCACTTTTATCTTTTTCAGAATCGCCTGCTGAAAAAAACGGTATCTGAATGGCGCCTGCAGCTGCAGGCACTATTCATATATCACCACTCAAACCCAAGGACGTCATATGACGTCCAGCGGTACGGAAGTGGCTAAGGTCCAATCCAGGAGGTGAGCACATATAGTTCATTGGGTGTTATGCATGCTACATGTGGGTGTGCAGATTTTGACATTTGGATTTCACGGCTGGTTGGCCACATGTACATATGTATGGACTTTTTTTTTTGGCATCACTTCTCTATTTAAGAGATACTGTTTAGTTGTGCTGCATCATTATTTGTATAATATCTTGGAAGGGTGGAGTAAAAACGTCTAACGCTGCTGGCCAGCAACTGTTTAACCACTTCAGATCCGCGCTATAGCCAAATTACGGCTCCAGCGCGGATCTGAAATGCCCGGAGGACGTCCATGGACGTCCTCCACTGCGCATGCTCCCGCGCGCCCCCTGGCGGCAGCGGCGGCGCGCGCGCGTGCGCGCCGCACGCTGCGCGAGCGTGCCCGCGGGTCGGGCGGACTCGATGTCCGCCCGGACCCGCCGATCACCTTCAGGAGCCTCAGAACGGGGAACCGCCGTTGTAAACACGGCGGTTCCCCGTTCTGTGACAGGGGACAGGACAGATCTACTGATCCCTGTCACTGGGATCAGTGAGATCTGTCATGTCCCGGCCAGCCCTGCCCCCCCACAGTTAGAACACACCCAGGGAACATTTATTAACCCCTTCACTGCCCCCTGCTGGTTAACCCCTTCACTGCCAATGACATTTATACAGTAATCAGTGGACATTTAAATTTCTGATCGCTGTATAAATGTCATTGGTCCCAAAAATGTGTAAAAAATGTCCGACATTTCCGCCCCGATATCGCAGTCCCAATAAAAATCGCAGATCGCCGCCATTACTAGTAAAAAAAAAAAAATAATAAAAACGCCATAAATCAATTCCCAGTTTGTAGACGCGATAACTTTTGCGCAAACCAATCAATATACGCCGATTGCGATTTTTTTTTTTACCAAAAATATGTAGAAGAATAAATATCGGCCAAAACTGATGAATAATTTTTTTAATGGATTTGTACTTTAGCAAAAAGTAAAAAATATTGTTCTTTTTTGCAAAATTGTCGCTCATTTTTTGTTTATAGCGGCGATCAGAAATGGCGCAGAGGGGATCAAATACCACCAAAAGAAAGCTCTATTTGTGGGAAAAAAAGGACGCAAATTTTATTTGGGTACAACGTCGCACGACCGCGCAATTGTCATTCAAAATGCGACAGCGCTGAAAGCCAAAAATTGGTCTGGGCAGGAGGGGGGTTTAAGTGCCGGGTAAGGAAGTGGTTAAGGATTGTGAGCACTTTTATTTGCTAGTGATTTATGTGTATTGGGTTTCATATGTTATAGATAGCTTATGGTATTTTGCACTAATACTGACTGCGCTGATTGTCTTTCACTTTTTATGATTTAGGGATAAAACCTCTGGGCTGGGTCCCCGCCAGGGTATCTTTATAAGTTATCTCAAGTCTTATATATGAAAGTCACAACCTATTACTTTACACATGTGATATGTCCAGTAGCCTTCTTTAAAAAATAGGCTTTGTTCCAGATGGTTCTGTAATTTGTGCATTATACAGAACACTTTAACTTTTATATATTTTACATGAATGACATTGAAGTCAGTTCTTTATACATGTTTCGCTATGAATGTATTCAGGTTGCATTTGTATTTGTACATAGATGGCCCATGTGGCCTGGCTGCTGAGGCTTCTCTGATGCTTCTGCAGTACGCTAGTATGCTATGTCTCAATACATTTGTTTGTCTATATTTATTATTGCATTGTTTGATTGGGAATATAACACATCAAGTAGATTGGAAATTTGACCTCTAGTTGCTAAAAGTTGATGTAAACCCGAAAAAAAAATGAATTCATAGTTCTACCTTTTACAGTAGAGGATGTCCTGTCATGTGCCCAGTCTTGCCACAAAGAGTTAATCCAGCTCTGATCAATACTCTTATCTTTTTTCAGTAGGAAAAAAACAGACACAGAGAAATATGTGACTGTTTCTTCCCCCATGCTGTGACTGACCGCTCATTTCCTTATCTCATGCACAAGCATACAGAGTTTCA
Source organism: Glandirana rugosa (assembly GCA_018402905.1). Taxonomy (NCBI): domain Eukaryota; kingdom Metazoa; phylum Chordata; class Amphibia; order Anura; family Ranidae; genus Glandirana; species Glandirana rugosa. The sequence continues at coordinate 206,243 of BLSH010555922.1, forward strand.
CATCCCCCCCCTTTCTTCTCCAGCTCTCCCCGGATTGGCTGCTCCACGCCTCAGCATGATTGGTCATGCTGCAGTCATGTGGTGACTTTCCTGAGTTTTGACAGGATGTTTCTCAAAACTCAGTTATAGGAGAGTATGAAAGTGTGGAAGGGGGTGGGGAGTCTTATGACATCACAATTTCACCCACCAAGCTCCAGCAAAGAGACCTACCCACTGATTCCAGAGTTTTGTGGGGCTGCTACTGCTGAAGGCGGTGATATTTGCAAGGTAGGGATACATGCAGGAGGCTTGCATGTTTATAGTTTATACACATTAATACTGGGTGAGTGGTGGGTTTATATCCACTTTAAGTTCAACTAGGTTTTCTGTTTGTTGCAGATCAAGGGCACTCAAACTTCAAACACCGGGCAGGGTACTTGACATTTGCCTTCAGATGTGGGAACAGAGATATTGCATACGAAAGCATGTACAGTCCGATTGTCCTTGCATATCGCTCATATGTAGTTTATATTTAACTATGCAATATTATGGCAGAGCTGTAAATAGCTCAAAATGTTCTGTTGATCTGTCTGATACTAACTGCTTGCTAGGAAGAAATGGGAAAGTCACAAAAATCAGATTTCTAGAGGAAAAGACAGTGGCCAGGGCCAGGGCCAGGCAGATTTCACATCCTGATATTTTTTTCTTTTTGGTTGTAGGTTTTAGGTTTTTCCAGAATTCCCAATACTTCCTGTACTGACCCAAGAAGCTAGCATTTCCTTACAGTAATTTTATATATCCCTTTGGGATTGCCATGCTGCACAGACCATGCAAGGCTCCTCATGGGATGCTTCCAGTCCACAAGGATATAATATTCCAGTGCCCAATCCTACACCCCCAAGTACCAATGCATGGGTTAGTGACTGATTGGCAGTCTAGCCATTTCTTAGTATTTTTTTCTATAGTGATCAGAGGTCTCATTGTTTTACTGCTTTATACACTGATGGGCAAGTAGCTATTTGGTCACATCAGAGTTGCAGTAGAAGTCATGGTTTAGCTATTGTGGGATCCTATGATACTGTTTTTTCCCAGTCTCTATAGCTCTTACAGTAGTTCACCCCAAGTCAGAGCATAGGAATTGGTGATTTCTTCCCTATTCTCAAATCCATCCAAGGATGCGGGGAACTTTTAACCCCAAAGAAGACGTTAAAACCGCCTGTGTTGCGACGCTTCCGATTTAGCTTTTCGGGTGCTTTGGAAGTGCTGCCCATTCATTGCAATGGTCAGGGGAGTTTTGGGAGCGCTATATACAGCGCTCCCAACCCGCCCCAAAGATGCCGCTTGCAGGACTTTTCCTAATGTCCTGCAAGCGCACCACCCCAGTGTGAAAGCACTCATGCTTTCACACTGGGGTGGCATGGGAGGCAGTTTTCAGGTGCTTTACAGGCGCTGTTTCTAGAGCTAAAAAAAACTGCCTTCAGTGTGAAAGGGGCCTAAGCCTTATGGAAAAGGTCCTGCAAGCAGTGCAGCCCCACCCCAAGATGTTGGGTGCCTGCTAACTCATTTTCTAGGAATCTTCCAGGGCAGCACAGCTTCCCATCACTATGCTTCTATTAATTGTAGAGTTTTTATTTAGCATTTTGTGTTTCTCTGAATGTTTACCTGTTATTACTTTGGTACCATTATATTGCTGATGCTCAGGGGTATGTTGCTCTTTTTTTATAATGGTGTATGAAGTGTTTCCTGTCTCTAGATGGGAGGAGCCTTCTCTCTTAGATGCTGCCCTGGAAGATTCCTAGAAAATAATTTATCATATTATTATATTCTATATTAGTTACCTAACTCTGTTTTCAATCTTTTAAAGTTTAACAAAACTTACATTGTACCTCGTCTTTTGTACCCCAGGCACGTCTTCTGATCACCTGTCCCTGATCCAGGGAGATCTCCAAAGAGGTTGCAATGTCGTGTGTCAAAGTTTTCTGATCTGAACTGTGCACTTGTGCTGTGCATACTCCATTCTGATTTATGGAGTGTTTTTACTCTACTGTAGCACTTCACCATACTACATGGAAAGTGCATAGCACATATGTGGGCCTGTCTCAGAAGATGTTGATAGCTGTCTGTTAATCCTCATCAGATATTATATATATCGCTGGATCAGTGACAGGTCTTGTCTATCTTATGAGGTTTTAGAGAATTTCCTTCTTAGTGCATAGCTGCCTGTTATAATACGTTTTTTGAAGTGGTCGGCGCTGAATATTTTGGTATATTTATTGTCCTTTTAATCCTGAAGTTGGACTTTACAACCTTCGGGCTCTTGCACACGTGCCAGCTAAGTCCATTCAACAATTGCTTGTGTATTTCCTCTTCCCAGGCAGACCAGGTACATATGCTGCACTTGCCTTTACGATAGCACTGGTTTACGATATACACAAGTATAGCGGCACACAGCCATTCATGTCATTGATGGCCTGTGCTTTGCACTTGGACTGCCTGGGCAGTGGAAATATTCTGGTGAACAGGTTTAACCAGGATGTATGCAAGAGACCTTAATGGCTCCTAAATACATCTGTGTATTCAACTTAACCAATCCTCTGTAAATTCAATTTCTGCTGTGCTGCTTTTAATTTAATATAGAAACGATAAATTATTATATAGCACTACAGTTGTTTTGTGGTTGACATGCTAATTTGTGCAGCACATTCGTTTCTTTTTATTTTTTTTATTTTTTTTTTTTTTTAGTGTTAAATGCTTGCAAAAAACGGTGAAGGATGCTTATCACATCATATGCAAACCATGTGCTACTCAGCTTGATCTCTGTGCCAAATGTGGGAAAAATGAAGACATTGTTGTGCCGTAAGTAGTAGATTGTGATTCATTGAAATATCATTCTGTCCTTTGTAGTTGTGGTGTAGCTTGCAATGAAGACTTTGCTGTGAAAAATACTGCATGTTTGGATTAGAGAGTTCACAGAAGATTGTCCTTCCACTACTCTGAGAATGCTCAGAAAACCCAAATTATCACACAATTTAAAGCTGAGCTCCAGGCAAACCTCTTTTTTTATTTTGGATAAAGGAAGGGGAGAAAGAGACTGTCATGGTTTTTTTTTTTTTTTTTTGTCTGTTACCTTTTGGGAGTCGCAAACTGCTTTTAACCACTTGACCTCTGGAAGATTCACCCCCCTTCATGACCTGGCCATTTGGGCTACTTTAACTGACAAATGTGTGGTCATGCCATGCTGTACATAAATTAAATGTGTCATTTTTTTCCTCACAAATAGAGCTTTCTTTTGGTGGTATTTAATCACCACTGGGTTTTTTTTTGCGCTATAAAAAAACACACCGCCAATTTTGAAGAAAAACAATATTTTTTACTTTCTACTTTCTGAACATATCCAATAAAAAAATTAAAATAAAATTTCTTAAAATTATAAATTTAGGGCAATATGTATTCTACATATTTTTGTTAAAAAAAATCCCAATAAGTGCATGTTGGTTGGTTTGCCCAAAAGTTATAGCGTCTACAAATGATGGTGTATATATACTGGATTTTTTTTTTTCTTTTCATACTAGTAATGGCGGCGATCAGCGACCTTATAGCGGGACTGCAATATTATGGCAGACAATCGGACACTAACTGACTTTTGACTGGGAACCAGTGACACTAATACAGTGATCAGTACTAAAAATATACACTGTCACTGTACTAATAACACTGACTGGGAAGGGGTTAAACATCTAGGGCGAGTGTTTTTGTGTTTACTATGTGGTGTTTTTACTAAGGGATTTGCTGGATTTTATTCCCTGCTTTGCAGGCAAACAAAATCCAGCACATCCACGCTGACAGGACAGAGATCTGCCTTGTTTACATAGGCAGAGCTCTGTTCTGTCTTTTTCCTTGCTGATCTGCGGGTGGCGGCGGTCATTCATTGGCTGGCACCCGCTGATCGACTTGTGCAGTGACTAATCACATCACGAGCAGTGCGCTTCTACCCGGAAGTACCAGATCACGTATTGGGTATGTGATCCAGCATTGGTGAGCCACTTTGCCATTTAATAACGGCGTTGTGCGGTCAGAAAGTGGTTAAAACATAATTTCTACCCTTTCCCTGACTCTAACCCCCAGCACTTGAAGTTAGTATATTCAAAACTGCAGTTTTATTGAGCTGTCTACAAGTCACTGTACATGGCACACCAAAATTCTTTTTATTTTACTAGACCTGCCCAAAAATCACAAATCATTGCAAGGGTGGCATAAGCAAAGAAGGCCAGCAAATAAAGCAAATTCAGGCCAAAGCATTTGCCAATGCCTATGTACAGTATAGCTGCAATGTCACTTTGGGTTTACTAATCTTATAAGTAAATCTGTTTCAAACCAGAGCAATTCAAAGTGAGCATAAAATATAGGAAAACTCCTAGGTAGAAATACTTTTCACTAGGAAATCAAAACAGTAGATCCAGAGGTTCAGCCAAATGATATTTTGTGCAAATTTCATCTTTTCCAGATATAGTTTGTCTTGGCTCCTCTCCGCGTTGTTGGTCAGTGAGGCTGCACATTGCATTACAGAACCAATAGGGTGGCTTGGGAAGTGATTAGGCTAAGCCTGACATTTAAATCCTGATTCTTGTTACATCATCTGCCTTGGGATGCTCTGGGCAGCATTGCCCAGTCAGTCCCAAGACAGCCCCAATGCAAAGATATAGCGATTTGCCATGCTTCCTATGGCTTCAGTTCACACCACTGTGTTGCGGTGGTGTGCACAAGGAAAAAAGTACTGTATGCAGTACTTATTTTCAGCACAGTGGGTTGTGGTGCAAATCACGGCATCCCAACATCGCTGTATTGATAGAACCTACTGAAATGACACGTGACATTTCAATAACGTCCTAACAAAAAAAAAAAAAGAAAAACCATGCTATGCGCTGGAATTATTGCTTCAGCACTTTGTCTTCTCAGCACACACCAGCATGGACCCTGGTTCGAGAACAATATAACCTTGTCCTAAGTGCCCACCCAATGGCTGACAAGCAGCAAAGTAAAGCCAAAATTAGCGGCAGATGGACCATTTAGAGACAGATCTAACCTGTTTTAAGAGACCAAACAGCAGGTTGTGTCTTCCATTCGTCATTATGGAAAGTGCAGCATATCCACAGTTCTACTTTAAGGAAAGTAAAAGTCAGGCAGCTTGGTGCAACTTGAGATAAAATTGAGAAACCTTTTATTGATAATATATCAAGACATTAAAGAATCTTTCTCTTACGTTCACTGACAGACGCAGCCCTTCATTGACAAGTGGGGCTTATGCACATCCTACCAGGAGTAGACTAGGCAAATAGAAAAAAAGCACGCTGACCCCTCCCAGGGGGCCATCCTCACTCCAGCATATAACCCCCCTGCTCTGTATAGCATATCAGTTTTATTATGCCTAGACCTGGTTCCCTGCTGGGACCTGCGGTTCCACAGATTGTTTCTGATAGAAGACTGCTATCAAGTAGCCGGCTGGGGCTTAGAGGATATGCCTCCTTCTACACCCCCCTTCCCCCCGCACCGCCGCCATTTTGCCGTAGCCGTGGCCATTTTGTGGGCTATTTTGGCCTCTAGTGATGGATCGGCGGCCATTTTGCCATAGTCGAGGCCTGTGTAACAGGCTTTGGCCTCTTGTGACCGCTCGGCGGCCATGTTTGATGTGCCTGTGAATGAAAACATGCGGCTGACGCCGCTTCTTCCTCTTTCACTCTGGGACAGCGTGGATGGCACAGGGCGTCGCAGGCTCCTGACTGGCGGCAAGCACTCCTACTGGGACGCATCGTTCAAAGGGCAATCACACACAGCAATTATAGCTGGGCTCTCCCTGGGGTGCTGGTAGCGGTGGGTGCAATCCTCCTGGGTGTCTCCTGGTTGATCTGTGGGGCAGTGGTGGGGCTGCATTGTGGGGGTGTCAGGGCCTTTTGGCCTGTCAGTGTCCGGTGGAGCAATGGCAGTTGAACCTGCAGGTCCTTCCAAGGAGGAGTGGGTTGAAGCGCAACCTGCGCTGGGGACTCTGGTTCCCCTGGATCAGCTTAGATCAGTATTGGGGGAATTTTTTCCCCGGGAGGTGCCGTGCTAAGGGGGTGACTAAAAAGCGTCCACCCCCCCCCCCCTTCATCAGGGGAGGATTCTGAACCGGAAGGGGCCTCAGTGGTCACGGGGACCCCCGTGGAGCTCCCAGATGGTGAACTGGATCCCTCGGATGGTAAAGAAGACCAGGGGGCCTCAGTAGCGCGCGAGAGGGCGCTGGTGGCCTCCCTGATCGCCAATATCCGTGCGTCCTTGCGACTGGACCAAGCCGGGGAGTCGCAGGAGACTGCATACATATGTGGGTCTTTTAAGCCACCTAGGTCCCCTAGGGCTTATCCCTATGATCAATTCTTTGACCAGCTGGTCTATAAGGAATGGCAGCATCCGCAGAATTCCTTTGCCTTGCCCAAACGTTTCGCTGTGCGCTATCCCTTTGAGGATCGTTTTGTGAAGAAGTGGGCATCCCCCGCAGTGGACCCTCCGGTGGCTCGCCTGAATAAGGCAACGACCATCCCCTTGGAGGGTTCGCCCACTTTTAAGGATCCGGCCGATAGGCAGACGGAGGCGGTATCCAAGGCACTGTTCTTGTTGGCGGGGTCGGCCATGAGACCAGCCCTGGTGTCGGCAATGGTGGCGCAATCCCTTACGAGTGTGCGACTGAGTTGCACAATGAGTTGAGCTGTGGGAGCTCGCTTGAGGCGTCGCAGCGAGCAGACCATCTGATACAGGGTTTTCGGTGCCTGTGTGACGCAGCTTTGGACCTGCTTCCCATGCTGTCTAAAATGTTTTTGCAGTCATTATCAGACGGGTGCTGTGGTTACGCTGTTGGTCGGGTGACCATGCGTCTAAAAAGGGCCTCATGGATCTTCCCTTTCAGGGCGGTTGGCTCTTTGGGGCACAATTGGATGAAATCATTAAAGATTTCACCGGGGGGGAAGAGTACTTTTCTCCCGGAGCCCAGGCGGCGGGAGTTCCGCCGTAAGCAGGGTCCTGCTTCTTCGGGTCAGAAGAGGTTTTTTCGTGCAGCGGGCAATGGCTCAAAGCCTGGCAAGTCTGCCTCGGGATCCGGTAAATGACCCTGGCAGCGTAAGAGCGAAAAGGCGGAGGATAAGTCCTCCTCTGCATGATGGGTTGCCCCCACCCGATTCTTGGGTGGGGGGCCGACTTCTGGGGTCGCAGACAGGTGGACTGCCCGCATTTCTGACCGATGGGTGCAGGAAGTGGTGTCCTCTGGATACAGGATAGAGTTCAGCACTCTACCCCCAGACAGGTTCTTCCCATCGAACTTGAGACTCCCTCTGGGGCGTCGAGAGGTTCTCCTAGGGGCTGTTCAGAGGAACAAGGGGTGATTGTGCCGGTACCTCTGTCGGAAAGGTTTCGCGGCTTCTATTCAAACCTATTTGTGGTGCCCAAAAAGGGTGGGATCAGGCCAGTTCTGGACCTTAAAGCGCTAAACCACTTTGTGAAGGCGCAAAAGTTCAGAATGGAATCTGTCCGTTCGGTCGTGGCCGCCCTGCACCAAGGGGACTTAATGGCAACACTGGATATTGGGGACGCGTATCTCCATGTTCCCATTTGTACCCGGCACCAGCGCTTTCTGCGCTTTACGGTGGGGGATCTACATTATCAATTTGTGGCACTTCCCTTCGGTCTGGTCTCGGCTCCTCGGGTGTTCACCAAGCTGGTGGCTCTGGTGCTGGCGATCCTGAGGCAGAGAGGCATTGCGGTGGTAGCATACCTCGACGACTTACTCCTGCGAGCGGAGTCTGCTTCGGCCCTGGAGGAGAATGTGGCTATCACCATGGCCTCGTTGAAAGACTTCGGCTGGCTGATCAACCTGCAGAAGTCGACGTTGACCCCGTCCTGTGGACTGGAATATCTGGGTCTGATTCTGGACACGGAGCAGGCGAAAGTGTTCTTGCCTCCGGCCAAGTTACTAACACTGCAAGCAGTGGTGCGAACCCTGCTGTCATGCCAGTGGTCCTCCTTATGGTTCTGTATGCAGGTGTTGGGGCTCATGGTTTCAGCCTTCGAGGCGATACCTTACCCCCAGAGTCACACTCGGCTCCTGCAGCAAGCGATTCTGGCACGGTGGGACAAGTCTCCGCTGTCCCTGGACCAGCTGATCAGATTGGATCATCAGACCAGAGGATCGTTGACCTGGTGGCCTCGAGCCCCGGCTCAAACGTTGGGGAAGCCTTTCCTTCCCCTGAATTGGTCCATAGTCACGACGGACGCCAGCCTATCGGGCTGGGGGGTCCTGGGGCAGCTGTCTGCTCAGGGCCGTTGGTCTGTGCAGGAATCCCGCCTTCCGATAAATGTGCTGCAGCTAAGGGCAATCAGGCTCTGCCTCTCCCACTGGACGGTAAGGCTGGGCGGCCTCTCGGTTCGGGTTCAGTCGGACAACACCACGGCTGTGGCATACGTGAACCATCAGGGCGGAACAAGGAGCTCGGCAGCGGCTGCGGAAGCGGCTCTCATTCTGAGATGGGCAGAACTTCACATGCCGGCAATCTCCCCCATTTACATTCTGGGCGTAGAAAATTGGCAGGCGGACTTTCTCAGTCACCAGATGCTGGATCAGGGGGAATGGTCCCTACATCCAGAGGTGTTCCCCCAGATTTGCCACAAGTGGGGAACGCCAGACCTGGACCTCATGGCGTCCAGGTTCAATCACAAGGTGCAGACCTTTGTGTGCAGAACAAGGGACCCGTTGGCAGCCGCCACGGAGCGTGTTGGTAGCGCCTTGGGGTCGGTATCGGCTCCTGTACGCCTTCCCTCCCATCAAGCTTCTACCATGGCTACTGTGCAGGGTAGAAGTGGAGGGAATCCCGACAATTCTGGTAGCTCCGGATTGGCCTCGGCGACCTTGGTACGCCGACGTGGTGCGGATGGTGACAGATGTTTCCTGGCGTCTGCCGCTGCGAGAAGATATGCTGTCACAGGGACCCATCCTGCACCCTGCTTTACCCTCGCTGGCTTTGACGGCTTGGCTATTGAGTCCCAGGTGCTGAGGGATAGGGGTGTGTCTGACTCCGTGATCCCTACCATGCTTAAGGCGCACAAGTGTACGTCCCGCAAAATTTATCATCGCACCTGGAAGGCCTATATTGCCTGGTGCGAGGCGGGGGGGGGGGGGGGGTTGGAATCCCCGCTCTTATGTTGTGTCCCGGGTGCTGGCTTTTTTGCAGCAGGGCCTGGATAACAAGTTGTCCTTGAGTACTCTCAAGGGTCAGATTTTGGCTCTGGCGTTTTCTCTTTCAACGGCCTTTGGCGTCACACTCATTGATACGTACATTAGTACAGGGTGCATGCCATGTGGCTCCTCAGATAAGGTCGTCTTTGGCACCGTGGGATTTGAATTTGGTACTTTCTGTACTGCAGAAACCGCCATATGAGAAAATCAGGGATATTCCCCTACAATTGCTGTCGCAAAAAGTGGCTTTCTTGGTGGCCATCACATCTGCTAGGTGGGTGTCTGAGTTGGCAGCGTTGTCCTGTAAGTCTCCTTACTTGGTCCTTCATAAGGACAAGGCGGTCTTGCGACCTTCCCCTTCGTTTCTACCGAAGGTGGTCTCTTCTTTTCACATTAATGAGGATATTGTTCTCCCTTCATTGTGTCCGCACTCCTCGCATCCCAAGGAATTTGAGTTACATTCTTTGGATGTCGTGAGGGCTTTGCGGGTGTATTTGGCGGCTACAGCTTCTTTTAGGAAGTCTGACGTGTTGTTTGTGCTGACAGAAGGACTGCGCAAAGGGTTGGCGGCCTCGTCGGCTACTGTTTCCCGTTGGATCAGGCAGACCGTGACTCATGCGTATACTGTTCGGGGCAAAGTCCCTCCTTTTCCAGTCACGGCTCATTCCACCAGGGCAGTTAGTACTTCCTGGGCTTTCAGACATCACGCTTCGATGTCCCAGGTGTGCAAGGCGGCTACTTGGGCCTCGGTGCACACTTTTGCTAAGTTTTACAAAGTTGATGTGTCGGCATCTGCGGATGCTGCTTTTGGCCGTAAAGTTTTACAGGCGGTGGTGTAGACGCGGCTGGCGCCTCCTGAGAGGATTCTGTTGGGTACAGTTGTTGTTGTATACCCACCCCTCTTGAATGACACTGCTTTGGGACATCCCCACTTGTCAATGAAGGGCTGCGTCTGTCAGTGAACGTAAGAGAAAAAGGGATTTTATTAAGGACTTACCGTAAAATCCTTTTCTCTGAGTTCACTGACAGACGCAGCACCCACCCCTCTGTGTTGTGTTTGTATGGCTTGTTACGAACTGATATGCTATACAGAGCAGGGAGGTTATATGCTGGAGTGAGGACGGCCCCCTGGGAGGAGTCAGCTTGCATTTTTTCTATTTGCCTAGTCTACTCCTGGTAGGATGTGCATAAACCCCACTTGTCAATGAAGGGCTGCGTCTCTCAGTGAACTCAGAGAAAAGGATTTTACGGTAAGTTCTTAATAAAATCCCTTTATTTCACAGCAAAGTTGACACGTTTCAGCCCTACTCTGGGCCTTAGTCATAACAAATCTCTGGCACCAAACAGCTGATTAAAAACACTCTACAGCTGTAACAAGGGGAGGACATGCACAAAAGGATCAATCACAGGTAATGATTTATCACAAGTAATAGTTAAGCCCCTGAGCAGCTCTCCCACAATAATCAATGAGCAATAAAGAAGAAATGAAAAAGAAAATGAAAACTAAACCAACAATTACAATGTTTACAAATTACAATGATTACAAAAATCCTACCACAAATTACAGATGGAGTGCCAGGAGGTATGGGGGATCAACACAGGTGCAGATCTAGGTCCTACCTGCGGTTCAGACCCTGGTCTGCAACCTGAAGATCCACCAGACCTCCTTGTTTAGTAACCTCTGGTGTCGGTCAACCCCCCCCCCGCTTGCAGCCTGGAGAATTTTGCTAACCTCACCTGACTAAAATCCATCTCTTACGCCTAGTAAAAGTGGCACATACAGTACACAAAAACACTGGCTAGGCACACAGTTATCCCTTTGATTGCCCTAGATGTTTAATCCCTTACCAGCCAGTGTCATTAGTACAGTGATTCACTGTATTAGTGTCACTGATTCCCACAAAGTGCCGGTTAGTGTCCAGTTGTCTGCCGCAATATCGCAGTCTCGCTATAAGTCGCTGATTGCCGCCATTACTAGTATAAAAAAATAAATAGAAATTCCATAAATATATACCATAATTTGTAGACACAATACCATTTGTGTAAACCTATCAATATACGCTTATTGGGATTTTTTACCAAAAACATGGCGCAAAACAAATATTGGCCTATATTTTATTTTTTTGTACATTTTTTTTTATTGTATGTTTTATAGTAGAAAGTAAAAATTATGTGTTGGTCTGGTCATGAAGGGGGGTAAATCTTCCGGAGGTCAAATGGTTAAAAACATGAGATAAAACCACGCACAAGTAAAGTGCACCAAGGAAGAAGTGCACAACGTCAAAACGCTTTATGGGAATTAATCACAGGTCACTTTAAAAGCCTCAGACTCCCACCTCTGAGACACCAGCTGAGCGGCCAGGCTTCCTGACAATCATAACGTCCCTATGCTTCGGCTTGATGCATTTCACCACGCCCCATGGCCATGGCGAAATGCATCAAGGCGGAGCATAGTGACGTTGTCATGATTGTCACCAAGCCTGGTCGCTCAGCTTGTAAGTGGCCTTTACAACATGGTTTTTCTTTAAGTGAGTTCTCCTGTTTGAATTTAAAGTTATCCTTTTCTCAGACTTGGGGAGATAATATACAAATGTCACAAATATTGTATTATTTTCTATGTTCAAGGTATGCAAATCCCTTGGATATTTTAGGGCAGTTTTATTGACCGTAGCCTCTTAGGGGTCAAAAAGGGTACTTATATGATTGTATCATCTGTGGTGTCATTGGAACCTACCCTACTTAGGCCATTTAGTTGTCAGATACACAGGTTCTTCCACCCACACTTTATGGCAAATGGGTGATCTCTTAATTGTATAGTTAGCACATGTATAAAGGCATTCATGTCGTGATGTCTAAATTCCTTGCGGTTTGTAAGTTATGCCTCAGATTTGCATTGCTTGAAGTCTCCCTCTTTTACTTAGCACTTCAATGAAATCTGTTCACTTTGTGGGCAAAACTGCTAATGAGACTCAGGAGGCTCAAACACTACTGTCATCCGTTGATTGTTCGGAGCCTATTAAGAAAGCTTTTTTGGTTTAAAGCCCAGAAGGTAAGGCATTCATTGAAAAGCCTGGCTTGTAACAACGGCACCCTGAAGTAATTTTTTTGTCTGGAGAGACCTTTGTGTCTTTATTTCGTAAAGAGTGTCAAACTTTTAAGAAGTTTTTCTCAGTACGCAGGGAAATAAGGACACACAGGTTTAATATTATCTACAAAAAGTATATAGTAAAATTAAACGAAAATACTAATAAGAAATGGTAATAGGTGATGAAAAAAAGTAATGCTTTTTGCACTTACTCACTATTCTGTTTCTTAGGGTGAACAGAACACTATAGCTTGTCCTTTTGTTTGTGACTGTAGGTAAATTTAAAATGATGATCTTGCTGGCACTCATACATAGTTTGATGTGCAAATCTGACACTGAAGAAGACAATAGCAGCTTCAAATGGCCCCTATTTTGTTTTTCAGGTGGTTATATTATATTGTTCTGTCCTTGGCAAAGTCAGTATCGTGTATATTTTAGTTCTGCCTCCCTTTTGGCAATTTTGTAAAGACTTTTGGGTAGTGCAGCAAGGTTTGAAATGCCCTATATGTAGGACCACAGCGCTCTCTCACACAAAGCAGTCTGAGGCTAAGTGGGAAGTACAGGAGAAGGCAGGGCAACTTTGCACTTCCTTTCCAAAAGTTGCGATGTGCAGAATACAGTATCCTGGGTTTAAAGTGTCCCTAAAGGCAAAACTTTTATTTTTCATTTTGGGTAGCATAAGGTTTTTGTTGTTATCTGTTTACCATTAGGGGGATTTCTCTTCTTTTCCTGTCCCATAGCCATAACAGGAAGTGAGAGAAAATCCCTCAAGTCAGGTAATCGCAGCGTGTCACCAGGGCCACGGTACTATTGTCCCCATTGGAAGATTTCCCTCTATTCCTGTTCCGATGTCAACCCCAAATTTGGGATTTTCTTTCACTTTCAATAACGGTAAACAGGACAAATAGAGAGGGTGAATCTCCCTAAGGGGACCCAGACAGCAATAAAAACTGACAGGTATTTTAGTTCTTCTCCACTTTATCCAAATGCAAAAAATATCCTCTAGTGACACTTTAACCACTTTCGGACCTTCCTCCGTTGAATACCGTTGTTATGGTAGCAGATAGCTACTATAACCCCGGTATCATTTTATAACATAAACAGCATATAAAACATAGGAGAATTGACAACTTCACTTGTGCATCAAAGGTACCACTGCCAGGCTTCACCTCTACATGTTACGCCACCTTCCCATGTGGCTTTGTCTGGAGGAGTAACGTTTTATATGCTGTTTATGTTTTAAAGAAATGTGAATAGATTTTATATGGGGTAGAGTAGTCTTTACTCTGAGTATTGCTGGACGTACTGCACTATTGGAGCCTTTCTTTTTCATATCACCTGGGAGCCATTGGAGAGTAAGTCTAGGGAAGTGGTTTTATAGGAGACGTATGTATCTGAATGTGGAAGAATATTTGACATATATATGTGGCTAGACCCAGTGGGGTTGCTCATTGAGGTGAGCCTTCACTTCACATGGTGGAGGGTGCACGTTTGTTTTTCTGGCACTTACGAGGGACTTTCACAGTATAAGAATATTCACCCTCTTCTAGCTCTCTTTGAAAAGGACGTTATTCTTTTATTTTTTTGTTTTTTTCTGTTTTTTGGACTTTTGTTGTTTTTTGTTATTTTTTGCACAACTTGGCACAAGCACTTTTCTCTAACATTGTCACCAGCACTTTATATGAAAAACTCGTATTAACACTTATGCACTTCCCCCCCCCCCCCAAATTTCATGTATTATTTGTATTGGTCTGCCAACGATTGTTGGTTTCTGTTTTTTATGTACATTTTGCACAAGCTAGCATTGTCACTAACAATATATTTTTATATATTTAGGTCAGAAGACTTGAGAATTTTTTATTGCCAGTTTTATTGGATGATTTTATTAAGCTAGTGCGCATATGCTAGTTGGCTATACATATTGTTTTATAACACAGGGATTTGTATTGATATACTTTAACAGAGCTTCCACACTTACCCCTCTTCACCATTTATTTATGTGCTATTCACATTAGTGGTAGCAGCAGCTACGGTTTCCTCATTTCTAAATTCATTCTGAACAGCTATTAGACTGTCACCCGTCCATATTTACATTCATTAGTAATCATTACATTGAGCAGCTCACAGCTACCTATCTCTATCTCGGTCCTTAAGTGTTTAAGCTTCCAAAATCTGCTCTAGGGGTAAGATAATCTGTTCTGTCTCATGTGTTGTAATGATTATTAGATGCATCTTAAATTAAACACGTATGATCTTTTTTATTTGATTGTAGAATCGTCAGCGAATCACAGAAAGACGCATCTACAGCTGCTGAAAAAGCGGACAGAGACAGCAATACAGACAGTGACTTGGACTTTAATATAGACTTGGAGGTTTCAGATGATGAGTTGCCTGAGCGAGGGGACAAAGAAAAATGTAAATCTGTGTGTAAAAATACAACTGCTGTTAAAAGTTAATGGAAGTCCTCTGGTACACAATGTTTCTAACAACTTTAACATTCTCTTTCATCATTTCAGCAATATTGCGCATAAACTATTCAGTTGTGTTTAATGGAATTTGACGTTGTACTTATCACATTTCCTACGTTTCAGTGTACATAAACATGACAGAGGCCAGACCAAAGTCTTCATGTAGAAAGAAAAAAACTGAATACGTATATTTAAAGTATGTTCTGTTTAAGAGCAATTTTGACGCCAGCATGTGGCCTTACATCAGTAGTCTCCAAACTGTGGCCCTTTGCTTGCCGCTATCCGGCCCTGGGACACTACACCTCTATCCGGCCATTGGCTACAACTGACACCAATGATGGAGCACCATTTCTCCCACTGACACCAGTGGTGGGGCACTATTTCTCCCACAAACATCAATAATGGGGTGCTATTCCTCCCACTAATACCAACAATGGGGCACTGATGCCAAAAAGGCGTCACTATCATTCCCACTATAAACCAATGATGGGGCATTGTTTACTCCCACTGACCACAGTCCGGCCCCCCTAATGTCTGAAGGACAGTAAACTGGCCCTTTGTTTAGAAAGTTTAGAGCCCCCTGCCTTACATCTATGATTATGTATTTTTTCTTAGTGTATTCAGAATGTTAGGAGCAAACTTTTATCATGCTAATATTACAAGGATATATTTGCCTTGGGACCTACCTTGTTTGTCTTAATCTGCCAATTCTGTACAGTTCTTGATACTCTCTATTGTCTACATTAAATAAACTAGCAGTTGGCAGTGTTACTTGCTGCCTTATATCTTGTGCAATATGTGTTACTAAGTATGTGTGGCCTTCATTTTCAAATGAAGGCCAAATGAAACCACAATTTATGATTCATTTAGGTAATCATAGTTTTCATGATAGTAATCATACTGCATTGTTTGAAACATGGACTGAAAACCTACAAGCCCAGTTGCATTGTTTTAAGAAACCATAAAATATTAGCAGTATGCTTGTACCACCTACTGGGGTGATGCACAGCTGCACTTCAATTGTATTTACACTGTGGAAACATTTCCTTATGTGTGCTAAAATAAATGAAGAAAGTAATTTCTGACCAGACAGTGTTCTTCACAATGGGAAAAGGGTTAGGTGGCACCCGGGGTTTTCACTCATACCGGTTGAGGGGCTCTGGGATATCCTGAATGGAGAAAACTGGCGTTTGAGTTTTCTTCAGGGTTGGCAAATTTTGGTATGAGTCCTGGAGCACGGAGGCATTGTAGAGAATTGGGTGGATGAAGCCTCCAACCCTGGGTCCACATTTTGCCAGCAACCAGCACACTGATTGTTCAAATGTGCATAGGGTCTTTGTTAGGAAGCAGATTGTAGCTCAGGGCTAGCTCCCCCCCCCCCCCCCGTGCTTCTTGAGACAGAGTGAGTGTCTTGCTGCAGCAGCTCTTTACGGACACAAGGAGTGCATGTCTAGGTTCTGGCCTGAGAAGGCTTTCTGAGCAGGAGACCTGAGGGAGAAAAGGAGACACACAGCCTGAGCGGACCAAGACAGCCAGGAAGCTGTAGGAGTTTTTCTTTATTTTGGGGGGCTTTTGGATTGCTGAAAGAAAAAACTGTGTAGGAAACGCTTTAATGTTTTTTTTAACCACTTCCATACCTGGCCTGTTTTTTGGGTTCTGTGTTACGACTTAAAAACAGGTATTTTTGTTATAAAATTACTTAGAACCCCCAAACATTATATATATATTTTTTCTAACACCCTAGAGCAGGGATATGCAATTAGCGGACCTCCAGCTGTTGCAGAACTACAAGTCCCATGAGGCATAGCAAGACTGACAGCAACAAGCATGATACCCAGAGGCATGATGGGACTTGTAGTTTTGCAACAGCTGGAGGTCCACTAATTGCTTATCTCTGCCCTAGAGAATAACATGGCGGTCATTGCAAAACTTTGTCACACCGTATTTGCGCAGCGGTCTTCCAAGCCTGCATTTTTTTGAATAAATTCAGTTTTTTTTAGTTAAATAAGAAAACAGTAAAGTTAGGTCAATTTTTTTCCATATTGTGAAAGATAATGTTACGCCGAGTAAAATGATACCCAACATGTCATGCTTCAAAATTGTGTCCGCTCGCGGAATGGCGACAAACTTTGCAACTTAAAAATCTTTATTGGCGACATTTAAAAAATTCTACAGGTTAACAGTTTTGTGGTACAGAGGAGGTCTAGTGCTAGAACTATTGCTCTCGCTCTAACGATCGTGGCAATACCTCACATGTGTGTTTTGAACACAATTTTCATATGTGGGCGGGACTTACGTATGCGTTCGCTTCTGCGCGCGAGCTCGGCGGGACAGAGCGCTTTAAATTTTTTTTTTATTTTTATTCTTCCCTTTTTACTTTTTATTTTTACACTGTTCTTTTAAAAAAAAATGTTTTTGATCACTTTTATTCCTATTACAAGAAATGTAAATATTCCTTGTAATAGAAAAAAGCGTGACAGGTCCTCTTAAATATTAGATCTGGGGTCAAAAAGTCATCAGATCTCATATCTACAAATTTGAAAAAAATGACAGGCCAAAAAAAAACAAAAAAAAACGGGCCCTTTAAGTCCTTTGGGCGGAACTGACTTCTGACGTCCTTTCCGCCCTGCCGTACTATGGAGCCGAGTGAGTGGTTGCACATTTACAACCAGTAAACAGGGCCGGTGCAAGGATTTTTATCTACTCAGGCGAAGGTGCATTTTGGTGCCCCTCCCCTCCACAATGCAACCCCCCCACCCCCATATGGCTGGGCACAGTGTGGAAGTTTTAGTTTGCCTCACCTGTCAGCTGCCCATACCCAGTGAGGGTAAGCGGGAAATGGGATTATGCATTCCCTGCATACCCTGACTGGCTATGGGCAGCTGACAGGTGAGGCAACCAGGGACCAACTGGATCGATCACACCACAGTGCTGGAGGGCTTCTTTGACAGGTACATCTGCTATAATGTGCTAATATGCTGTGCATATTAGCACAATATGGTATATACCTCCAGAGGGCCCCTAAAAAGAAAAAAATATATACTGGACGTTACTACAACTTTAAAGATGCTTAGCTTAGAAAAAAAAATTGCTTTAGCAAGATTACTTACCAGTAGTAAAGGTTATCCCAAGCAGCTGGATCCTGGAGAATCTTCTGTACAGGGATGCCCCATCTTCTTCTAGTCTCTGAACTTATGCTGTGAGGGTTAATAGCCTTTGGGTCTTCTGTGAAGCATTCACAGATGCCTTCCCCCCCCCCCCAGCACACCTCTTCCACTTATGGCCCCCCATCTAGCAATGTCTCCGATCATTCCCCTTCCCCCACAACTATGCCTCCAATCACCCCCTCCCCTCCCTTCCCCAACCAGCACACCAACCTATGCCTTCAATCCTCCCTTCCCCACATCCAGCACACCCTCTTATGATGCCTCTAATCACCCCCCCCAGCACACCCACCTATGCCTCTAATCACCCCCCCCCCCAGCACACCCACTTATGCCTCTAATCACCTCCCCCCCCACACCAGCACACCCACCTATGCCTCTAATCACCCCCCCAGCACACCCACCTATGCCTCTAATCACCCC
>BLSH010555922.1:225082-260007 GCA_018402905.1 Glandirana rugosa
CCCCCCCCCCCCCCAGCACACCTGTGACGACATCATTATTCGTAATCTTCTTCTTGGTGTGTTTCTAAAGTCAGGCTGCGGTGCACACTGAGGGCGGGTCTGAAGGGTTTAAGCCCGCCCATATGTGATTAAGTTGTGCATCATGTACAGGCACTCCTTGGCATCTATGAGGAAGCTGAGGAGTGTCCAGAAAGCATGCACCGCCCCACTCCCTAACTTCCTTGCAGGATGGAGAGGGGAGGTCCCAGGCGGCTACCCAGTACTCGGTACTATCTACTAAAATGCCTGCACTGGGCACCTGTGCGGGGGGGGCGGGGGCACGGGCTATACAATATGCTGGGAGAGGGACGTCTCAGGCTATATAGTATGCCTATTGATACGGCAATGTGTGTGGGCGGCCGCGCTTAGTCCTGGGACACAGCTCAAAACTGCACTCGCGAAAACGCAAGATAGTTACCAATAACGTATCAGGTGTCAAATTTAACCGCCCCTGCCTGCCTGGCGCCCTAAGGCCGCTGCCCAACCCGCCTTATGCTGGCTCCAGCCCTGCCAGTACAGATTAGCTTTTCATGGCTCTGTTTTGCCTTGGTAAGAAACTGCACAGTCCTCCCTGTAATCCTAAAGCTATTGTTAAGGAATGAGTGAATTGAGACTATCAGTTTTACAGATGGACATATTTAATAGCCATGATTTATAAAAACCATCAGCCTCTCAGGGATGTATTGTACCTAGACTATTAAGCTGACATAACTGTTCATTTAGCTTTCTAAACGTATTTTATATATGTCAAGTCTGTTTTTGTATAATTACTCTTTTCTTTGAAATTTATTTTCAATGTGTGTGTCTTTTCTGCATTTAAATAAATCCGTAGTGTGGTGATTCTCACTAGATTTAAAACTGCCTTTAGCAAACACACTGCATAAAGTGCCACAATATACAGCTTGCCACTGCTACTGCCTGTAAAGTTTGGGATTACTAGGCACACCTCTTTCCAAATCCTTAAAGGCAGTGCTTTGAGTACCTGGCCAAATACTTCCCAGGCCCAAACATTAGGGGGTTGGTCAGGTAGTTCCTAGGGCTATGCAAATAACTAACAAGAAGTCTGTATTTTCATATACATTTTAGCTCCAGTGGCTATCTTCAGAGCTGGGTGGTGGCAGTAAACAGTCTCATTTTATCCTATCATTTATAACTCTGCTACAAGTTTACTTTAAATAATTGTTTTCTTTTTAACATTTGGTAAAATTTACAAAAATGTGTAAAGTAATGCAATCCACATGCTGTTCAGCTTAGAAAATAGACATTCCTATTGCAAGCTTGATTTCAACTTTTAGCTCAATGGGGAGGTATGTATCAGATAATAACTTTGTTCAAATCCATTAATGAGCTGAGTATATGAAAGTATAAGAATTAGATGTGTGAAAAAATACTGCCTCACTTTACCCTTTTAACTTAAAAAGTTAAAATTTGAAATTAAATTGAACTCCATCACTGGTACCTACTGTTAGGGACTTATTCGCTTCGCACAACATCTTGCTAATGTGGATAAGCTCGCTGCTGCTGTGCGTAAAAGCCTCAGCATTGTAGAACTTCCTCTTTTTTTACCCAAAAGGGCATGGCCAGATCCTGGCTGGCCATGCCCTTTTGGGTAAAAAAGAGGCCTGTGGCATCTACAAAGACAAATCTTTGCTGAACTCTATCCAGTAGCAAAGAGTTCATTAAAATTAGTCTGTCCTGGTAGTTGATACTGCAGTCTCAGTCTTAAACAAATATTTCACTGTACCAATTGAAGTTGTTCTTTCATTCAACAATTCTGCAGATAGAACGTTTGATAGACTTCTTCTAAAGTCTTATCTCGCTCTTAACAGGCCCATCCATCCAACCAGCTCTTGCTGTAGATTCAGTATGTTAAACATGCAGCTAACTGGACTAAGGCCATAAATGACCAAGAGGATCCTGTATTCCAGGACCAAGCTTTAAAGGCACAATTGCCTTCTGCTCTGCTCTTTTGGGTAGTTGCCCTAGATCATGTCACAAATTATGTTATGAATATAAAATAAAATCAAGCTGCAAGCGTGATTTTAAAATAAAATCAAGTGCAAATTCAAATATACAAATTAACACCTAAACTCAAAATAACAACATGCTCTGCTAAACATGCATATAAATGATAAAATCATACATGAAAATTAACAATCAACAAAATCCTGTGTATATACAAAAATAAATCTGTGCACCACTGTGTAAAACTTATCAACAGTGTTCAGTGGGAAACAAATTACAGTATAATGTCCCAAACATAATGATGAATGTGCAACTGTTTCATTACCCCTCTTTGTAATCAGTGCTCATAAAGTCTGTAAACCACTCCACTGTGGTGTCTTATATATACTGTAAAGGCTCATGCTCTTTTAAATCTTTTGGTGATCAAACCTCTTCCTCAGGTGAAATCCACCACTAAGGGCACACACTCGCCTTCTAAGGATGACCTCAAACTCAGTAACCACACTTTGGAATCCTGGAGTGATTAGCAGATGACAACTCAAAAAAACAGGGAAAACTCAATAAAACATATTTATTAGTCAGATAAAAAGATGCACTTACATGTGGGTAAAACTAAAATCACTTTTAAACTTCCACTTTAAAAGCATAGATTGGCAAGGCTGCTTGGCAGGCGGGACTGTGTATCCACTCTCATTGCAGAGATCCAAAAAGTTGCTCTTCTTCTCCAAAGCAGTTCTCTCCTCAACAGCATCTTCCATAGGCCCTGTCCAATGCGTTTTGTCATCATGACATCAGGGGAAGCAAGCATATTTCCAGAATGGTCTTTATTTCCATTCACATGTAAGCAATCCTGTGGTTCAAAGAATTGAAGCTGCCAGCAAACAGTGCTCCACAGGTATGCCCTTTCGACGCAGACATGTTTTTATGAGACACTTAAACAATTTATAAAAGATAGCACAGGAAGGAAGGTCTTACTACTACAGGGAAAGATTTCAAAGCCCCCCTCCTTAGGAGCCTCTACCTCCTTAACTAGTTCCAGTCCAGGCCAATTCTGACATTCCTGTTCTACATGTAAAAATCAGCATTTATTTTATTTGTTTTGTTTTTTTTTGCTAGAAAACTACTTAGAACCCCCAACCATTATATATTTTTAACCCTTATACATTTTTAAACCAGTATAAAATGGTGGGTGTTGCGTATGTTTATGTCACATATTATTTGCAAAGCGGTTTTTCAAATGTAAATTTCTTGGAAAGAATACACTTTATTGAATTTTAATGCACAAAAACACAACATAATACCCAATTGTTTGGTAAAATATAAAAGCTGTAGTGTAGTTGCACTGAGTAACTAGATACCAAATATGTAATGCTTTAAAATTGCATACGCTCATGGAAAGGCATCCAACTACAGTACCTAAAACTCACCATAGGTGATGCACTGCCCTCTTTCTTCACAAGTGCCATCCTCTCTTCCTAAGGTGATATCAGTCATAGTCCTACCATCCTAATGCCTTGCTCCAAGGCATCAAAAGGAAATTTCTCTTCATTGACTGGACATAGAGCCATTGGAGTTTAACTCAAAGCAACAGCTGCTATCAGGAAGATGCATTCCCTATTTGTCCTCAGCGTCTCGCAAGGGACACACTGCTTCCAAGTCTACCATGGCTCCATGGATAAGATATCTGATCGCTGGAGTAAGCATTGTCGAGGACAAATCTCCGCCTGTTCTTTTATGCACTTATTCCACCAGATGGGTGAGTTTCCTGGGCTTTCTGGCACTAGATCTCTGTAGCCCAGCTTTGTAAAGTCGCCACCTGGTCTTCTGTTCAAAGTTTTACTGGGTGAACATTTAATCTGCTGCAGATGCAGGTTTTGACTGCATGGTTCTTACAACAGCACACTTATGTTGGGTCTGTTGACCCTTGTTGGGCCACAGTTCTGTTCGCCTGGCTGTTACCCACCCTTCACATTCATTGTTATGTAACATCCCTGAATCTATGAATACTTTGCCTGTGTCCTGTAGGGTACAACAGGAATTTTGACTTGCCTGTAAATTCCATATCTTGTACAGTACAGGACACAGGCCACCCTCCAATTCATTCTTTGGTTACTCTGCATTGCTTGCTACAAAACTGAGGTCTCAGAGTGGGGTAGTGTTTTAGGGGAGGTGCTCAGGGGGCATGTCCTCGAAACTTTGCCAGTGTCCAATCACTTAAAAGTATGAGCCTATAGCTCAGGGTCTGTTCTTCTTATTATTATTATTATTATTATTAAGGATTTATATAGCACCAACAGTTTGCACAGAGCTTTACAATATAAAAAGGGAGAAGGTACAGTTACAATACAATAAAATGTAAAAGGACCCTGTTCTTAAGACCTTACAATCTGAGAGGGTGGGGCAAGTGGCACAAAAGGTTATAACTCTGGGGGATGAGCTGATGGAAGTGATAAAAGATTACTTGCAGGCGTGATGGACTTTCCTTAAGAGATGAGCTTTCAGGGATCGCCTAAAGGCAGCCAGAGTAGGAGATAGCTGGACAGATTGCGGTAGAGAGTTCCAGAGGATGGGAGAGGTTCTAGAAAAATCCTGGAGACAAGCATGGGAGGAGGAGACAAGGGAGCTTGAGAGCAGGAGGTCTTGAGAGCAGCGGAGAGGATGATTTGGGTGATATTTGGAGACAAGATTGGTGATGTAGCTCGGGGCAGAGTTGTTAATGGCTTTGTTTTGTTTTTTGTTAGTATTTTGAATTTAATTCACTGAGCAATCGGAAGCCAGTGTAGGGATTGGAGGAGAGGGGTAGCAGACACTGAGTGGTTGGAAAGGTAGATAAGTCTGGCAGCAGCATTCATGATAAACTGAAGAGGGTATAGACTATGGAGAGGTAGGCCTAAGAGAACGGAGTAGGGATAGCCTATGGAGAGGTAGACCTATGAGAAGGGAGTCCTATGAATACTTTGCCTTTGTCTTGTACTCCAAGATATGGAATTTTATAGGCAAGTCAAAATTTTGCCTTTTATATTTTTACATTTTTGATTGTAAGATGTGTAAGCATCTACTATGTGAAATGAATTTTGTGCAAATTCTTGATAGCAAATAACGGTTACTATTGTTCATAGTTTGGAGTGACACCTTGTGGTTAATTTGCTAATTGCGTTTAACTTTGTCTCTGAATAACAGCATCATTTTACTATGATATCGGGTTTTTTTTTTTCTTTAGGTTTGTCACACTGTGGAGGACAATGCTATTTAGATGAACTACTAATATTTTACTGTTATTTTTTTAAAGCTCCAAGTTATATTAACTGTTTATGAAAAAAAAATGGCAAGTCCAGAAAGCTCATTTTAACTGCATCTCTATAGTACTCCAAGCCATATGTGTTTGGAAGAACTAAACTCTTTAAGCTGTGCCTAACAAAAAGGCAAACAGAGCTAAATACAAGTCTCCATTATTCCCTGGGGCTGATTTGCCTGCACGTAATTCTTTTTCCATTGCTGACTTATCATGTTTGACATTTGTGAGGTCTTATGAACCCTAACTATGTGGAGAGTAGTACTGCGCACAGTACAACCCTCATTTTTCCCATAATTTGCAATCTGGTAACAAAAAGTAAAATTTAACACCATTGCTGCCGGAGCCATTTTTTCTTTTTTTGTTTGTTTTTTATTATATCACGTGGCATTAGTGCACATGTTTATCAACTCCTTTGTGATTCCAACAAAAAGTCAGGGTAATTTTAAAAGCCCATGCTGCTGCTGATGTAAGCCTTAGATTGGTGGCAGCAAATTGGTTAAAACATCTGTGGTAGACAACCGTGGACGGTGACATATTGGATGAAATACAGCCCAGCTTAAGACAGATTTGATGAACAGTAGACAAAAAGTCCTCAAGACTCTCTTTGATGCAGTTTTGTAAATGGCCATGGCTAGCAAAGCACATCTGTGAGGTTGATTTTTTTTTTATTTTTTATTACTTACCACTAAACTTTCATACGTCTCAAGCGCTCAACTCTTATTTCTATCCCATAGCAGCCAGCCACAGTGTTCTTGAGCAATAGCCACACCAGTGCAGCATTACCAGTCGAATGCAGCCAGCCATAGTGTTACCTATTGCTAGCAACACTAATACAGTGTCAACAGACAAGTGCAGTCAGCTACAGTGTCTCTGATTTCTGGCAACACCAGTGCAGCTAGTAACAGTATTCCTGATCATTGCCAGACCAGTATAAGCCAGTAACAGTGTGCCTGAGCACTATCACACCAGTCAGTGTCAGCAGAACACTGCAGTCAGAAGCAGTGTTCCTAATTACTAGACACCGTAGTCACAGTGTCTCTGATAGCCACCAGATCAGTGCAGCTAGCAACAGCATTGCCGCTACATCGGTCACAATATCACTAGTCTGCCTGATCACTGCTGCATCAGTTTTGACAGACCAGTGTATACCAGCAACAGTGTTTCTGATCACTGCCATGCTAATGCCAGTGTTGGCAGAGCAGCCATCAACCGTGTTCCTGGTGATGCCAGTGTAGACCGTAAGAGAGTCTTGATTGCTAGCCATACTTGGGAGTAGCAGAATGTGTTTTCTGTTATTTCTAAGTATGCCTATGCTGGGTTTTAAAAATATCTTATTGAAAAAATTGTGTATAATTAAATACATTTTTAATTTTCTTAAATTTCCAAACACTTGTGCAAAAAATGTAAACCTTAAAACTCTCACAATGACTCTTAGTATTTACCTTGAAGGGCCTTCTTTTCAAAATGTGGTCATTTTGTGGGTGTATCTAATGCCCTGGTATGCCAGGGACTCCACAAATGTGATATGTAGTCAGGAAATTAGATAAAGCCTGAAAGTGCTCCCTGGATTTTGGCCTCCCTATGCATCTAGGCAGCAAAAAAAGTCCCATGTGGTATCCCCATACTTGGAAGGCGTAAAGAAAATGTGTTTTGGTGTGTAATTTTAAGTATGCATATGCTGTGTGCTAGAAATAACTTAAAGCGGAGTTCCACCCTAAAGTGGAACTTCCGCTGGTTGCATTCCTCCCCCCCTCAGGTGTCACATTTGGCGCCTTTCGGGGGGGAGGGGGAAGAGGACACCTGTCTTTAGACAGGTGTCCTTTTCCACACTTCCGGGAGCTCTGACCGGCGGACGCGGCCGCTGACGTCAGAAGCCCGGCTCCCTCCTCCCTGCTCGCTCTGCTACTGGCCGCCTGGCCAGTAGCAGAGCGCGGCAGAGCTCGCGCATGCGCGGTAAGGTGCCCGGCGTGAAGCTGTACTGCTTACACGTCCGGGTTCCCTTACCCGCGATGGAGGCGGCTGCACCCATCCCCCGATCCAAAGATCGGCGGCGGGTGCCGACATCGCTGGACTCCAGGACAGGTAAGTGTCCTAATATTAAAAGTCAGCAGCTACTGTATGTGTAGCTGCTGACTTTTAATTTTTTTTTTTTAGCCCGGACCTCCGCTTTAAATGCCATCTTTGTGGGGGGGGGGGAGTATGGCAAAAAATTACAGCTTCCAAAAGCTCACCTTGTCTCTTACTAAATATCCTGGAGTATCTAATTTCCAAAAAGGGATCATTTTAAGGGTATTTGCACTGTCCTGGGATTTTAGGGCTTCAAGAAACGCACATCAGGTTTGATATCTTTCATATATACACCATAGTTTTTAGACTCCTTTTTTTGTTTTTCTTTACCAAAGAAATGTAGCAGAATTAGTTTTAATCTATGAAGAAATATGATTTATTTGCAACAATTTATCATAAAGGCTAAGGAAAACTGTTTGTTTTTGGTGGTTAATATCACCAAAAAAAAGCTATATCTGTCTCAAAATAATGATATACAGTAGCATTAATTTTGGTATAGTGTTTAATGATCACATAATTGTCAAAGTATTACCGTACTAAAAAATTATCTGATCAGGAGAGGGATTTAACATAACCGCCAACAAGTGGTTAATAAAAAACAATGTGAATTGTGGTGATACCCCCCATTTAGGGTTTAATGGCAGTAAAGATGTTAGAAAGCTCTGTCAAATTACAAAAAAGTATTGCAAATTTGGTATAGAAATTCCTTACAAAATGTTATTGGTAAAGACTCGACACAAGCAAATTAAAAAGTGGAGCTCTGGTTATACACAAATAGGACATGTATTACATGCAAATGACTCATAACAGAAAAGGGAAATGGCATACTCCGCAGCCTAATGGCTGCATGAGGTCCCCTACGCATTTCAACCATTCATGGCTATACATAGGTCTTCTTCAGGGGGATAGCAAGCAAACCCTTTCTATAAGAATATTTGAAAATAATGTAATTAGAATCATACATGTTCTCTGCAAAAGCATTTGACATTCAAGTGACAGATTTTTAGCACTTACATTTGTTGCAAGATAGTTGCTAGGTGCAAATCCCAAATAGCTAGAGCATATTAAAATTGTGAATGTGAAACATCTCTGCCTGCAACCCAGGAACGGGCCTCATCGTCAACCGAAAGAACTTGCAAGAGGCCACACTCAGTCCTCTCTGTTTGAGGGGAGGTTGCGATTATTTTGTTTCCTGGGATAGCAAAAGCAATTATGATAAGGTTTTTATAAAAGGGAAGGTATATGTAATAGACTGACTGTGGTAAATAAGCAGTCGCTTTAGTACATAAAGACATTATATAGGTATATACCGGGAACTTCCAAAAGCTATGGCGGCAGTTCATATTTCTTATTATTGTAAGAGTTTATCATATGAAATTTATGGGCAAGCAAAAGTACAGACTATAATAGGCAACAAACTTTAATGTTATTGGAAGGGCAAAAATACATGCATAAATGCATTTAAGCATTAAGATGGACTTTTTATATATTTATATATATATATATATATATATATATATATATATATATATATATATATATATATATATATATATATATATACATACACACACACACACACACACACACACACCTAAAAGTGCATTTAGTGGTGGAGTCAAAAGTACTTACTGGCAGCCTGAAGATAAAAATACTGAAGGTATTCACAATCTCATCAATAGAGCCCGTTCCTGGGTGGCAGGCAGAGATGTTTCACAGTGAGCTTGTGCAGCTTTGCTTTTATACTAATCAAAATTTTAATATGTTTTGGCTATTTGGAACTTGTACCTAGCAACTATCTTGCAACAAATGTATGCGCTAAAAGTCTGTCACTTGAATGTCAATTGCTTTTGCACATAACATGTATGATTCTAATTACATTATTTTCAAATATTCTTATAGAAAGGGTTTGCTTGCTATCCCTCTGAAGAAGACCTATGTATATCCATGAATGGTCGAAACGCACAGGTGACCTCATGCAGCCATCAGGCTGCGGAGTATGCCATTTTCTTTTTCTGTTATGAATCATTTGCATGTAATACATGTCCTATTTGTGTATAACCAGAGCTCCTCTTTTTAATTTGCTTGTGTGGACTCTTTACTAATAAAATTTTGTAAGGAATTTCTATACCAAATTTGCAATGCTTTTTTTGTAATTTGACAAAGAGTTTTCTAACCTCTTTACTGCCATTAAACCCTAAATGGGGGGTATCACCACAATTCACCTATTATAAAGGGGGAGGCAGTAACCTTTAGGTCTCGCCATTAGCACCAATTTTTCCAAATTAATAAAAAACGTTTCCCCCTATACTTTATGAACTCTAGACATTGCATTAATCACTCCGACCAGTTTTTTGTAGCAAAACAGCATGTTCCAGTGTCCTTCCTGTCCTGTCTCTCCCCACTTAGTACCTAATGCAATATGACAAGGATACAAATATTAGCAGCAGCTTTAATAGAATACCTCGAGCATTGGAGGAACAGAAAAATACATCTGGACAAAGTATTCGGGAATTTCCTACAAGATGGGATGTTGGAAGAAGAAAATTCCAATATTGTAGTGGAGGATTCTGATTTAGAATTTTTTTTTTTTTTTTTAAATAGAGAATTTATTGGCTGAACTAAGGATTTGGTGCATTAAAGCCACCTTGCAGTATGTAAACTTTGGGATAGTACCAATAGGTTTACAATTGTATAAAACACCTAGTGTTATCCAAATGAGCAAAGAATTTGAAAATAAGTGGTATATAAAACTAGACACTGCCCTACACTTAATACAACTCATTTTCCAAGTGCATAAAAACAATATGGCATTTAATAAAAATATGAAACAATAAAGAAAAACAATATTGTAAGGCTATGGCTAAAAATTATGAAGTTCAAAAACTCAATTAGCATAATTTTAGGGACTGCAGGATTTCCATGACTATATTATTCAGATTGATCTGCTTTTTCAAGAGGAGGAAAAGTGGTTTAATTGAGAAGATAATAGAGAAGTTGATAAGGGACAGAAAGGATTAGAAGAAAAGTTTTCAGTACAGTTACAACATTAGGAGTAAACACTAAAAAGAATACAGTGGTAATGAATAGGGCGATATCACTAAACAGGGGGGTGTGCAGGAGGACACACTTTAAAGCAAGGATGAGTGGAAAGTGGTAAAGAGAATAGGAAAGTAAATGTAAAAAATAGAAGATCACAACAGATGAGTCATTTTGTAAACCAAACTGGTGTACCCTCTGAGGGGAGCAACAGAGGAAATGTTCAGTGTGAGACAAATAAGAGAAATGGAAGTGGGACGACCAGCACTGGAATAGAGGATATAAAGAAAAATGGAATAATTTTTGTAGGGAACAGATTTACTAGCATGTAGAGAGAACCGTGAGAGGATAATTTTTTAGATCTCAGCAACATACAGTAGAGAGGTTAAAAAATAAAAACAAATAGAATATGCAGAAAGAGACTAGGAAAGAAATAAGTGGTGAGGAAAAAAAGAAAAGGAAAGATTTGGAACAAAATACAGGTATCTACTGTCTACATTTTGAGCAATAGGATACTAACAAAGGATGAAACTAAGGTATTAAATAATACCTCTTAAAAGTACCTACATAACCTAATATGCATACATAGAGTGCCCCCCCCCCCCTTTCTGGGAACAACCATATTCAACACTGACCTCTTAATTTTTCTCTATGTCCTAAAGCATTTTTTAAAGGAACAGTTGTCAAAATCACCTCATAACCCATTTGTGGTCAAACCCTTCAATGCCATAATTCCTGTCTGTCCCAGTTGCTCATTGCTGGTCTTTATATGGTATAGAGTATGTTAATCACTGATTCTCCTCCCAAGAGCTCAAATTATTTTCTCAACTGCAGGAAAAGGTTGGCCTACCCTCCAAATTACTGTTCCACTATTATCAACTTTACCATGTGGCACAATGCAAAGAACCCCTCTACTTCTCTGCCCTTTTGAACAGCTCTTAAGAAGGTCACATACATCTTAAATAGATTCCACATACTATTCAACCCTTGGTGCAGTCTATAGGTCCAGATATCAACAGGCCCAAACTAAGTTTTCCACCCCATTTCTTCAACTTACTGATCAATATTGGTCAGAGTTTGAAGTGATTGTAAAGGCATATATATATTTTTTAAATCGCAAACCAATGGTTTTGCACAGCGCAGCCTCGATCGTCCTCTTCTAGAGTCCCCCTCCGGCACTCCTGTCCCCTCCCTCCTGCCAGGTGCCCACAATGGCAAGCAGCTTGTTATGGGAGCAACCAATCAGGCTCACTCCCGTGTGTCCTTTCACACACAGTTGCTGCTCAGCCCCGCCCCCGCTCTCTCCTCAATGGCTGTGATTGACAGTAGCTGGAGCCAATGGCTCATGCTGCTGTCTCAACGAATGAAGAGTGAGAGACCCGGGATAGCCGAGGCTTTTGTGCACATCGCTGAATTGAGATGGGTAGGTATTGGGGGGCTGCTAGAATGCATGAAGATAAAAAACATTGAGCCTTTACAACCACTTTAAGTACACTGGTAAGGGCCCTGTGACATGGGCCCACATTAGACTCCATAAAATAAAAATAGGCCTACATTCTTCCTCAACCTATTTTCTATTTTCTTTCCCTTTTCCCCAGTTTCTGGACTTTGTCCAAGACTTTTGATCAAGAGTTATTGGTTTAATCTCCACCGCTCTAGGGCTCCCTAAAATCTACCATCCTAAAAACTGTCTACTGGGTATCATTTGAGACCTGCAGAAACATTTTAACATGGAGAGAGCCCTTTTCCCTCTCCATTAACACAATGAGATGTGAGAGACCATTGATTTTGTTTTAGATTTCTTTGTTATTGTCTTTTACAGATTGAAAATCAATAAGGCATACCGTATATACTCGCGTATAAGACGAGTTTTTTGACACGGATTTTGTGTCAAAAAACCGAGATTCGTCTTATGCGCGAGTCAACAGCCGGTATGAGCGCGGGGAAACATTCCGATGCATTCCAGGCATTCCAGGGATGCCGGGGATGCCGTCACGTCCGCTGACTGCCTGCTGGAGGGCGGAACTTCAGCTCAGTCACACTTGCGACGTGACTGGGCTGAAGGTAAGGGCAGAGCACACAGGCACTTCCTATGAAAGGAATAAGGCTGCCGTGTCCTTATGTAAATGTAAAAGAAAAGAAAACAGTTTGGCAATTCGATTAACTAACCATATTAACCCTTATTGTGTGAACAATAAGGGTTAATATGGTCAGATATCCAAATGACAAAACTGTGGGTTTTTTTTTTCTTTGCATTTGACATATGTGAAGAACACAGCAGCCTTATTCAATACATAGGAAGTAAGTATACTGTACTGTAAAAAATAAACAGTTGTACACACACACACACACACTCCCGATTACATGGCCTCTTCCTATGTTAGGGTCCCTAGATGGATTTGGGGTCTTTTAGACCCCAAATCTCTTCTAAAGAGGACCTGTCATTAAAAAAAATTGGTAATTTTTTTTTGGCATCTATTTTTATCTTTGAAATTTACCAGTGGCTGCTGCATTTGCCACTTAGGCTTATACGTGAGTCAATAAGTTTTCCCATATTTTTTGGGCAAAAGTAGGGGGGTCGACTTATACACGGGTCGACTTATACACGAGTATATACGGTATCTTTAAAAAAAGGATATTCTTAAAAAGGTATAACATTCATTCCAATCACAACCATAAAGACATTTCAAGTGTATGTTGATAAACAGAAAATTGTGGGGAAATTAACCTTGAAAAACTATTGTCTATTTAGTACAAAAACGAATAAAATGCAAAATCTAAATTCACTACAACAAAGAAGTTACCCTCCTATATTAGGGGCATAGAACTCAGGACATAAGAGAACTCAACACAGCGAAATTAAATGACAGGTGCAATGTAAGATCATTGTATACTATAATGGAACACAAACAAGGAATTCAAGCATTGATATTTTTTTCTTTTAGAGCCGGTTCACACATAGGCGATCTGACTTGCAGGGTGACTCAGCGTGACTTCTGTAATAGAAGTCAATGCAAGTAGCCCCAAAAGTAGTACAGGAACCTTTTTCTAAGTTGGAGCGACTTAAGTCGCTCCTAATAAACAGTTCCATTGCAATGCATGGAGGTGAGTCGTCTGACAAGTCGTGACAGTGTGAACTGGCACTAACAGGACATTGATATGGAGAAAAAGAGTGTTGCAATGTGTAGAGTTTGCACAACATTTATTTTTGGTTTACCGGTAAGCTCTTCCTACAATTGAGTGGATCAGCTATGGGCTGCAAGTTTGCACCAGGGTACACGAACCTGTTCATGGGGCTTTGGGAAAATTGCACTATACAAAAATGTAATTTTATGGCATCAATTGGATTTACTTTTCAAAGGACTCGTTAGTCCAGATTGAGATTTAGAATTTAGAAAAAACTATCGCACTAAAGCGGTATTTTTTTTAAATTTTCGATCCAAGAATGGGAGTTATGGATACAAAACTAATCACCAAGATTTATCAGAAACCCACAGACTGGTCTGTGGTCTGGAATGCTCTGTTGAAAACTAATAGTTGCCATTTTAGAACATGGATCAAAAATATACTGTACACAAGGGACAATTCTTCTGGTTTAAACAGGACCGTAAGGAGTTAGAGACATTTAGTCAATAAGGTATAGAAATTTCCAAAAGAGTCTAAGCCTGAGCTACTACAGTGAGGGATGCGATATTCTGTGTGCTGTGCCGAGTGGCTGCCTTCTGTATAGTAACTACAGGGGGTTGCCTGCTTGATATGGCCACAATCTTGAGAACACCTTGCATTTTTCTCAAAAAGTGCAGTGTTCTGATTGGATACGATGGAGTGGAGGGGTAGTGAGGTCACAATCTCCACACCTCTGAATGCCAGCCTTGCCAAGTTAGTGACCCACTGTGGTTACTATGCAGAAGAAGGGCAGCAGTTTGGCACAACATCTGGAGAGATCAAGGTTCTCACTGTACAGTAACTCGGGCTTCAACAATAATATCACATAGGCATGCTGCCAGGCTGGCCCAATGTAAGAATGCAAAGCATAAAATCACTGGAGTTTAGCGTTTCACTGAAATTTATATCCCCTATGAGAAGGGGCCCTTGCTTGTTTTCCTTGTGACTTTTGCCACCTGGATAGAAAGTAAATGGAAAATTACATTTTAACAGTTGTCACTGGAACCGAACTATGAGAAGGGGTCCTTGCTTGTTTTCCTTGTGACTTTTGCCACCTGGATAGAAAGGAAATGGAAAATTATATTTTAACAGTTGTCACTGGAACAGAAAGTGAGGAGCAAAATTTCAGGTGGACACATGTTAGGGTGACATTTCCCATTGTTTTGGGGATTTTCTGTTGTGTTCCTCAACACACTTTTGGAAAGCTCCCCAGTTCGAAGGCACAGCAACAAAAACCTGGCAGAGATTTTAACTTCTCACCTCACTATGCAATGTTAACAAAAAGTTTAGGCTAGAGACCTACTTTATGATCAGATGACACCTAAAATATGTTTCCAGAGCACAGCTTATATGCGCATAGCAACTTGCTGGACCCCAACAAAACAATAATTTAGTAACTGTTCTTCCCTGTTCACATGATAAGGTTACTGACAGTAGCTCAGTGAAGCACTTCAAAGAATAGAATACCTGGACTTGGTAAGATTGAATCACCAGTATTAGGCTATATGCACACTGGACTTACAAAAAACAACTGTCCCCTTGGTAGGAAAAAACGATCATATAGAGCATTTTTTGTATAGAGTTTAGGTGAGTTTTGATTTTTTTTTCTGTCAGAAAGCTCCAATCAGAAAAGGAAACCAGAAGAATAATTTTCCAGCCTCTAAAGGCTGAGCTCAAAGTATGCCTCTAATCTTCCTAATATGCATGGACACATAGGACAACATTGAGCTGCTTCTACAGGCAGAACACAAATCTCCTGTCGAAGCAGCAATTTTTAAGCCAGTGTGCATGGACGCTAAGCCTGCGTTCACATCACAGTGTATTGAATCTCAAATAGGCGTACCACGTTTTGCCATTCACATATCAGCGCTGTCAAATTGTGGGCAGATTCGCTGCAAATCTGCTCGCAATTTGACAGCACTGATATGTGAATGGCAAAACGCGGCACGCATATTTGAGATATCACATTGCGGGACGCATGTCGACCCAAAGTAGCTCCTGAACAATTTTTGGACGTAATGCGTCCTGCGATGTGTGTTGTCGCGATTGCAGCATGCTTTATCACCCGACAGTCGCGGCAGACCCACACCGCATTTTGAGGTGTCATTCAAATGAATGGCATCTCAAATATGCATACCGCGTTTTGCCGTTCACATATCAGCACTGTCAAATCGTGGGCAGATTCGCAGAAAATCTGCCCACAATTCAATACACTGTGATGTGAATGCAGCCTAAAGCTCAGAAGAGCGTTCATAAGAAGAGGTAACTACACAAAACGTTATGATTCTCCATTTGCTCCTGACCATTTCAGAGATATATATATATATACATATATATATATATATACACACTCCCAAAAAATGTACAGTATCTCACAAATGTGAGTACACCCCTCACATTTTTGTTCTATCTTTTCATGTGACAACGCCAAAGAAATTACACTTTGCTACAATGTAAAGTAGTCACAGTAGTCATAGTGTACAGCTTGTATAACAGTGTAAAATTGCTGTTCCCTCAAAATAACTCAACACACAGCCATTAATGTCTAAACTGCTGGCAACAAAAGTGAGTACACCCCTAACTGAAAATGTCCAAATTGGGCCCAAAGTGTCAATATTTTGTGTGGCCACCATTATTTTCCAGCACTGCCTTAACCCTCTTCGGCATGGAGTTCACCAGAGCTTCACAGGTTGCCACTGGAGTCCTCTTCACCTCCTCCATGACGACATCACAGAGCTGGTGGATGTTAGAGACCTTGTGCTTTTCCAGCTTCTGTTTGAGGATGCCCCGCTGTTTGTGGGCTTTCTTGTGCATCATCTTTAGAAGAGGCTTCCTTCTGGGAGGACAGCCATGCAGACCAATTTGATGCAGTGTTCATAGTCTGAGCACTGACTGGCTGCCCCACCCCTTCAACCTCTGTAGCAATGCTGGCATCACTCATACGTTTATTTCCCAAAGACAACCTCTGGATATGGCCCTGAGCATGTGCACTCAACTTCTTTGGTCGACCATGGCGAGGCCTGTTCTGCATTAAACCTGTCCTGTTTAACCGCTGTATGGTCTTGGCCACCATGTTGCAGCTCAGTTTCAGGGTCTTGGCAATCTTCTTATAGCCTAGGCCATCTTTATGAAGAGCAACAATTCTTTTTTTCAGATCCACAGAGAGTTCTTTGCCATGAGGTGCCATGTTGAACTTCCAGTGACTAGTATGAGAGAGTGATCACACCAAATTTAACACACCTGAGACCTTTTAACACTAACAAGTCTCATGACAACGGGCAGGGAAAATGGGTAATTGGGCCAAATTTGGACATTTTCACTTAGAGGTGTACTCGCTTTTTTTGCCAGTGGTTTAGACATTAATGGCTGTGTGATGTTATTTTGAGGGGACAGTAAATATACACTGTTATACAAGCTGTACACTCACTAATGAAAAGATATTAAATATTTACAAAAATGTTAGGGGTGTACTCCCTTTTTTGAGATAATGTACATTTTAAAAGGAAGAGTTTTAATTTTCCGATATAACTGTATTGTTTTATGTTATACTGCCAGCTCAGTTACAAATACTGCTTATTAGAGTTTGTTTTTTATTTTTTGTCTGCATAGACAATGTACATATATCAATACATCTGAAAATAATAGTTGCCAGCTGCTCACGTATACTATTCCATATCTGGGAAATGGAATATTAATAGCTGGTCACTCTGTCATTTTACATAGGGTGGAGGCAGATAAGCCTTGGCTTCCACCATGAGAAATGTGTCTGTACAGCTACAACTAACAGGAGATCCATGATATACAATAGTTGCTGAACAGGTCTTGTACCCAGAGGCAAAAAGGAAATTGTACAGCAGATGAAAATATTAAAAGGAAGGAGATGACATCATTGAGCTGTCTACAACTGTATGGATTCCCTGATAGGCAGTGTCCGGCCCATTTGTTGAAAGACTCAGAGACGCTGGGTCGGTGTCATAAAGGGCAATTATCATCATGTGATTTGTAGCAGAACCATACCTTGTACATATATGACGTTAAACTATACCGCAAACAGGAAAACTTTCCTAGTTTTTGAATAGTCATTATTTTATTCCTGTGACCTATCTTTCAACATTCAGGATGTTATAATGTGATTCATTGTGTCTTTTTCCATAATCCTCAGTAGCACATTTCCCAGGTAAGGAGAAATTAATTACTCTCATGTTTTGTCTCCTGTTTTGAACACTAACTATTTCTTTTGTGAAACTCCTATTTGTTTTGCTAGAGTGTGGGAAAAAAAATGATTTATTGGTATTATCTACCCCAAAAATATTGACTTACCTAAATCCACTGTCATATGGTGGTTGCTTGCAGTACAGATATCTACTGTAAATAAGGCAAGACAGGCATCATAAATAGTTTTTCTAATGAAAGAATGCACTGTATGTAATAAAAGCACACACAACTCTCTTATATAGGCATTCATGTAATAGTGAGAAACAAGGAAAAATGTTTAACAGCATTTTTCAATTTACTTCGAATTCAAATCCGTCATACAGAATTTATTAAAACCAAAATGTTGGCATGACGACTAGGTATCTAGCATTTTCAAAAGCAGGTTGGTAGTAACAAACTAAATTTCCGGAAATGCGCTAGTACATTTCCAGAAGTCCCTTATTACATGCAGACACAGGCAGTGAAGTTCAAG
The DNA here is from genome assembly GCA_018402905.1 of Glandirana rugosa. NCBI lineage: Eukaryota > Metazoa > Chordata > Amphibia > Anura > Ranidae > Glandirana > Glandirana rugosa. The sequence goes on from BLSH010555922.1 coordinate 243,340, forward strand.
AGGAACAGCTGTACAGGAGTGAGATCTGCAAGCCAGCACTGACAGTTTACCCAACATTATCAATACCACTGGTGAGATCTGCACTCCAGAACACACACCTCACTCCCAATATCCATACTTCCAGGGAGATCTGCTCTCCAACACACACAACTCACTCCCAGTATCCATACTACCAGGGAGATCTGCTCTCCAACACACACACCTCACTCCCAATATCCATACTTCCAGGGAGATCTGCTCTCCAACACACACAACTCACCCCCAGTATCCATACTACCGGAGAGATCTGCACTCCAGCACACACAGCTCACTCCCAATATCCATACTTTCAATGAGATCTGCTCTCCCACACACACAACTCACCCCCAGTATCCATAGTACCAGGGAGATCTGCACTCCAGCACACACAACTCACTCCCAATATCCATACTTTCAGTGAGATCTGCTCTCCCACACACACAACTCACCCCCAGTATCCATAGTACCAGGGAGATTTGCACTCCAGCACACACAACTCACTCCCAATATCCATACTTTCAGTGAGATCTGCTCTCCCACACACACAACTCACTCCCAGTATCCATAGTACCAGTGAGATCTGCACTCCAGCACATACAACTCACTCCCAGTATCCATACTACCAGTGAGATCTTCACTCCAGCACACACAACTCACCCCCAGTATGCATAGTACCAGTGAGATCTGCACTCTAGCACACACAACTCATTCTCAGTATCCATAGTACCAGTGAGATCTGCACTCCAGAACATACAACTCACTCCAAATATCCATATTACCAGTGAGATTTGCACTCCAGAACATACAACTCACTCCAAATATCCATATTACCAGTGAGATCTGCACTCCAGCACATACAACTCACTCCCAGTATCCATACTACCAGTGAGATCTGCACTCCAGCACACACAACTCACCCCCAGTATCCATAGCACCAGTGAGATCTACACTCCAGCACACAACTCACTCCCAGTATCCATAGTACCAGTGAAATCTGCGCTCCAGCACATAATTCACTCCCAGTATCCATAGTACCAGTGAGATCTGCACTCCAGCACACACAACTCACTCCCAGTATCCATAGCACCAGTGAGATCTGCACTCCAGCACACACAACTCACTCCCAGTATCCATAGTACCAGTGAGATCTGCACTCCAGCACACACAACTCACTCCCAGTATCCATAGTACCAGTGAGATCTGCACTCCAGCACACACAACTCACTCCCATTATTCATAGAATCAGTGAGATCTGCGCTCCAGCACATAATTCACTCCCAGCATCCATACTACCAGTGAGATCTGCATTCCAGCACATAATTCACTCCCAGTATCCATACTACCAGTGAGCTCTGCGCTCCAGCACATAATTCACTCCCAGCATCCATACTACCAGTGAGATCTGCGCTCCAGCACATAATTCACTCCCAGTATCCATACTACCAGTGAGCTCTGCGCTCCAGCACATAATTCACTCCCAGTATCCATACTACCAGTGAGATCTGCATTCCAGCACATAATTCACTCCCTGTATCCATACTACCAGTGAGATCTGCATTCCAGCACATAATTCACTCCCAGTATCCATACTACCAGTGAGATCTGCATTCCAGCACATAATTCACTCCCAGTATCCATACTTCCAAGTGAGATGTGCTCTGCAGCATGTGCAACCCACTCATTGTATCCATAAAACAAGTGAGATCTGCACTCCAGCAACACCCAATATTTCCTTATTGCATGCAGTTTTGCTTGAGAGCGGAAGGGGACGATTTGCTGCATGTTACTGCAAACATCTCCAGCTGCACCTCATTGCACGCACAGCGCATCACGTCCCTGAGTCTGCACTATACCTCATGTGTCTTTACTGCATGCATTCCTCATTCCCTTTTATTACACACAGGGCCTTATGCCTCTATACTGCTACCAGTACCTCAGGTCTCTCAATTAGGAGTACTTCTATCTTTTCTGTTATATACATTGTTGTGTCTCTTTGTTACATGCCGTACTTCATTCCAACTTATGACCAGGATTGTAAAATGCAAGAGAATTATCCCCAGAGTGTAGTGAATGAGATGAAGCTCGAAGAGTTCCCTCATCCAATCATATGCAAGCAAAAAGCTTTTGTTCTTTTTTTAATTTGCCTTGCATGTGATTGGTTATTCTTTGCCAAATGAATCTTCACCACATTCCCTAAGCTCTGAGGAAAATTCCATTGTAGAATGCAAAGTGAACAGTATATTTGTCTTTAGTAATTGAACACCACAGTGTCTCACATATCTGATCTGTATTACATACAGTGGCTTATGGATCTCAATTTCAACCAGTGTGAACACTGTCTATACCACTGCTGCCAGTTTACACCCCTCCACTCTTCTTTATGACAGGAGAGGCAACTGCATGCTGTGGGAACCAGGAGCACCACCACTTATTTTTTGTGTGTGTTTGTTTACATTTTAACCAACAGGCACACAAATATTTAAAAAAAACATTGTAGAAGGGATGTTGGGTTATGAGTATGTTTATATTGTTGTATACCTATTTAACATTTTTGTTTCCAATGCCAGAAACAGTATTGCATCCGAGTTTAAAAGGCCAGAACATTTCTCTTGCGGATGTATTAATAAATACAAGTTTGCATATCTGTTCATCAAAAAATGTTCTCAGATATTCTCTGCAAATCAGCTATGTGAATCTGGAAATACTGCATTATGGCCACTAGATGGAGCCAATGAGCATCCGTTATATGATAGCACCATCTGGTGGCCATAATGTGGTATTTTCCCCATTCATACATTGCAGAGGATATTTATTTTGCTCCATTCGCACAGAACAAATTTCCATGCAGTTTTGATGGGCAAACAGCTAAACACATTTTTATTAATACACACTTAGGTTTTTGTCTTTAACAGCCCTTGCTTACTGGGCACTTAAACCCCCCTCCTGCCCAGACCAATTTTCAGCTTTCAGCGCTGTTGTATTCTGAATTACAATTGCGCGGTCATGCGACGTTGTACCCAAACAACATTTTTATCATTTTTTTCCCACATATAGAAATTTCTTTTGGTGGTATTTTTTTTTTTTTTGCGCTATATACAAAAAAAGAGCAATAATTTTGCTATAATAAATATCCAAAAAAAATATAAAAAACAAATTTATTCATCAGTTTAAACCGATATATATTCTTCTACATATTTTTGGTAAAAAAAAAATCACAATAGGCATATATTGATTGGGTTGCGCAAAAGTTATAGCGTCTACAAACTATGGGAATAAATTTATGGCATTTCTATTTATTTATTTATTTTTTACTAGAAATGGAGGGGATCTGTGATTTTTATCAGGACTGCTATATTGCAGCGGACATATTTTGACACTTTTTTTGGGACCACTGACATTTATACAGCGATCAGATCTAAAAATAGCCACTGATTACTGTATAAATGTCACTGTCAGGGAAGGGGGCGATCAAGGGGTTAACTGTGTTCACCCATTGTGTTCTAATTGTGTTGGGGCTGGGCTGGCAGGGACATAACAGATCTCACTGATCCCAATCACAGGGATCAGTAGATCTCTCTTATATCCCCTGACAGAATGGGAAACCGCCGTGTTTACAATGGCGGTTCCCCATTCCACTTCTCTATTAGGCGACCCACGGGCATGCTCACGCATCATGTGGCGGGCGCGAGAGCACACCGCCGGTGGCGGTGAAGGCGTTTGGGGAGCGTGCAAAGGGGCGGACGTCCATGGACATCTCCCCGGCGATTCAGGTCCACGCTGTAGCCGTCTTTTGGCTGTAGCATGGATCTGTAGTGGTTAAACAGACCATAGATATGACAAAATAAATAAGTAATGCACAGAAATAAAAGGATACAATCAATAGAATTTATTGTTCCAACACTCTACTCGGTAAATGCATGTGTTCATATGAATATATAGGCTAAATATGGGGTGGGGTCTACAATTTTGTAGCTCCCTCCAGACTGGGAACTCCTCACTAAAAAATGACTAGAGAGCATACTGGCAAAGTATAAAACCCTGATAATTGTTATGCAAATTGTCTTGTGCTTACAAAAGTGCTTGATGTAAAAACATATCTGACCACATTCATTAAATCAAAGAACCCTCAAGCTGGTCGCCACTGATCAGACTGCTGAACTGCCACAACCCACCCAGATGCTGCCCCAATGGTGCAAAATGGTTTACACTTTTCGAGGGCTCTGAGGAAGAGGAAATGGGCTTGAAACACAAACCTTTTTGCAACATTGAGGCAGCTTCTAGATGGCTTGTGGCAGTTCGGCAGTCTGTGACGAATGCCGACTGGCTTGAGGGGAGACTTGATTTTATGTACGTTGAGAGATATGCATTTCCATCAAGAATTTTGTGAGTACAAGACAATTTGTGTGAATAAAGTTGTTGATAACTTTACACTATGCTCATGCACTTAAAGTGGAAGTAAACCCTGCAAAAAAAATGTGACACCTGCAAACGAAGCCTGTGCCGTCCCCACTGCAGGCCACATCCTTGTTCGCCCCTCTTCCTTCTGGGGCCTAGGACTCCGGCTGTGTGACTGGCCAGAGCCGCGTGACATCACTCTCGCGCATGCATGTGGGAGCCATCAGTCACAGCACTTCTGAAGAAATAGCATGGTTGTCGTTTCTTCAGAGTGCATGCTCCCATGACTTCCCATGACTTCATCGACACAGTCTTCGGTGTGCATAGCCTATTGCATTAGGGTGTGCACCCCAAAGCTCAAACACATATGCGTGTGTGTGCGTGTGTATAGATACACTGACAGTGTCAGTGTAGCAATGGATAGTGTCAGTAGTGCAGTGGACGGTGTCAGTAGTTTTTATTTTAATTATTTAATTTTTTTTATTGTTTATTTTTTTATTAAGTTTTTTACAATTTTTTTTAGAAATCTGTGCCACACAGGATGAATAGCGTGTGCCTAGGCACACCCTGTGCGCACGCCTATGGGCACAGTATACAGTACATGTCTCCTAAATGGTGCATGTTTAGGAGATATTTACAGTACCTATAAGTAAGCCTTATTCTAGGCTTACTTATAGGTACAACTTCCACAGAGAGGTTTATAACCTCTTTAATTTTACACTATGCTCGAGCACTGTCTGTTCCTTTTTCTAACAGTTGATGGGGTTCAGACATGAAGGCAAAATCTGACCAACAAAAAATGAGTGCTAATACTGACCAAATGTGTATGTTCATAGAATGGAGAACAGCAAGTAGACACCCTCATTGCCAGCCTTATCATGGGGGCAATAATAGCGAGTCTGAAATAATCCAGCATTAACAATTGACTCTCCTTGAAAATTATGAGTTATTTGCTGGTACCCAAGGACATAATGACCACAATCTGGTTATTTTTAAGGCCTCATACACATGGGCGTATCTTAAAAAATAAACAAAACATCAGGCCCGACGTCAAGGAAAAAAACTGGCGTTTTTCGGCGTTATGCATCGGCGTCAATCGGCGTTAGTGAGCATCGGCGTCAATCAGCGTTTTTTAAAAAAAAAACAGCCCTCTGCTATTCTTCAACCTTAAAACGTTGGCGTCAAAAAACAATGGTTAACGCCGGTACGGCGTTAGTGAGCGTTTTGCGGCGTCAACGTCAAAAAACGCCAAAAGGTTACAGCCTCAGAACACGCTGGCCGTGGGTTCTAGTTACAGCTCACTAACGCCAACGCCCTCTACAGCTCAAAAACGTTGGCGTTTTTATGGGGCCATTGACTAACATGGAGGGCTGCAAAAAACACCAGAAAACGCAGACGTCAAAAAACGTCCGTGTATATGAGGCCTGAAGCCTGCATACAGTGCTCTCCAAGCTCATCAGAAAATGATGTGCAAAAGAAATGAATTATATGTGTCATGAAATTATCCGAAGAAAGAGAAATTTCTTTCTATATCGAAATGCAACTGAGTATTGAAGTCCACTTAGAAAAACACTGTTGAAGAAAAGTTATGTTTTTTTCTCTCCACCATTTATGAAGGTGGTGAATGTAAGGAAGGAAACCATTTTTTATCATCAACTGTTTCCTAAAGCTATTATTGTTGGAAAATAAGGATGTCTTATACTGCAATAGAAAAACAGTACTTTGGATTGCTTCCACTCAAATTAACTCGACGGCCAAATATACAATCTATGTCCCAATTAGTTTTTTAGTTTATATATAAGAAGCGTTGCTTCCTTAGCTTTTTATTCAGGTGATCAATGGATAGGCCATTAACATGTGCTATATTGAAACACACGTTTTTCTTTTCTAGTGCACCACAACACCAAGATGGTTCACATCAGTGCATTGTGGTGTGCTTGGGAAGTGCTTTGGGGTGTCACTGAAAATGAATGGTACGTGTGTTTTGGAGTGTATTATCGTATCGCAAGGGTCTGAATTGCCCTTAAAGTGTTACTAAACCCGCAACAGTAAAATCAGTCTGTATATGCAGCATAGCATGCTTGTTATACTCACTGTGGAACTTAAGGGGTTAATCCTCAACAGGCTGGTTTATCTTGTATGAGAAAGCAAGGAAGAGTCGGCACACTGGAAATGCAGTCTTAAGTGTAACTTTATTCCATACCAAAGAATGAGGGAACATGCAGACGCGTTTTGGCTTGATAGCCTGTTCAAAGCACAGTGTTTTATCCTGTATGCATAGATTCTTCCCTCCTGCACTGTCAATCTAAGCAAGTTCATATAATACACAGCAGGGTGGTAAAGCTGCACATGCTCAGTTTGGTCTCTTATGCTGGAGAAAGCATTTCCTGTTTCAGTTGAACTGTTCAGGTTACAAGACATCACACATGTGGGCGTGTATAGAGGCTGTTGTGGAAAACTCCTCCTATTTGAACACACAGCTATGGACAAACTGTGCAGGTTATCAGGAAACCGTGGTATACAGATCACCCCAAAAGGTATATAGTGGCAGTATATTAATGTAGAAAGAAGATTTATAAGCTGTGGACACTGTAGGGGGGCAGATGAACTATTTTCATATTACTGGGTTTAGTAACACAGCTGAAAACCGGGGAACCGCCGATGTAAACACAGTGGTTCCCTGCGCTGTCAGGGAAGCATGACAGAGATCTACTGATCCCTGTCACTGGAATCAGTTAGACCTCTCATGCTCCTAACAGCCCAGCCCCCTCACAGTTAACCCCTAGAGCGCACCCCAGGTTAACCCCTTCACTGCCAATGACATTTATACAGTAATCAGTGGACATTTACATTACCGATCGCTCTATAAATGTCATTGGTCCCAAAAAAGTTTCAAAAATGTCCGCCCCAATATTGCAGTCCCATTAAAAATCGCAGATCGCCACCATTACCAGTAAAAAAAAAAAAAAAATGTAAAAATGCCAGAAATTCTCATGGTTTATAAACGTGGCAACTTTTGTGCAAACCAATCAATAAATGCCGATTTGTGATTTTTTTTTTTTTTTTTTTTTACCATAAATATGAGGAAGAATATAAATCGGCCAAAACCAATGAATACATTCATTTTTATTTAAGTTTATTTTTGGATTTGTATTTTAGCAAAAAGTAAGAAATATTGTTTTTCTTGCAAAATTGTCACTTTTTTTTGTTTATAGTGGTGAGCAGAAATGAAGCAGAGGTGATCAAATACCACCAAAAGAAGGCTCTATTTGTGGGAAAAAAGGACGCAAATTTTGTTTGCACGACTGTGCAATTGTCAGTTAAAGTGACGCAGTGCCTAATCGCAAAAAGTGCTCTGGTCCTACAGTGGGAAATCCTTCCAGGATGAAAAGAGAATAAAAAATTTGGAAATTTTTCTCCCATAAATGGCTTGGCTGAATCTGCTATAACTGTGAGTCAATGACATTATTAACTAGGTGGTAGTACTACATATGTGAATTAAAATGCCATAATAATTAGGGTGGCTATAGACAGGCAGATTCCTGCCAAGAACTGTAGCCAGCTTGACAGTTGCTAGCCCCTAAATGATTTTAGGCACATATTGGGGGGGGGGGGGCCTTTTGTTTGCGCTTGCCATTATAATGGGAATGATTGGATATCAGTCACATCAGAGATTTCATTACACTTTTTTGCACAATGAAGATTGTTTCAGATGTTCAGAAGCACGTATTGCAGCCCTCACTGGGAAAAGTAAGTCTATCCCTATAAAAAGGGAAAAACGACAAGACAATACCAACAGTGAAATCAAGCATTAAATTCCCCCACCAAAATTATTTTTTACTGAGCTATCCCAAACTGAAAACACTAATTTTAGCTATAGATAGGCTTTATTTTTTTTATAGAGCATTAAACAACCAATCAGATTCCGACCTCCAATGCAAGTATAATGTAATTAGAGGCTGCAAGGAATGTCTGTACTGACAATGTAATAAATCTGGCTTTTCATATATACTATATTACCAAATGTATTGGGACGCTGCCTTTACACGCACATGAACTTTAATGAGATCCCAGTCTTAGTCCGTAGGGTTCAATATTGAGTTGGCCCACCCTTTGCAGCTATAACTGCTTCAACTCTTCTGGGAAGGCTGTCCACCAGGTTTAGGAGTGTCTATGGGAATGTTTGACCATTCTTCCAGAAGAACATTTGTGAGTTCAGGCACTGATTTTGGACCAGAAGGCCTGGCTCGCATCCCAAAGGTGTTCTATCGGGTTGAGGTCAGGACTCTGTGCAGGTTAGTAAAGTTCCTCCACCCCCACACTTACTCATCCATGTCTTTATGGACCTTGCTTTGTGCACTGGTCTAAATCATTTGGTGAAGGGGGATTATGGTGTGGGGTTGTTTTTCAGGGGTTGGGCTTGGCCCTTTAGTTCCAGTGAAGGGAACTCTTGAGGCGTCAGCATACCAAGACAGTTTGGGGATGGCCCCTTGCTGTTCTAACATGACTGCGCAAAGCAAGAACTATAAAAACATGGATGAGAAGAGTTGAAGCTGTTATAGCTGCAAAGGGTGGGCCAACTCAATATTGAACCCTACGGACTAAGACTGGGATGTCATTAACCCCTTGCCGACCACCGATCGGCATTTGACGGCGGCAAGGTGGCTCGTGAGCGCAAATCGCCGTCATATGACGGCGGCCGCGCTCACGAGCCTAGTGAGCGAGCGCGCGCACGCGCTCACTGTGTTCGGGGAGGGCCAGGGAGCGGGTGCGGCGGCTTCGATTGCCGCCGGCTACCCGCGATGGCCCCCCCGGAGCGAGTGAGCGGAGGTCCGTGTATGTAAACACGGACCTCCGCTCTGTGTGAGGGGGAAGGGCTGTGATCACAGCCTTCCTGTACGTGAAGGCTGTGACCACTTCCCTTCCCCAGCTAGGGCAGTCCCCCTACAGTTAGAACACGCCCAGGGAACATAGTTAACCCTTAGAGCGCCCCCTGCAGGTTAACCCCTTCACTGCCAATGGCATTTACACAGTAATCAGTGCATTTTTATAGCACTGATTGCTGTATAAATGCCAATGGTCCCAAAAAAGTGTCAAAATGGCCCGACATGTCCGCTGAAATATCGCAGTACCGCAAAAAATCGCAGATCGCCGCCATTACTAGTAAAAAAAAAAAAAAAAAACCCAAAAATGAATTCTCATCATCTGTAAACGCGACCACTTTTGCGCAAACCAATCAATAAACGCCGATTGCTATTTTTTTTATCGCAAATATGAGGAAGAATATAAATCGGCCAAAAACGGTGAAAAAAAATGTTTTTTTATATTTTTTTTTGGATTTGTATTCTAGCAAAAAGTAAGAAATTTGTTTTTTTTTGCAAAATTGTCGCTCTTCTTTTGTTAGCAGCGATCAGAAATGACGCAGCGGTGATCAAATACCACCAAAAGAAAGCTCTGTTTGTGGGAAAAAAAGGACGCAAATTTCGTTTGGGTACAATGTCGCACGACCGCGCAATTGTCAGTTAAAGCGACGCAGTGCCGAATCGCAAAAAGGACTCCGGTCCTAAAGCAGGAAATCCTTCCGGGCTGAAGTGGTTAAAGTTCATGTGTGTGTAAAGGCAGGCGTCCCAATACTTTTGGTAATATAGTGTACAAGTCATGGTAAGGAGCCTAGAGTAGTGTACTTGGGAATACCTCCCCTGCAATAGCAACCGGTAAGACAATGTCTGAAGCAAAAACTTTAGTTTTGAGCATGAAGGTTCTGTTTCTTCAGTGGGTGCCAAAGCATGATTTTCAGTACTCAAATGCACTACAAGCACAGATAAAAAAAAAAGTAAGTTCTATCTCAGCTCACAGGCCTTTGTGAAAGAAAACTGTTCCCTAATACAGATGACTGCTGTCTCATAAACATTGGAAAGTAGCTTGGAAGAGGGCAGTTCAGCGGCACTGCATTACTTTAACTGAAAATTGCGCTGTCATGCAACCCTAAAACCAAATAAAATGTATGTTATTTTTTTCCCCACAAATAAAGCTTTCTTTTGGGGTTATTTTATCACCACTGTTTTTTTATTTTGTGCACTATAAACAAAAAAGGCCAACAATTTTGGAAAAAAAACAATATTTTTTACTTTCTGCTATAAAACACATCCAATAAAAAATGTAAAAAATCAAATTTCTTCATAAATTTAGGCCAATATGTATTCTTTTACATATTTTTGGTAAAAAATCCCAATAAGCGTATAATGATGTTATAGCGTCTAAAAACTATGGGATATATATTGGAATTTTTTATTTATTTATTTTTTTATACTGGTAAAGGATCAGTGACTTCTAGCGGGACTGCGATATTGTGGCAGACAATTGGACACTAACACTTTTGACACTTTGTGGGAACCAGTATCACTAATAGAGTGATCGGTGTTAAAAATGTGAACTGTCACTATACTAATGACACTTGCTGGGAAGGGGTTAAATATCTAGAGCAAGCAAAGGATTAACTGTGTGCCTAATAGAGATGGGCCGAACATCCCCTGGTTCGGTTTGCACCAGAACATGCGAACAGACAAAAAATTTGTGCGAACATTCGAACACCGTTAAAGTCTATGGGACCCGAACATATAAAACCAAAACTACTCATTTTAAAGGTTTATAAGCAAGCTATTGCCCTAAAAAGTGTATGGGGACGCGGGTCCTGCCCTAGGGGACATGTATCAATGCAAAAAAAAGTTTTTAAATCAATTTTTTCAGGAGCAGTGATTTTAATAATGCTTAAAGTAAAACAATAAAAAAAAAATAGAAAAATCACTGAAAAAACATGCGTGGGATCCCCCCCCCCCCCCCAGTCCATACCAGGCCCTTCGGGTCTTGTTTGGATATTAAGGGGAACCCCGTGCCAAAATTAAAAAAAAATTGACGCAGGATCCTCCCTAACATCTAATCCAGACCCTTATCCGAGCATGCAACTTGGTCGGCCAGGATGGGGCGGGGACGAGCGAGCGCCCCCCCCTCCTGATCCGTACCAGGCTACATGCCCTCAACATGGGGAGTATGGGTGCTTTGGGGCAGGGAAGGATCTGCGCCCCCCACCCCAAAGCACCTTGTCCCCATGTTGATGAGGACAAGAGCCTCTTCCCCAGAACCCTGGGCTGTGGTTGTTGGGGTCCCGACCCCCCCATGTGAATTCGTATCGGGTACATTTTACCCCTACTACTTCACCAAAAATGTCAAAAAACGAAAAAAACCTAAGGAAACAATTAGGGACAGGTCCTTTATTAAAAAATAAAAATAAGTGTCCCCCGTTGTAATCCATCGTCAATCACGGAGAGTGACGGACCTGAAAAAAACCCCCAAAAAATGAACAGCTCCTCCTCCATGGGAGGGCTCCCGCCGACTGAGCTCTCTTTATTTTGATGTTTTATTTATAGTGCAGGGTGGGGCCACCCAGTGACATAATTGAGTGACCTGCCCCTCTGGCGTCACATGATGTCAGAAGGGGGCGGGGCGATCCATGCGTCACCCGGTGGCCCTGCCCTACACTGTAAATAAAACGTCTACACAAAGCCAGCGCAGACGGTGGCAGCCCTCCCATGGAGGAGGAGCTGTGTGCGCCATCTACGGCAATGAATTATGCAGCAAAGTCGCTGTGAACGCCCCATAATGTTCTTAATTGGGCGAATGGCCCATCCCTAGTGCCTAACCAGTCTTTGTGTTTTACTATGTGTGCTGCTTTTACTAGAGCAAGAGATTGATTTCAGTCCCTGCTTTGCAGGAACACGAACTCCATCCCTTACCCCTGGTCAGAGCGGAACTCTGCCTTATTTACATGGGCAGAGCTTTGATTTGAGTCTCTGCCCGGCGATCGGCAAGTGCTGGCGCACATTGAGTGCACGACACCCGCAAATTGGCTTTTGCTGTGAATAATCACAGCAGAAGCAGCCCGCCAGTGGAACACGCCCCTTGCAGGTGGAAATGCAGGATCACGTTTGTGTGTGTGTGTGTGTGTGTGTGTGTGTATGTATGTGTATATATATATATATATATATATACACACACACGCACAGTATCTCACAAAAGCTAGTACACCCCCCACATTTTTGTAATTATTTTATTACATCTTTTCATGTGACAACACTGAAGAAATGACACTTTGCTACAATGTAAAGTAGTGAGTGTACAGCTTGTATAACAGTGTAAATTTGCTGTCCCCTCAATATAACTCAACACACAGCTATTACTGCCTAAACTGCTGGCAACAAAAGTGAGTACACCCCTAAGTGAAAATGATGTTGCAAATCTCTGCCACATACAAGGATAGACAGATATGATGGGAAAGAGCACTAAATTAGAGAAAGTTGCAGGAGAACATGACAATGTCACCCTGGGACACCACCTCACATAGTATTTTTTACCTAATCAGTGGTCTTCCAAAAGATCTGGGTTGAATCTAAATTTACGTTGTAAATAAACTTTTAATATATTTACTAATGAATTATATTGTAACTTGTATTTACAAGAACTGTTGGTTAGCTCATGCCAATAAGCCACTTAAAAGTAGCATCTTTTAAATGCTGAATTAGCTAAAAGACTTGCTAATTCATTTTATCATCTGGAAAAGCTACAGTATCTCACAAAAGTGAGTACACCCCTCACATTTTCGTAAATATTTTATATCTTTTCATGTGACAACACTGAAGAAACACTGTGCTACAATGTAAAGTAGTGAGTGTACAGCTTGTATAGCAGTGTAAATTTGCCATCCCCTCAAAATAACTCAACACACAGCCATTAATGTCTAAACTGCTGGCAACAAAAGTGAGTGCACCCATAAGTGAAAATGTTCAAATTGGGCCCAATTAGCTATTTCCTCTCTCCGTTACCATGTGACTAATTAGTGTTACAAGGTCTCAGGTGTGAATAGGTAGCAGGTGTGTTAAATTTGGTGTTATCGCTCCCATTCTCTCATACTGGTCAGTGGAAGTTCAACATGGCACCTCATGGCAAAGAACTCTTTGAGCATCTGAAAAAAAGAATTGTTGCTCTGCATAAAGATGGCCTAGGCTATAAGAAGATTGGCAAGACCCTGAAACTGAGCTGCAGCATGGTGTCCAAGACCATACAGCGGTTTAACAGGACAGGTTTCACTCAGAACAGGCCTCGCCATGGTCGACCAAAGAGGTTGAGTGCACATGCTCAGCATCATATCCAGAGGTTGTCTTTGGAAAATAGATGAATGAGTGCTGCCAGCATTGCTGCAGAGGTTGAAGGGGTGGGGGGTCAGCCTGTCGGTGCTCAGACCATACGCCCCACACTGCATCAAATGGGTCTGCATGGCTGTTATCCCAAAAGGAAGCCTTTTCTAAAGATGATGCACAAGAAAGCCCGCAAACAAGCAGACTAAGGACATGGATTACTGGAACTGTCCTGTGGTCTGATGAGACCAAGATAAATGTATTTGGTTCAGATGGTGTCAAGGGTGTGTGGAGGCAGCCAGGTGCGGAGTACAAAGACCAGTGTGTCTTGCCTACAGTCAAGCATGGTGGTGGGAGTGTCATGGTCTGGGGCTGCATGAGTGCTGCTGGCACTGGGGAGCTACAGTTCATTGAGGGAACCATGAATGTCAACATGTATTGCGACATACTGAAGCAGAGTATGATCCCCTCGCTTTGGAGACTGGGCCGCAGGGCAATATTCCAACATAATGACCCCAAACGCACCTTCAAGACAACCACTGCCTTGCTAAAGAAGCTGAGGGTAAAGGTGATGGACTGGCCAAGTATGTCTCTAGACCTAAACTCTATTGAGCATCAGTGGGGCATCCTCAAACAGAAGGTAGAGGAGCACAAGGTCTCTATCATCCACCAGCTCCTTGATGTTGTCATGGAGGAATGAAGAGGACTCCAATGGCAACCTGTGAAGCTCTGGTGAACTCCATGCCCAAGAGGGCTAGGGCAGTGCTGGAAAATAATGGTGGCCACACAAAATATTGACATTTTGGGCCCAATTTGGACATTTTCACTTAGGGGTGTACACACTTTTGTTGCCAGTGGCTTAGACATTAATGGCTGTGTGTTGACTTATTTTGCGGGGACAGCAAATTTACACTGTTATGCAAACTGTACACTCACTACTTTACATTGTAGCAAAGTGTTATTTCTTCAGTGTTGTCACATGAAAAGATATAATAAAATATTTACAAAAATGTGAGAGGTGTACTCACTTTTGGGAGATATTGTATATTAAATTGAACTGTCTGGTAGAAATGGACCTTCCCCAGCACGTTTGAGACTACATAACCCTAAAAACATGTCTGTAGTAAAGGCAGTCTCGGGGTTATAAACAAGATAGGTTCTGTAAGGTGAATTTGTATGTAAGTTGTTTGTTAAGAACACCACCCTGGGAAAAAACCCCATTGCCGTCATCCCTTAGTGTACAAATTGGTAAGAAGGATCCCCCCACATGGGATTGGGACTTTTACAGGCAAACTGAATCATAAATCATTATATATAAAAATATAGAAATGTAATGGTATGCATTAAAATTGTGCATTACTGCAGTACAGCTATAGTAAAACACTGCAACGATACAAATCTTGTATATAGATACATGTGATGATTGTTGTTTGTGGAAACTCCGAAGCCCGACGCGTTTCAGGATACTCCCTTCTTCAGGGGCCGTGATTTGGAGAATCTCAATTCTATAATACAATATGACCGATCGTTCCGATACTTGCATGACCGGCTGCAACCGATATTGATTCGACATCCCAGCAGAACTTTGCACGGTTGGCTTGGCGACCATGGAGGCTCAGCGGTGACTATGGGGGTGGTGTGCTGGTAGCAGCCTATGTGAGACTACACAGCCCTAGCAGGGTTGTGTTTTTGGCCTGTGTATATATATATATACTCTTTAACGTATCCACACTGTGTCATGGTTGTACACATCTGCATGGTGATTCTTGAAGGTATAATTTGAAATGTCCGTAATGGCTCCTTGCAATACTGTTGTCTTTTTGAATATGATTTAAACACATATACTATGTCATATTGTATTATAGAATTGTGATTCTCCAAATCACGGCCCCTGAAGAAGGGAGTATCCTGAAACGCGTCGGGCTTCGGAGTTTCCACAAACAACAATCATCACATGTATCTGTATACAATATTTGTATCGTTGCAGTGTTTTACTATAGCTGTACTGCAGTAATGCACAATTTTAATGCATACCATTAAATTTCTATATTTTTATATATAATGATTTATGATTCAGTTTGCCTGTAAAAGTCCCAATCCCATGTGGGGGGGGATCCTTCTTACCAATTTGTATGTAAGTTGGAGCAGGTACATTTTTTTTAGTGTAACTCCAGCCAAAAAATATTTTTTTAATTTTTTTGGGTAGCATAGGGAAGGTATAACCTCCCTGTAACATTTGTTTTACTGTCTGGACCTCTGTTCAGAAGATTTTTTCCGAAAAAAATAGGCCCACAGGGAATTTGACACAGCACCACTACCCCAGAAAGGTATGACACAATAGTAAATATTATGTCATTTATTGCATCCAAATTTAAAAGAGTATCACATAGAACAACTGACCCTTGGGTCTAGACAATACACATTATACATTGACAATGCGCATAATATTGAATCACTATGACATATTATATCAGTGTAAGAGCTATCAAACCATCAGGTATATAGTGTGTCCTGATATACAAGGCTTGGCTCCATATCCAACATGTTTCGAAGTTCAAAAATTTCCTTTTCACTTCTTCCTCAGGGAAGACACTGTATAACGTGGTTCTGAAAGATAACAGCAAGCATAAATATCTAGCAAGAGTTATACAATTTCATAGTATCAAAATGTGTCATTTTTTCACAGTGGTTGTAATGGCATACACATACATCCATACAGAGAAAATCTATGGGTGTGTGTCTGTCTCCCCCATGCGCTGATACTCACCCCAGAACATTGATCAGTAACAAGTTAGGCTGTAGTCAAGTAAAGAACAGGCCAGGATGACTTCACAATGTCCGGAACTAACAAAGGTCTCAGCGAGACCAGAAAAAGGGTAAGATGATACAATGGGGTGCCAAGATACCCGATGGGGTCTCAAGGTGGTCCTCAGAGCAAGCAGCCCCCCACACAAACACCCTCCGTCCCCCACGAGAATCAAATGAGAAAGGACAGGAGGGATCCCCTACCAGACACCTACAGGAGAAATAGCAATGATTGGTATATTGTAATAAAATCCTACAAGCC
>BLSH010555922.1:282093-327439 GCA_018402905.1 Glandirana rugosa
TCGTGACTTACCCCAAAGAGATTTTGTCAATCATTTTTCGGGTTGGGCTCCACTAGTATAAGAACTGGATCATGACTGTTTACCCCTAGTTGACAGAGTACAACTCCACCCCCACTTAAAACCCAAGATCACTAGTGGTTACAGAAACCAAACTATAATTTTGTTCTTGACTTTTTAATATATGTTTTTGTTTTCAAAATCTAAAATTTTCCTGTTTGAATCTACTGATCACCCACAGACACTGACTCGAGTATAAGCCGAGGGGGGTCTTTTTCAGCACAAAAAATGTGCTGAAAAACTCGGCTTATACTCGAGTATATACGGTAATCTAGTTGCCTTCACAATGGCAGACTTTAATAGTGCCCACTGATTACTTACTCCTGTCATTTTACTCCAACCTTTCAGTTCATTTTTTAGAAATTTCCCCATTTCAGCCAAATTTGTCCTTTTAAAATCTAAAACTTTTGTTTTTGTATATAATTTTTCAGTTCTTGTTTTAATATCAAACCAAAGACATTGGTGATCACTAGAACCCAAAATTCACCCCCACCTCAACATGAGACAGTTGATCCCCATTTGTCAGTACTAGGTCAAGAATATGATCACCTCGGGTTGGGCTTTTTACTAACTGTTTTAGAGAAACCCCATTCAGTGCTTCCATTACACCCCTGCTCCTGCTTGTAATAGCAGTTTGAGAATTCCAGTTAACGTCAGGCATGTTGAAGTCACCCATAATCAAAACCTCTCCCTTCATTGCCATTTGAGTTATCTCATCAATCAACAAGTTATCATAATCTTCACTCTGTCCTGGGGGTCTGTATATTATTCCAATTCTAAGGGAAGATCCCTCCCTGGTTGGAAGGCAGACCCAGAGGGTCTCAAGTATTTCATTTATCTTTTGAATTAATGTTAGTTTTATTACATTTTTTACATATATGGCAACTCCACCTCCCCTCTTCCCTACTCTGTCATTCCTGTATAGTGTGTACCCTGGTATAGTTATTGCCCAGTCATTTGAATCCTTGAACCATGTCTCTGTAATTGCAACAAGGTCCAAGTTGTCCCTAGACATAAGAGCTGTCAGTTCACAAAGCTTGTTGCCTAAACTACGGGCATTAGTGCACATGACATGACAAACACTACTTTCAACTGCTTTCTTTTTACCACCAGAAACTTCAACTGAAGTGGCCACCCAGTCATTACCAACATGAATCCTCACATTTGTTTCAACCTGCTGGGGACAGAAACTCTCCTCAACAATTACATCTCTGCCCTAGAAACAGCTATCCTAGTTGTCTCATCCTGTACTGCCTCTTCCAAGATGCCAAGCAGGCACTGTGTGGGGTTCAGTGGGACCTTTACCTGGAAGACTCCATTTATGGTGACCACTACCGCTTGCCAGTACCGATGCAGTTTGGGGCACCGCCATAGGAGATGGATGAGGTTGCCCATTGTCTGTCTACATTTACCACAGATGGGGTCCGATAGGCCACCCATTTTATGAAGTGTTACTGGTGTATAGTGGGCTCTAAGCAATATGTATAGCTGGGACACCTTCTGGGAAACATTAAGGGAGCATAGATTCACTGACTGTAGGGCCTCTTCCTACTGGTCACCCGTCAACTCCCCGACATCCGCTTCCCATTGGGCAGAAGCCCTGGTGGGATATGAATCCTTTGGTTTCTGTAACAGACTGGATCAAATAGAAAATGGGAGTGGGTGAAAGTGACCAGTTTGTTGATTCCCCCTGAGCTTTGACTGCATGAGACAGCTGTAGGTATTAGAGAAGCATATGGGGTGGTAGGTTGAATCTGTTCTGGAGCTCTGTGAAGGGTAATAGTCTTCCCCGGAGAAACACCTGTGAGAGCAGAGTTACCCCATTTGTGCGCCACCTGGGCCCATGTTGGAGCTTGGTCAGCTCACCATATGAGTTGTTGCCCCAGAGAGGGCTATATATGGTGTAGCCTGTGACGTATTGGAGCTGCCTCACTTTGTTCCAAAGCTTCTGGACCAAGTTGTAAGTGGGCATTTGTTTGTTGGATTTAAGGAATGCTTGGGCTTCCAGTCCCTCCGGGATAGATTTTACCCCAGCGCCTATACACAAGAGACTTGCAGAGGAGCTTTTAGCTTCAGGTGTCATGCATCCGACAAGATGCTGGACCTGGGCAGCTATATAGTAGAGCCCAAGGATTGGGGAGTTCAAGGCCTCCCCCCTCCTTGGGGTACCGCAACTGTTCCAGCTTAATTCTAGGGTGGCAAGTCCCCCAAAGTAGAAGTCTGAAGAGGGAGTTGACCACTCGAAATGTTTTAAGGGGGAATCACGACCGGGGGGATATACAAGGGGTACAAAAGTTGATGCACAAGGAACATTTTAATTAAATTGGTTTTCCCTGCCAGTGACATTTTAAGTTTGGTCCAAATGTTTATTTTGTTCCTAAATTTCAACAATAAGGGGCGGATATTAAGATTACAATAATCCGTGAATATAGGGGAGATATGAATACTGAATATTTAAATGTGGTCCCTAGGGGGATAGATCCCGGTATTGTCTCAGCCTGGCCTTGTGCGTTATCTAGGAGCATCAATGACAGTTAATGGTGAGCCCGGAAAATTTTCCAAACTTCACAATTATGGATATAGCCTCTGACAAAGGAGCGGAAGTGTCACCCAGAAACAGCAGCATGTCAAGAGCATAAAACATAAACTTCTCATGTAGTTTACCATATTGGAAGCCGATGACACGCAAACTGTTGCGGAGCAGCGCAGCCAGGGGTTCAATGGCCAGAGCAAATAGCAGGGGCGACAGGGGGCAACCCTGCCTAGTGTCCTGCCCAATCCAAATTCCAGGTACATCCAATCCGACATTCTGATTGTGGCTTGCGGGGAGGAGTACAGTAAACAGACCCAGGCATTAAAATGGGGGCCGAATCCAAATTTGGCTAATACAGCCCACAGGTAGGGCCAACTAACACTATCAAACGCTTTGTCCAGGGATAGGAGTGCCCTCTGTCCCATCTTGTCTCACTGTGTCTGCATATTTAGGAATAGACGTCTGAGGTTTGTGGCCGTTGACTTCTGGGGCATGAACCTAGCCTGTAAGATTTTTACATCACACTGTAACAGGGAGATTGGTCTATATGAACTAGGGTCTAAGGGGTCGTTACCCGGCTTAAGCAATAGGATCACACTGGCCATATTCACTGATTCAGGCAAAAAGCACGCTGTAAGAGAGGCATTAAACACCTCCAGGAGTTTGGGTAGGATTGCCTCCCCATAGGTGGTATACACCTCCATGGGGATGCCATCCCCACCAGGGGCCTTGCCAGTGGGAAAGGAACAGGCTGCCTTCTGCAATTCCTCTATTGTGATTGGAGAATCTAGGGATTCACATGCTTTCTGAGACAGGGTGGGTAGCGCTATGTTCTTAAGGTATTAATCAAGTAGTTATCTTTGGGCTCATAAAAGGCCGAATAGAAAAGTGCGAGCTCGGTCACTATCTGGTCATGGTCATTCATTACTCGTCCAGAAGGCGAGCGAATATCACCAATGGCTGGGGGGGATTGTTAAGTTTTGGCTATTTTTGCTAACAGGCAGCCGAGTTTAGTGAAAAAACATTTCTGTTCCATGGCCGAGGCTCTCAAATGATCCAGGGAGTCCTGGGCCGAGATCCATGCCTCCCTCGCCGAATCAGAGGGATTCATAACATAGGTTAGTTCCAGCTGTCCTATCTGGTTCCCCACCTGTTCCACCAATTTAGATAATTTTTGCTTGACTGCCATAATCTCAGCTATAAATATGCCCCTGAGATGAGCCTTAAAAGTTTCCCACCTAATTATTACATCCTCACAATCAATGTGAGCATAGAAAAAATAATTTGCGTAGTGATACGGCTATGAGAGGGAAATAACTGGAGCCAAAATGCGTTCATCTTCCAAGGGGCCCTACTTAGCCCGGACATAGGTCTGGTGTCTAGTTTAAGGACCAGGAGGGAATGATCCGACACCCCTCGGGGAAGAGATTCAATATTGTTAGTGCAGCTGGGAATATGTGCCGAGCCCAGGCAGAGGTCGATGCGAGACAATGAGCCGTGTGACTTTGATAAGCAGGAGAACTGGTGAACCCCGGGGTTACGAATATCCACCCATCCCACCTCTGCCAGGTGACGACTGAGGACAGTGCCCCTTCCCTGAGTGCCCGCCTGCACTGGGGGATGCCTATCTAGCTGGGGGTCAAGACAGCAGTTGCAATCTCCCATAATTACAACCAGGATGTCCGGTTTAGCGGCCAGGTACGACAGCAGCAATTGTAAAACATCTCTAGAAAATGGGGGTGGAATGCAGACATATGCGAAGACTAACATCAAAGTGTAAAGTTTGCAGTACAAAAACACAAAGCGACCCGATGGGTCTATTAATGAGTCCGGTTCCTGGTATGTCAAGGCATTGTGCACCAGGACACTCACCCTGGGAGAGTAGGATGAATATCCAGAGTGGTAGGCCTTGCCTACCCAGGAGAACTTTAAAAAATGTACCTTGTCCCTGGTCAAATGGGTCTCCTGGAGCCCTATGATGGCTGGGTAAAACTGGCGAGTGCAGGAAGCGATCATGGTACGTTTGAGGGGATCCTTTATACCCTGAACATTCCAGGAAATCAGTGGAGTGAAGGACCTGTCAGCCATGATTTCGCAGCATAAAGGTTGGCACCCAGGCCAAGACTAGGAGTATGGTGAAGAGGTACGAGCATGTAAAGAGGCTAGTTAAGGTCATCCTTAGGGGGAAACTCGACCAAAAATTGAGCACTGTGTGAGCTAGAGCATTACTAAGCACTGAGTGCAGTATGAAGTACGTCATGGTGGTAAAGCAATGGAGGTTGCAGTCCAGAGAGGGCAGTTCTAGGGAGAGGAGTTGAACAAATCGTACCTTGGTATGGCATCGGATATGTCCAGTCCTCTCCGGCTGCTCTAGTCTTATCCAGTGTAAGCTTTGCGTGCCAACAGGGCACAAAACTTGCTGTCTCTGGGACAGAAGAAATGATTGATCAACTTGTAGCGCATCTGGGGAAGTGGCGCACATTGTTCAGTCTTATTTCACCAAAAACAAATGAGGGAGAAAAAGTCAAAGGGCAGATGTTTCTCTACGCATTGGATAGGAAAGGATCAACGTCTCTTGGCATGGAGACAGTTTGTGCATGTTGCTACATATATGGCTTGGCTCCTGGGATGTTGAACACCTGCGTTGTCACATCTCTTCCTGATTTGGTCGATGATGTCAAAGTTCCTGCTCATGGTGGTCCAGCCAGGCGACTGCATTCGGAGCCGTTTCAAAAAAGTGTGCTTGGCCTCTTGCCGTGACTCGCAGCCTGGTCAGGTAAAGCATGGCATATTTTAGTTGGAGACATTATAGCCCCTTTTTCACATCTAGGTATTTTGATCTTCTTTCGATCTCCGCAGAGAAGTCGGGGAAAAAGGATATTCTGGCCCCATTGTATTGAATCTATCCCTTTTCTCGTGCTAGGCACAGGATCATTTCCCGATCCTTGTAGTGTAGTAAGCGTGCCAACATGGAGCGAGGAGGGTTGCCTGGGGGATGGGGCCGAGGCGGAGTGTGATGAGCCCTCTCTATGGCAAACAGCGGGGTGAAGGCTTCCTTGCCAAAAATGTCCTGTAGCCAGTACTCTATTAATTGCGTGGGGTCCCTGCCCTCCACCTTCTCTGGGAGCCCCACTATTCTGACGTTGTTCTCTCTTAGACGATTTTCGAGATCGTCTGTCTTATTGTTGCAAAAGAGTGACTTGTTGTGCAGTGTGTCTGGCTTCCCTGATCAGGGGAGGGAGTTTATTCTTCCATGTCGATGACACAGCCCCCTACTGCTGTGGTCCTTTCACGAATCTTCTGGAGGTCATGGCGGAGTAGTGGCACCGTCTCTTTAAGGCCCCCAAACTGTTCTTTGAGGTCCACCACCGTGGCAGTGGATTTGTGGACTGCATGCAGAATGTCACTCAGGGTGAGATGAGCAGAGTCCTCTGCAGCTATACTAAAAATGTCAGAGTAGGCACAGGGGAGGTTTCCAGAGGGACAGTGTCATCCAGGCCTCCATGGCCTTCCTAATCAGCCAGCTCAGGATCATTGAGGGAGAGCTGGGATATTATGGGGAGGGAGCCATTTGACCCAGAGAGTTTCTGTCCCTGGGGGGGTCTTTGCCCGGTGTTTTAGAGGACTTGAGAGACTTACCCCCCACTTCTTTCTGCTTGTCAGCCTTCTGGGGTGTTCGCTGAGGCTGAGGGCTGCAGGCGCCATCTTGGGCCTCCATGGCGGCCACGACCACAGCTTCTTTCTCCCCTTTGCGGGACATCTTCCGGGCCGGGTGTTGCTGTAATGGGTCCCATGTGTGCCTGGGGACTATAGGGTGCTGTGGAGGCTGGTTTGGATCCAGATGGGTGCCAAGAGAAGGATCTTGAGGGGATCACCAGCGGTAGCTCTGTGAAGAGTGTCCTCTCACATGCTGATGCAGGCCATGCCCACCAGTATATTTTTTAGTAGCAAAGAGACAGGACCACTTAAATATCTTGTTCTTATAGAATTTACCTACTGGCAGTCACCAGATTCGGCTTCAGCTACAGAGATTGTTGGAGATTTTTAGTTGCTCAGTCCTACTCATAAGATGGCTCGCAACTAACGACCAATGCCGGGCTGTTGTTTAAATATACCCATATAGTGGGGCAAGACCCCCCCCCACCCACACTGCATGGCTTAAATACTTATTTGTCTAGGGGGGAAGCAATAACTACAAGTATTTTTCTTATTCTTATTATCTCTTATTCTCCTGGCAGCTGCCACTCTCTTCCACTGTCCAATGTTCAGTAACATGGGCAGGCCCCATCTCCATTTTTCTGTACAATGCAGGACTGATGGCCCTGCATTGTATGTGATGACATCAATTTGGCTGTGCACATTGGTCAATTGGTTTCATGGGATCAGTTGTATATAGAGGAGGAAGCCAAATTGGTCAGTTGGTTTCATGGGATCAGTTGCATATAGAGGAGGAAGCCAATAGGAGCAAGAAATAAGTTAAATATTTCACCTTATTCCTATTCTTGTAGCTAAACGAGCAATGAATCCATCCAGTGTAAGAAGGACCCCACTGCATGGGTATATTTAATAGAGGTATGGAGTGGGGCTTTAATCACTAGGTGTAGCAAATGACTAATTACAAATGGAAAATATGACTCTCTAATAAGTTTGCTACACAAATAGTTTGTAGGAGATAATAATCTCACAAGATTGCACTATATCCCATTCACATGTTAGGCCAGTTTCATATGGGCTTCCACTTGTATAAGAGCAGTGTGAACAGCAAGCTGCTAAGGAAGTTTCAGCAAGCTTTCTCTAAACTTTAAAGTGCCCTTCAGCTCCTCTTTGGAAATATTATACACAGATCCTAATGGGAGTGCTGATTGTCACTTTAGACAAGCTGCTAGCAGACTTTAACAGGCTTTCAACAAGCTTCAAGTAGTGCTGGAGTCTGCTAGCAGCTTGTTTAAAGTGACAATCAGCACTCTATTAGGATCAGTAAATAATATTTCAAAACAGGAGCTGAAGTTCCCCCTTACTTCAGTGTCCCCTTACATCAGAGGCCCTCAGAGCGCCACCTTACATCAGTGCCCCCAGAGTGCAACTAGAGTGTCCCCTTACATCAGAGGCTCTCAGAGTGCCACCTTACATTTGTGCCCTCTTACATCAAAGCCCCAGAGTACCAATGGTATAGAGAATGACCCCTAAACTCTGTGCCAGGTAAAGTCTCCTACTCCACCTATATATGTCCCTAAAGCAATGATGAAACATTCTGCTTACAGCTTGCAGCACAGTCTGTCTCCCAAAATGTCCTTATCACATCTGCCTCAAGCCTGGGAACAGACCTTCCTTTTCATTTCCACAGAGCCCCGGTCCTACTGTGTTGTTCCCATGCCAATTTGTAATACAGGCTCAGTCTTCTGGGGATTACATCTCCACATGTCATAGTTGCACTGAACAGGCCCTGTTTTTCCCACAATCCGCTGCAGCACAGTTTCCTCTTCCTCTCTGGGATCCTGGGTGGTGGCCAGGGCTTTCCTCTCCCAATGGCTACATACAATCCTGTACAGCTTCGAGAGAGGGAGGAGAGGAAATACAGGGCAGCAGCAGCAACTGTAGTGGCCCAGTCCCTGCTGCCGGTCTGACCAGGACTGTAGACCAAGGGTTACACAATCAAAATCTCTTTTTTACAGCTCGGGGGTAGCAGAGGGCAGTTAGTCCACCTTTAGAATTTGCACTCTTATACTGGCAATCCTGATCCTGAGCACCCAGAACTGCCACATATCTGTACTAACAGCTTGCAGGAGCTGTTTCATCTCTACTGCAAGCTTCTGTCCCATGGAGGAACACACTGTAGTATCATGGTTCAGAGCTGTGACTGAGCTACAATAAAGGGGCAGCAGAAAAAGGAGAACTATGCTACCCAATATTGGTTTGTAAGAAGGGAGATCTAGGTGACTTGTACTGGTATGTTAAGCTATAATTTGCATAGTAATCCTAATGTCAGAAGATCAGAGCAGGGTGCTTAATTTTTGAGTCACTGCTTACCCTATAGAGATTGAAGATAGGTTGCTAGCTGGGGTTTGACTAACATGGAAAAAGCATTAGAGACTGACAGTTTCCTGGTCAAATGACTGTTTTTTATATTGCCAATATTTCCTGATTTGATTGAATAATTTTACTGTCTGGGCTATGTGGTAACCCTAGTGACAGGTCATTCTCCTGCTATTTCTGCCAGGGAGGGTGATGCCCGCATTCGCTGACCCTGTACCTCTAGCTCTTTCTTATCTCTTGGCTGGCAGGTTAATTTTTCTGATATCTTCTCTGATTTTCCTTGGGTTTTTTTCTGGCTGAACAGTACATGTATCTGTCATATACCTGTAATTGCACTCACAGTTTGATAAGCTATGTATGCTGCTCATACAGATCCACAAAAATTTCAGAGGGAAGGGTGGATAAGCTTTGAAGTGTTTGTCAAAAATATCTTATTATGCACTTAATAAAAACAATGTCTTATCTTAAACCTATCCTTCAATAATTTAAAGGTAAATGTGATAGTTGGTGTAAACTCCCACTAGTAACTGGTCGCATTAACCTAATTAAAAAATGGTTTGGGCACCACAACTGCTCTATGTATTGCACAATTGTCCTATAAAAATTCCTCGCTTCTGGTTTTTACAAATAGAAAGTTGATTTGGAAGAAAGGACTGACCAGAATTAAACTCTCTACTTTACAATACCCTAAGGATCAGGAAGGTATGGCAGTGCCTCATCCTCAAACCTATTTTTACGCAGCCCAGCTTCAGCATTTGGTGGGTTGGGCCTTGCCTAACACTGCAGATCCTTCTCGAAATCTGTGGCAGGCTTTGACACGGTCTATAATGCTTTTTCACATCTAGTAATGGGTCTTCCTCCTGTCCTATCTCACTGCCCGACAGTGACTCTACTTTTACGCCTATAGAAAATGGTCAAACGACAGTTAGGGTTAGCTGGGTTTCTCCAATGTACTCCTATTTGGGGCAATAGATTTTATGCTGAATTGTATAAACGGACTGACACTCAACACTGGGCACCGGCTGGTATTAGATTTCTTTCTCAACTCTATAGGGGCAATGTTCTGAAATCTTTTGACCATCAGAGAGGAGTTTAACATTTCTAGACGCTCCTTTTACCAACACTTACAGTTACGGCATGCGTTGCAAGCGCAGGCTGGGAATTCAGTTTTCCGTCTGACTGAATCCTATTTTTTGGATTCTCTCACGTCAGAAGCTGATAAAAAGGGAGCCATCTCCAGAATTTACTCACATCTACTGATGCAAAATCAGGGTTCGGCTTCATTGCCAAGTAGAAGAAAGTGGGAAGCAGATCTAGGTTCCATAGATGGAGAAAGTTGGGAGGCGGCATTAGCGGCTGTGCCATTGGTGTCGGCTGCACAAAAGTTGTCCCAGCTATTTATTCTACACCACACTTATTGTATACCGGAACAGTTGTTCACCTTGGGAAGAAGGGACTCTCCTAAGTGTAAAGCTCATACCGGTGACTTTATACATATGATCTGGAAATGTCCCAAACTTTGTTCATTATTGGGGAGAAATTATCACTGTAATTAACCAAACATATTACATACAGCTCACTATGGATCCATTGATTTGTCTTTTAGGGGCACTTGAAGTTGAGCGATACACCCCATGTACTTACAAGACTGTCACCCGTCTCTTATATTTGGCAAGAAAACTTATTGCAGGTTTCTGGCTCACCACCGAGCCGCACACAATGGATTAAGCAGGTAAAATACATTCTCCTTAGGGAAAAGAATACCTATCAGCATTCGCCCAAGAAATTCCAGTCCATATGGCAATGTTGGCTTGATGTGCTGGGCTTGGCCCCTCCACAGCTTATTTTAGACAGATTATTACAGATTTAAGTTCCATTGATGCTTCATGGTTCAAATTGTTGATGACTGTACTTCTGTCCTGTGAAGTTGAATATGCACCGAAAGATTATTCCTTCCTTGGTAACTAATGATATTTTGAGTGCGTTTTATAAGCTCTTAGTTGGCACGTCAACCAGTTGTTGCTCTATAGTATGTTATTAGTTTTTATTATTTTTTTCTCGTTTTATTACAATCTGTAAGATGAGGGGTTTTTTTTTAACTTTGATGTACAATATTCACTGTACTACATGTAATATGCTTGATAAATACTTGTAATCCTTTATATCATTAATAAACCCTTTTCTTGATTAAAAAATAATAATAATGTCTTCTTAAAGCTACCCTCAGCATATTTGCATATTTAGAGATGGTAAGTGCACATGCCAACAGCAGAAGTTTGCTTGGGCTCCCTGCATCAGTAGGCAATTATGTAGAGTGCCCTGGGGATTCCTCCTCCCAGCTTCTTCAGCTATAAGATTTTTGAGACCCTGCAGGAACTTCACAGGGGCTAAGAATACTGCCTTTCTGCGCAGTGTAAGGAAAAAAAACTCTGAAAGAAAACTATAGAGGAGAGGTTTGGGGTTAAAGTGACATGTGGCTCAAAGAACAGATTTGAATTTCTTCATAGTAATGTAGCACCCTCCTAGATGGGTGCTAGGATTATATAGATTTAGTGTTGGTTCACTGTGTTTTGTAGAGCTGTGTTTTTGATAGGTACATTTAGCTTGTCACACTTTATTTAGTGTGGCTGCAATTCCTGTGCTAGGTAAATTTAGTTGCTCACTGTACTCAGTGCAGCTGCCTTTGACTAGTTAGGTCTGCTCAGTGATGCTACTAGTCTGGGGGTCAGCAACCAGTAGATCGCGATCTATCAGTAGGACAGGTGACTGGTAGATCGCGGTCCACCATCCCACAGCATCAAATATAGTGCAGTGCAGAGGGACTACTTGTAAAGTTGAAGCTGCAGTAGGGAGCAAGAGCTACATAAGCCGATGCCTCCTCTCTAGTGCCGGTTGCTGTCCCATGCTGAGTGATATCAACTACACTCCATCTCTTATCCCAGCTAGCAGTCTCCAAAGTAACGCCTGCTGCAGGAAAGAAGACATTTTTAGGTCAGTGTGAAGCAATACACTGGGCATAATAGTATAGGGCTGCTTTCCCCACACCACGGGTGAAGTGCAGTGTACTTGCAGCTTTCCTGCACACCAGCCATAGACTTGAATTACATCTTGCGGGTTTGGGGCACTTTCTTAATGCGAGAGTTTTGCTGTGCTTTCAGAAAGTGCACCACACCTGCAGGATATAATATAAGTCTATGGCAAAGTGCAGCTAACCCAGGAAGGTCACAGATGCACTGCACTGCACTCGCGGTGCAGGTAAGCCACAGCACATAATTGTAAAAGCTCAGAACAGTAACATGCAATTGTAACACAGTAGTACGGCAATTAGGTTGAATATATTTTTATTAAGCATTCACATAAACAATATAACAAGGTTGTGTGGCAACACATTCGTCAACAGAAATATACAGGGATTGACAAAGTAGAAGCTGGGACCAAGCAGACTGGTCCCTGTAGCAAGATTGTCAATGTTCGTACAGTCACAGTTTCTATAAATGTGTTGTCTTGCAAATTGTAGGAGGGTAAGGTTACCCAAATAGTGCATCCTTGTTGATATGGGAGTTAATTATACCATAAGGAATAGACTGATAACAGAAGAGTAAATAAATGTGAGGGAATCCTAAAGAAGGAGAAGGGTAAAGAGAGTGAAGAAAAGGAAGATTGAGAAAAGGGAATAAAAAGGGGGCCGAGAGGTTATGTGGAGAGAGAAAAAGAAGGGTAGGGGGGAAGGGGAATCAGGCAGGCAGGGGGCGGCACACATCCAGTATTTCACTGAGAGGGGTGACATGTTCATCCAGGGCCTTGATCCCATTACCAAGTTAGGTACGGTAAAATGTCATAGACCAGGGAATAAGATATGAGGACTTGTTACAAAAGGAAGCTTTTCTGAAAGGACTCAGATTGTGAGTAGTGCACCCAGAGGCTCCATCTGTTGTGGTGTTTTTCCCAGGTATCTGTTTTCCTAGCTGGCATTTCCTCCATTACCATTATGTCATTAATCGTATTCACCCAGAGGCTGATCGGGGGTGTACACTCCATTTTCCAGTGTCTAGAGTTGACTTGTCGGGCTGCGGACAGAAAAAATTTAAGCAAACTTTGTTTCTGCGACCTAACTGAACCCGGTAAAATGGATAGGAGTGCCACCTTAGGAGAGGGGGAAAGCTGTTTATCATAGATTCTGTTATAGATATCGAAGACGTGCGTCCAGAAAGGTAATATGCGGGGACAATCCCACCAAACGTGGTAAAGAGTTCCTCTCACTCCATGACAGCGCCAACATTCATCTGAGGAATTAGGGAAAATCCGGTGTAATGAGACAGGGCCTTTATACCAGCGAGATAATAGTTTGAGATTTTTCTCCTGGGCGTACACTGATACCGAAGATTTATGGGTAAACATAAATGACGTCTGCCATTCCTCTGGGGTGATCTCGGTCTCCAGATCCCTTGACCACTGTCTGGTGTAAGTCGGGAGCTCTTTATGTGTGCCAGATAAGAGTTCTCTGTAAATTGATGACAGAGTGTGACGAGGTGTTTCAGAGAGTGCACATAATTCCTCAAAGTAAGTGTGGGATCTATGGGTGTTGCCTGAGCTATGTATCTTTAAACAGTGCTTGTTGAGGCTGAGGGACGTGAGCCAATCAATCGAGGCTTCATGTTGGGCTTGCTGGGGCCTAAAGTGACCTGATGTGGGGTGTACATAGTCCCTAGCCATAGGCCATTGTAACCTTTCGTAGAAGCAAAAACTTGCATTGGCAACTCCATTGGGCAATGTCGAATTGTCAAAAAGGGGGGAAAGGGGGCTTGGGTCTGTGGATAATGACTTGGAAGTACGGTGTCTGTACCAAAGGGTTAATGAGGCTTTGGTTAAGGGGGATAATGTGGGGTTGGAGCAATATACCTTCTCGTATCACCAAAAAAGGGCTCTGAGGTTTGCTGAGGAGAGGTCTTGTTCTGCTAGGGATACTGCTTTGGGGAAAGGATGGGGGAACCATTCCAGCAGCCTGGATAAAAGGGCAGAGGAATATTACAGCTCGAAGTCAGGGAGCCCCGAGCCCCCGGCCAATTTAGGATGACATAAGAATTTATGTTTAAGTCTAGGAGGTTTGCATTGCCAGATATACTGGATGGCTAGCGAGCGGAGGGATCTAAAAAATGTACCAGGTAATAAAATGGGGATCGTCTAAAACGTGTACAAGAGTTTGGGTAGGATGTCCATTTTTAGAACACCCGTACGACTGAACCAAGAGGTCTGTAGGTTGTGCCATGATTCCAGCTGTCGTTTGAGTTTAGTCAATAAGGGGCTATAGTTAAGGGAATGTAAGTCTGCAAGGGAGCTTGGGATTTCCGTACCGAGATATTTAATGGATCGGGGTTGCCATTTAAAAGGGAAGTTGGCCTGTGTTCTGGACAATATGGGGGGCGGCAGGTTAATGTTGAGGGCCTCCGTTTTAGTAAGGTTCATTTTAAAGTTTCTATGCATGCCGAATCGCTGAAGCTCATGCAAAAATCAGGGGATGCTGATGTGGGGTTGAGTAACATAAAGGAGCAAATCATCGGCATATAATGACAGTTTAAAATGGGCGGATTCTGTTTGTATCCCATGGATAAAGTGGTTATTATGAATGGCTTAGGTTGATGTTCTACCACTATTGCTAATAACAGAGGCAACAAAGGGCAGCCCTGCTTTGCCCCATTTTTTATTTGAAAAAGGTCTGACCTAGTGCCATTAGCAACTACTTGGGCAGAAGGAGCGCCATATAGGGACATTATTTTGTGAAGTATTTTGGGGCCAACCCGATCTGCTGGAGTGATAGACGCAGAAAAGACCAGCCGACTCTGTCAAAAGCCTTCTCCGCATCACACGCCAAAAGACAGGTGGGGATGTGGTGAGTCTTGATGTATTAGATGAGATGTAAGGTCTTCGTCGTGTTGTCACGAGCTTCGCGACCCGGCACGAATCCCACCTGATCTACGTGGATTATGTCAGGTAAGAGAGGAGCTATACGGTCCGCTAATATTATGAGAACAACTTAAGGTCCACGTTCAATAGGGATATAGGTCTGTAGTCTGCATGAGGTAATGTCTTTGTCTGGTTTAGGAATCACAGCTATTTGGGCTTGCAACATTGTGGTGGGCATCGTCAATGGATGCAAATGCCTGCACCATTATAGGGACTAATTGGGCAGCAAACATCTTAAAAAATCGTGTAGCCGTCCAGTCCTGAACTTTTACCGTTCTTTAGGCCCTTTATCATCTGGATGAAATCTGAGGAGGTTATAGGGGATTCTAATTGTTGAGCACTCTGTTCAGGGATGGTAAGGAGGGCCGTCTCCTGAATGTATGTGTGGGTGTCATCTGGGTTAGTCAGCGTGCTCGGGGGAGCTAAGGGGGCATCCAAATTATATAAAGTAGCATAGAATTGGTGGAATTCCTCCACAATTTTCGAATTTTTATATCTTTTAGCTTGAGAGCAGGAGAATATGTAGGGAATACGTAGGTTACAATGTTTAGGATGGATGATGTGGGCCAAGTGTTTACCACACTTATTGGCTCGCACATAGTGTAGGTGTTTCATCTTATCCCTGGCTATCAGAGAGCATTCCGAGAAGATTTGCAAGAGGTCTCTACTTGCATTGGACAACTGCACAAGAACATATGCGTCCAGCATCTGTTTATGAGATGTCTCCATGGAGGAAATGAGGGATAGGAGCCTCTGTATTTTGTGAGATCGCTCCCTTTTCAATTTGGCTCTGAACTGAATTAGTACTCCCCTAAGGACACATTTCAGTGCCTCCCATTTGATAATGGGGGACGTTTCATCGTTGGCGTGGTCCGAAATAAAGTCTCTGATAGCCTTGGATATGGCCTGAGTACATGGTTCGTGTGTGAGAAGGTTATCGTTGAGTCGCCGTGAACAACCATCATGGCGCCTAGGGAGTTTTCCTAGTATTAGATAAACAGATGCGTGATCGGACCAAAGCTTCACGACTATGGATGAACCTGGGTCAAAGTCAAGTAGGGACCGTGAAACAAAAAAATTGTCTATTCTACTGTAAGACTGGTGGGCTGGAGAGAAATAAGTGTAATCCCTCTCTGTAGGGTGCTGTATTCACCACACGTCTGTCAATGATAGGTTTCAGAGGAGAGCTCTGAACTTCTCCAGGGTTGTGGGGGAGATGGATGACCTACCCGATGATGAGTCCAGAGGGGGAATCAGAGGGAAGTTCAGGTCTCCTCCTAGGATGAGGTTAGTTGCTCCGAATGTTTCAAGATGCGCTGTCACGGAGGAGAGGAAGTGGAGTTGGTCCTGATTGGGGAAATAAACATTAGCGATGGTTAAGGTGGCTTGCATATATCTTATTTTCAAAAATACATAGCGGCCTATTGGGTCTATTAAAGAGTCAAGAACCTCCGGCTGGAATGAGCTATGAAAAGCTATGGAAACACCTTTTGACCTAACTGTCAGATTGGTACTATGAAACCAGACAAGAAAGTATTTGTTCTTGAGGGAGGGAATGGTGTCGTGACGTAAATGCGTTTCCTGGAGGAATAAGATTTTTGTGTGTAGTCTATGAAAGTGGTAAAGAATCTTTTCGAGAGTGTTGAATCCCCTGCAATTGAGGGAGGCCACTTGCAGGCTCATGGAGGAAGCCATCCTGAGCCCATACAGTTAGCCTGCGTCAAATTCAGGTGCAACACCCCCTGCCTGGTGGAGGTAGTGTGGGAGGAAGAGTAGGAGAAGGGGAAAAGGGGGAGAGGGGAAGTACACAAATAAGTCTACATTGTACATAGTATAACAAAAGCATATAGTATGCAAACATCAATCCAAGAATCAAATAAGAAAAAGATGTGCGGCAATCTTCTGGATAACACATTTGGCTGGTGGATAGCACGAACAGTGATGATGTGTGCCATAAACAGCCAATATGCAGTGGTATAAAATAAATATTTATCAACAGTCCTAGTATGCCATCTAGTGGGGTAAATGACATATCACATAGGATTACATAAACAACTTATAGCTATAAGCAAAACAGAGCTTCTATGAGGTCTGTAAACCATAATGTTGGGGAACATGACTAGGGAACAGAGGTGGCTAGCCCGCCCAGACCGGTTAACCACATAAATTAATGCACATAGTTTCGAACACTTAATTCAATAATAAAACAGGTGGGCAAACAGAGATTTCACCATCATGCCTATATAGGGGGAGGAGATCTCCAAGGCATGATAGCAAAATATTTCACTGGCTACTGGAGCGTAACATCACAACATTAGTAACATTAGTAAGGGGGACGGGGAGTGGAGGATGAACCTGTAGGGAGCAAAAACAGTTTAGTGCAATTCAGATACAGTTGTCCAGAGGAACATGGGCCCGGCAAATCCCACGGTGTCATGGGGCCGCCAGAGATAAGGCTAAAGGGCCACTGCAACTAAGATCCACTGCTACAAGTTCCAGGATATCATCCTGCCGGGGACTTGGACGCAGAAGAGGAGGCTCTTTGCTTCTTTTTTGTGCGTTGTTGCCATCCGGTTGTGAGATGGAGAGCTGGGGTGGCTGTCCTCAGAGGCCAATCTGGGATCGCAATTTGGGGGAGTTCGAATGTTCCCACAAAGTTGGTCAAGATCTCCCAGGGTACGCAGTATGGCCAACTTGCCGTCATGGGTAACAGAGAGATAGAATGGGAACCCCCACCGATACTTGATGTGTCTGGCTCGTAGAGTGTCAGTGAGGGGTTTGAGGGCCTTCCGAACTGCCAAAGTCATCTTAGAGAGATCCGTGAGTAACATCACTGGTGTGTCGTTAAACAAAATGACATCTTGGGTACGAGCTGCTTGCATGATGCTGGCTTTGAAAAAGTGCACCCTGCATATGATATCACATGGGTATGCAGGGTTCAGGTTGCGGGGGCCCAGTGCCGTGCTCTGACTTTGGGGGGGAGCGGGCTCGCTGTCTGGTGTGAGGCCTGGAGGGAGTGTGGGAGCCAGACGCTGGTGGCGGCGTCATCTTGGACACCGGGGAGCCCTTACTGTGCTGGCTGGAGTGGGTGAAAAACCTCCCTATTTCACCTTCCTTGTACCTCCCTCTGGAGCCTCTGCCTCCCCCCTCGTTCCGCTTCCCCATACAGGTGGGTAAGAGCGCTGTGTGCGGCTGGTGTAATGAGAAATTGTCCGGTCAGACTGGGAGCCGAGAGTCCGTGCGTCTCAGACCTCCATGCACCAGGCCACGCCCTGTAGTACGGCAATTAGAGGTTTAATTCAGGTTTCAAGAGGCGACACTGTGCCCGGTGATTTTTGACTTCTCCCATGTTGTTCAGTTAGGTCTCCACATCTTTAAGGTTGACTACCCATGTGCTAGTCTGTTTACTCCCTCTGCTGTCCAGAAAAGCTGTGAGAACTTTCTGCATCATAAGTGTGAAGCTATGCGGATGACAGCATGAATATTTATACATTCTTGGCCAATCCCAGGGAACTGGGGCCTGATGGCATGCTGTGTAACCATATACAGTATCTCAAAAAAAGTGAGTACACCCCTCACATTTTTGTAAATATTTTATTATATCTTTTCATGTGACAACACTGAAGAAATTACACTTTGCTAGAATGTAAAGTAGTGAGTGTACAGCTTGTATAACAGTGTAAATTTGCTGTCCCCTCAAAATAACTCAACACACAGCCATTAATGTCTTGTTAGTGTTACAATGTCTCATGTGTGAATGGGGAGCAGGTGTGCTAAATTTGGTATTATCGTTCTCACTCATACTGGTCACTGGAAGTTCAACATGGCACATCATGGCAAAGAACTCCCGGAGGATCTGAAAAGAAGAATTGTTGCTCTACATAAAGATGGCCTAGGCTATAAGAAGATTGCCAAGACCCTGAAACTAAGCTGCAGCATGGTGGCCAAGACCATAAAGCTGTTTAACAGGACAGGTGGCACTCAGAACAGGCCTCCCAATGGTCGACCATGGGCCGCACACTGCATCAAATTGGTCTGCATGGCTGTCGTCCCAGAAGGAAGCCTCTTCTAAAGATGATACACAAGAAAGCCCACAAACAGTTTGCTGAACACAAGCAGACTAAGGACATGGATTACTGAAACCATGTCCTATGGTCTGATGAGACCAAGATAAACTTATTTGGTTCAGATGGTGTCAAGCGTGTGTGGCGGCAACTAGGTGAGGAGTACAAAGACAAGTGTGTCTTGCCTACAGTCAAGCATGGTGGAGGGAGTGTCATAGTCTGGGGCTCCATGAGTGCTGCCGTCACTGGGGAGCTAGAGTTCATTGAGGGAACCATGAATGCCAACATGTAATGTGACATACTGAAGCAGAGCATGATCCCCTCCCTTCGGAGACTGGGCCGCAGGGCAGTAGTCCAACATAACGACCCCAAACACACCTCCAAGGCGACCACTCCCTTGCTAAAGAAGCTGAGGGTAAAGGTGATGGACTGGCCAAGCATGTCTTTAGACCTAAACCCTATTGAGCATCTGTGGGACATCCTCAAATGGAAGGTGGAGGAGCACAAGGTCTCTAACATCCACCAGCTCTGTGATGTCATCATGGAGGAGTAGAAGAGGACTCCAGTGGCAACCTGGGAGGTTCTGGTGAACTCCATGCCCAAGAGGGTTAAGGCAGTGCTGGAAAACAATGGTGGCCACACAAAATATTGACACTTTGGGCCCAATTTGGACATTTTCACTTAGGGGTGTACTCACTTTTGTTACCAGCAATTTAGACATTAATGGCTATGTGGTGAGTTATTTTGAGGGGACAGCAAATTTACACTGTTATACAAGCTGTACACTCACTACTTTACTTTGTAGCAAAGTGTCATTTCTTCAGACACTTCTGAAGAAATGACACTTCAGACACTCTTCTTCAAAAATATTTACAAAAATGTGAGGGGTGTACTCACTTTTGTGAGATACTCTATATTCTCTGAGCACACGGTGCTCGTGGTCTTTTCTTGGAGAGGATCAGTCCAGCTGGGAAGGCTTGCTGCCCTCCAAGGCAGTGCTGCCATGTGCTTTCTGTTCGTCAGGCCTCAGGTGCCTCAGGTACAGTGTAGCATGATTGCGCAATTGTCATTCAAAATGCAACAGCGCTGAAAGCTGAAAACTGGTCTGGGAGGGAAGGGGGGTAAGTGTCTGGCATTGAAGTGGTTAAACAAGTATTTTGCATCTTTTTTTGCTCTAAACTCCTCTCCGTGTTAGCCTATGTGTCCACGCACACATAGACATAAGAGTGTAAAGGCAAAAGAAAAAAAAAATCATCACGCGAGTGTTCAAGAGAGGAGTGCTTTGGCAGAATAAACACCAGAACGGGCCAAAACACGCCCAAGCACTAGGCGCATTTAGCGCTTGAGTGTTTTTTTTAAAAATGTCAATGGGGAGAATAAATTTATATTCTGGCAAATAAAATAAACATACGCCCAAGCACTTGACTCGCCTAAGCGCGTTTGAAAAAATGCTGCTTGGGCGTGTTTTTTGAGCTGCTTTTCTACTGCTAAGAGAAAAGCGTTTAATTTCTTGTAAGAGAAAAGCATTTAAAAAAAACCCAGTGTGCATGAAGCCATACAGTTTTTTTTTTTTTTTTTTTGCCCTTATCAAACAGATGCAACAAAAAATATGCAATGGTATATTTAACAG
This sequence comes from Glandirana rugosa, assembly GCA_018402905.1. NCBI lineage: Eukaryota > Metazoa > Chordata > Amphibia > Anura > Ranidae > Glandirana > Glandirana rugosa. Next base: position 302,372 of record BLSH010555922.1, read on the forward strand.
ACAAAGAACAAATAAGTGAACTTCATTGTTTGTGTTTTCTCTGTAAATAAGTGTGATGGATGGACTGAACATGTGTCACAAATGAACGTGACAAGTTCACTACAAAATGCCAAGCCAAGCAAGGATTTTTAGTAAACCTTAAAAAAAAAAGCTTTATACAAGTGACCAAAGATCGCTAGTTAAATAATGACAGGACAAATCTGCCACTAAATACTCTGATTGGCACACTGCTGAACTCTCTATAACATTCTTTAATAAAGAAAACCTTTTCTGAGCCAATCTTTCATTCTGCAAATGCCAATTACCTGGCTGTCCTGCTGACCTGGATGCTCAGTACATTGACTCACTAACCCAGGATAAATACATAGAGAGGGACTTCTAAGGCTGGCCATAGATGATATTGTTTTCCTTCCTTTCACCAAAGGTGGAAGGAAAGAAAATCCTTTGATTCCCCCATCAACACAGTCAGTGTTGATGGCGGAACACCTCTCGCTGCACTATTGTATTCTGCCAGCGGGGTACACAGGGAGCATTCCAGTCCTGCAGAATAGAATGGTTACTGTTAGTGGCAGTAGCCATTGGCAGTAACCGTATGCAGAAAAATCTGACATGCTGGTACCCAAGTTGATTGATTGATCAACTTGGGTAAAATCAGCCTGTCCATACTTGGTCGAATTCAGCAGGGATTGGCGGAGATTTGAACCGCCTATAGACAGCTTAACATTTTTCTCACTTTTTTGGCTGCATTCTTGTTCAAGATCCATGAAAGCCAATGGATCAGGCAGGCAAAAACATTTTCAGCAGGAGGACAGCAGTACCAGTCCCTGTATTTATTTTGTGAAAGGTTTAATTCAACTGCTTAATGTGACTATTACTGAAGCATGCTCAGTTAAAGGATCACTTACTTTTCTGTTTCCGATACACTGTATGATTAACAGGCAAGTTACTGAATAATATTTTAGCTGTTAAAGTCTAAAGCCAAAACTTATACACTTGGGGGCTAAGAATATTAATGCATCATACATACTAGAGGGACTACAACTTTTAGTAGATCATAAGCTTAAAAATAGCATGCAATGCCAAACTGCAGTTTCCAAAGCGAGCAAAGTAATTTCTTGTATTAAGAAAGGTATAGACTCCAGAGAGAGATATCCCTTTGCTCCTGTACAAATCATTTGTAAGACCTTATCTGGAATATGCAGCTCAGTTTTGGGCACCTGTTCTCAAAAAGGATATCGGGGAACTGGAGAAAGTGCAGAGAAGGGCAACCAAACTAATAAGAGGCATGGATTAGAGGAACTGAATTTATTCTCTCTTGAGAAGAGGTGATTAAGGGGGGATATGATCAACATGTACAAATATATAAGTGGTCCATATAGTGAACTTTGTGTTGAGTTATTCACCTTAAGGTCATCACCGAGGACAAGGGGGCACTCTTTACGTCTAGAGGAAAAGAGATTTCATCTCCAAATATAGGAAAGGTTTCTTCACAGTAGGAGCTGTGAAAATGTGGAATAGACTCTCCAGCTCAGTAGAGTGCTTTAAAAAAGGCCTGGATTATTTTGTAAATGTACATAATAAAACTAGATGCTAACATTTATAGGTAAAGTTGATTCAGGGAATATCCAATTTCCTCTCGGGAATCAAGAAGGAATTTTTTTTTCTCCTGCTGTAGCAAATTCAATCATGCTTTGCTGGGGTTTTCTGCCTTCCTCTGAATCAACTGTGGGTATAGGTTTGTGTATATGGGATTGTGTGTTTTTTTTTTGGTTGAACTAGATGGACTTTTTTCGAACCTGACTATGTCTCTATGTATACAAAATAAAGGTGCGCTTTTTCTTTAACTCGATAAAGAGTAATCTGAAAATAAAAAAAAACAACATCCTAGTGTTCGTGAAACCGTGAAACATTATCAAAATAGCAATCAGTACAAACACTCACAAAAAATATGAAATACATATCTCTTTAAAAGTATGAAAAAGAAAAGTCCATGGGTGAGATTTTTGGAGGTCAAACTGTGCAATGGAAGTCTTGAATTCCACTCCAATACAGGTATCTACAGGTACATCTCATAAAATTAGAATATCATGAAAAAAGTAATTTATTTCAGAATTTCAATTCAAAAAGTGAAATAATATTTTATAAAGATGTATTACACACAGAGTGATATATTTCAAGCATTTCTTTCTTTTAAATTTGATGATAATGGCTTACAGCTAGTGAAAAAACAAAATTCAGTATCTCAGAAAATTAGAATATTACATGAGACCAATAAAAAAAAGATTTTTAATACAGAAATGTTGGCTTACTGAAAAGTATGTCCATGTACAGTACAGTATGCACTATACCAATACTTGGTTGGAGCTCCTTTTGCATGAATTACTGCATTAATGCGGCGTAGCATGGAGGTGATCAACTCGTGGCACTGCTGAGGTGTTATGGAAGCCCAGGTTGCTTTGATAGTGACACTTAGCTTATCTACATTGTTGGGTCTGGTGTCTCATCTTCCTCTTGACAATACTCCACAGATTCTCTTTGGGGTTTAGGTCAGGCAAGTTTGCTGGGCAATCAAACATAGTGATGCCATGATCATTAAACCAAGTATTGGTACTTGGCAGTGTGGGCAGGTGCCAAGTCCTGCAGGAAAATAAAATCAGCCTCTCCATAATGTTGGTAAGCAGAAGCAAGCATGATGTAATAAAGGGGTGCCCTGACTTTGAACTTGATAAAACACAGTGGACCAACATCAGCAGATGACATGATCCCCAAATCATTACTGACTGTGGAAACTTCACACTAGACTTCTCACAACTTGAAATGCAACATTTTCCTCAGTCCATGATGATTTGGGGATCCATGTCATCTGCTGGTATTGGTTCACTGTAACATAGAAACATAGAAAAGTGACGGCAGAAAAAGACTGAGTAGTCCATCGAGTCTTTATTTATTTTTAATTTTTTTTTTTTTGTTATAATTTTTTTTTTTTTACATTAACCTTGTTGTCTGACTATAGATTTATGGTTATCCCAAGCATGTTTGAAGCCATTTACTGTTGACTGTACAGTACTGTTGACAACCTCTGTTGGTAGTTTATTCCAATCATCAACCACCCTTTCAGTAAAATAATACTTTCTAAGATTAGTTTTGAACTTCCCTCCAGTTAGTTTGAGGTCGTGTCCCCGTGTTCTTGATTTTGGTTTCATATTGAAAAGACTGCCCTCCTGAACCTTATTCACCCCCTTGATGTATTTAAAGGTTTCAATCATGTCTCCCCTCTCCCTTCTTTCCTCCAGACTGTACATATTAAGTTCCTGAAGTCGCTCTTGATATGTTTTATCCCCCAGACCTTTCACCATTTTTGTTACCCGTCTCTGAACTCATTCTATCTTATCAATATCTTTTTGTAAGTGTGGTCTCCAGAACTGGACACAGTATTCTAAGTGAGGTCTCACTAAAGATCTATATAGAGGAATCAGAACCTCCTTCCTCCTGCTGGTGATCCCTCTACTGATACATTCCAGAATTCTATTTCCTTTTCCCACTGCCTGGTCACTCTGTTTGCTCATTTTGCAATCATCTGAAATAAGCACCCCCAAATCTTTTTCTTCTGTAGTGCTGGCTAACACTGTACCCCCAATGCTGTACTCTCTAAGCGGATTCTTTTTCCCTAGATGCATTATTTTACATTTAGAAATATTGAACTGCAGTCTCCACTGCTTTGACCAATCTTCCAGCAATGCCAAATCATGTTCCATGTTACAGACACCTCCAGGGATATCGACCCTATTACACACCTTTGTATCATCAGCAAAGAGACATACCTTGCCCAACAAACCTTTAGTTATATCACTTACATATAGGTTAAATAGAACAGGGCCCAGTACAGAGCCTTGTGGTACCCCACTAGTGACTGGTCTCTGTTCTGAGTGAACCCCATTTACAACCACACTCTGGGATCCATCCTTTAGCCAACTGCATATCCACTGAACCACCCAAGGGTTAAGTCCCAGCTTGTACAACTTTTGTATCAGATCATTATGTGGAAATGTATCAAATGCCTTGCTGAAATCAAGATACGCTATGTCCACAGCACCACCCTGGTCCAAAACACTGGTAATATAGTCAAAGAATTCAATCAGATTTGTCTGGCACGATCTGCCCTGAGTAAAGCCATGCTGCTTTGGGTCCAGCAAGCTGTGTATTTTTAGGTGATCAATGATCCTTCTTTTCAGAAGTGATTCCATTACCTTGACTACAATTGATGTTAAACTCACTGGCCTGTAATTGCCAGCTTCTACCTTGCTGCCCTTCTTGTGGATAGGCACAATATTAGCTATCCGCCAGTCATGGGGAACTTCTCCTGTTAGAAGAGATTTATTTAAAAGATTTGTTAATGGTCCAACAACTATATCGCAAAGTTCTCTTAGAACTCTGGGATGAATACCATCAGGGCCCATTGCTTTATTAAGCTTTAACCGAGCCAGTTCCTCAGCTACCACTGTGTTTTATCAAGTTCAAAATCAGCTCAGCCCTTTATCAGAAAATTCTAGAGCACTTCCTGCTTCCCTCTGCTGACCAGCTTTAAGTAGATGCTGATTTCATTTTCCAGCAGGACTTGGCACCTGCCCACACTGCCAAAAGTACCACTACCAATATTGTTATTTCCCTATCCCCATTTCTTTGTAGGGCAATTGTCCTACTCTTACCCCCACTTTTCTTCCTTTTGCAGCCCTCTAGCACTCTCCAGGACTTTTTTACAGCCATTTTTGTGCCCAAAAGTTTGGGTCCCCATTGATTTCAATGGGGTTCGGGGTCCGGGTTCAAGATCAGGCACCGAACCGGAACCCAAACTTTTCCACGAAAACCCGAACCCGAACATCCAGGTGTCCGCTCAACTATACTTTTAAATTGTGAGGGAATTTTTCATTGCATCTAAAAATTAATCGCCTTGGGAAATAAGTCCTAGCACACCCACAATTTATGAATTACATATATCAGAGAAAATATGGGTATTTTAGTTCTAAATGAGCAGATGTTTGTCACATTTACTTTCAATTTCTAAGGACTACATATCCCATGGTACCTTGCTGCCTGCAAGAAGTGATTCCTGTACTGACTCCACTTCCTGAAACTCCTCCTCTCAGCACCTCTGTAGTTCAGAAGGCAGCTCTGTAAAATGTGCAACACAGTATTTTGACTGTATAGATACAATTAAAACTGTTTTCTATTATCCAAAAATATACTGAATATAGGAGCATATTCAGTACAGCAGTGCCAGGATAAAAGCACTAATTGAATATTGTAGTACTAATGGTTGCCAACCAGATCTTTTAATTGTCAGGTTGCATTGAAAAGAATTCTGATAAGGTTGGTATAGGTTACTGTCCTTTGTGATTTGTTCTTTGTATTGTTTATTAGAAAATACTGATAGCATTCACTTTTTTTGCTAAAACTCATGCTAAACTCCAATTTTTACTTTGAGATTTCATAAACTCCCTTTCTGGCCAGAGTAAGAGCAGCTATGGACATGGAGTTTATTTTTTTTAGCAAACTGTAATATGCTCATGCTCAAAATGTTTGCCAAACGCCATATATATCCATTGCTTGATGCATAAAATATTATGCTGCATATGAGCACAAACAATGTATGACCCCTTTTCATGAAAATCAAAAGCCACTTTAAAGAAATTTCCCAAAAAGCAAAATCTGTTGACCCTGCACTTGGAACAGTTTGAGCCGCATATTGTACTATAGGTGAATGTCACAAGCTATGCTTGACCCTGTCATATCATTTGCAAATATTGCATAATGTTATGTTCCCATATGATCTTTGACCTTTACCTTCATGTAACACAAAGATAACTTTGCACATCAAGCCAACAAGGGTTACTATACACTTGTACTGTTTTCCCAATTAACAATATTATACATGGGATACATTCATACTTTGATGACACTGTACATTTCTATTGTGTTTCTTATAAAAATAATATTCCCTATGTGTATGGCCACAACAAATCTTATTAATCCAAGGGCCAGAATGATTGAGTTTTGTGCGGTCCTCTGCAGTAATAACTTTTCTCTGCTAGACAGTCTTCCAGGTTGAATGACAGGCAATGTCATGTACTTCACTTTCTCCCCTTGGGTCATGCACCCACTCTCCCGGAACAGCGTCATTATGCAGCCTGAGCTCAGAAGTTTTCTGAACTGGAGGGTGATAACCAACCCCCCTCCCCCGCCAGTGGACAAAAAGAAGGACCCTTGATGTCATTTAGGTGCAGGGTCGGGACAGAGATGGATTTTTGGAAAACAAACTTCTGTAGCATAATCAGATCTGGTCACTGCTGGTATCATATAAAAGATCACCTATACTATCTATTTAACCAACACTGTAAAACAATTGTAGGAAGAAAAATTCTACTAGTGTGAAACCAAGTACAGTAAATCAGCAAAAAAATTTTGGTTTGAGAATTGTGTGCAAGGGTCAAGATGGAGATTCTGTATATTATAGCATTTAGAGAACTTAATCCATTTATTTTTGGGGCCCCCTCACCATAACTTTAAGGCCTCATACACATGGGTGTATGTTTAAAAATATGCAAAACGTCGGGTACGACGTCAGGGAAAAATGGGCGTTTTGCATCGGCGTTAGTGAGCGTCGGCGTCACTAGGCGTTTTTTTTAAAAAAAAAAAATTCCTCTGCTATTTTTTAATCAGCAACCATTGGCGTCAAAAATGCCGGTTAACGCCGGTACGGCGTTAGTGAGCGCTTTGCGGCATCGAATAACATGGAAAGCTGTAAAAAACACCCAAAAACGTGGCGTCAAAAAACGCCCGTGTGTATGAGGGCAAATAGTGTCACAATTTCCTAGACAAGTTTGTTACTTCCATTCTCAAGACCAGTGGCAGCTGGTGGGTTTTTCTTTTGGGGGGAGGGGGCGGAAAACAAGCACCCCCCCTCCGGACAGCAATGACAGCATCCCTCTCGCGGCGTGGGACTGAGAACCCCCCTACAGCGCGGGACTGACAAACCCCCCCACAGGCTGCCGGTGATCAGGCACCTACCCGAGGCTGGTGGGCTGTGGTGTCATCTCCTCTTCTCCTTGGGTGCAGGCAGTGGCTCTGTTGTCTGCTCCTCCCGTGACCTCTTCCATTGTGTGCCTGATCCCTGTTCCTCCAAAGCATTAGGCATCCAATAGGATTGCCTGGCGCTTTGGCCAATAGGGAAACAGGTCTCACGACCTGCCTCCTGATTGGCGGGGAGGAACTTTAGTGTGAAAATAGCGAAAATGTATTCGCTATCATCACACAACTGGGTGGGATTGGGGCGCAGTTCTCTGCGCCCCGAGCCCACCCTTTTTTTAAGGCCTATTAGAGCCTATGGCTCTAATCGTGCTTCAAAAAAGCACTGCCCCCATTGGAATCCATAGTCCGGCACCTTGATATGTAGATCAGGGGGCCAGATGCATTAATGGGGGGGGTGACGCCCCTGCACCCTCTATGGACGAGCCACCACTGCTCAAGACTAAAAGCCCTATTTACATTGGAATTCTTGTGCTTAGCATCTTCAAGTATAAGCAATTTTTTTTGTTTCCCAAATCACTTTTTTTTGCATTTAGATGTTCCTGCTTTAAAGCAGATTACGCTGCATTTAGGCACATTTAGTCACATTTAGAGTTTCTAATTGGATCCCGGATGCCCAGAATTCTATTTTCTTTAAACGCAGCTAAACAGAGTTAAAATAATTCTATAGATTTATATGTGTTTTGTGATGTCCTCCAAACTCATATTAGCACAGGTTTGACACTGCCAGTGTGACTGAGGCCTAATGGGCAAATTAAGTGTCATACATGTTGCATATTTCATTGTGGTTCACCACATCTGAGTCTCTCCTTTTTCCTGCCCTGACAATATCTGCTTAAATATAGTCAGCAGCTTGACTGAATTCAGACATCGCTTTTTATACAAGTTCCACTTCTCGTATAATGCAACTGTTAGTAAAAACCACTGCTAGAATGTGCTATTGGAGGAAACATCCTGTCTACTTTATTTTCATTGCTATATTTTAACCAGAGAAAGAAAGGATGATTTCATGTTTCTTAAAGTGTTTGTTAACGCAAAAAAACAAAACCTCCCTGATCTCTCCACTTCATGTGTCCCCTTCTCTGTGCTGACCACGTGGTCAGCGTACATCCGTCTGTCATCCACAGCTGTCCTCTCTGCTCTCCTCTCTCCTCCTCACCCTCTCCTCCCTGCCTGTCAGCTCTGTGTCTGTGTCTCTGTCTCCGTTTCCCATCCCACCGCTATTAGTACAAATAAAGAATGGTCACTGTCAGCCCCTATATTATAGGCAGGCATACCACACTATGTCAATTTTTTCTAAAAACGAGGCTTGTAAATACCATTGTAGAGTTATCTTCAGTCCGGTCACATGACTCGCGGCCGCTTTACATCTCCGATACAGGGCTTCTATGGGAGGGACTGAGTGGCCATGTCCCCTCCCCGACTGACGTCAGAGGGAGATCTCAGCCCCTCCTGCAGTAGCCATGTATTGGAGGTTTACAGCGGCCGCAAGTCACGTGACTGGCCTGAAGATCACCCTAAAAAGGTATTTTCAAGCCTCGTTTTTAGAATAGCGTGGTATGCCTGCCTATAATAGAGGGGCTGCCAGTAATTTATCATTTTGACTTAACAAAAACTTTAAACTATAATGCAGGGCCAGATCTAGCCTGTCTGATGTGGGGGTGCAGTAAAAAATGTCAGTGGGGCAGAGGATGGGAGGTCAGCAGGGCAGTGAAGAGCAACAGGAATCAGTAAGGCAGTGTAGAGGGGGCCAGTAGAGCAGAGGACAGGGGGCAACAGGGCAGTGTGTGGTGGGTCAGTAGGGCAGAGGACAGGGGTCAGTAAGATGGAGAACAGGGGTCAGCAGGGCGGAGGACAAGGGTTAACAGGGTGGAGGACAGAGGTCAGCGGGAGAGAGAACAGGGGTCAGCAGGGTAGAAGATGGGCTGTCAAAACAGGGTAGTGTACAAGGGTCAGTATGGTACTGTACAGGGGGTCAGCAGGGCAGAAGACATATAATATGTTCCTAAAGGAAAACAGCCTTTAGAGAGTATAAATAATATGTAAACATTGATGTTTTTAACAATAATGATAACTAGCAATCTTCCTGGCTTTACAATTAAAAAGTCAAGACAGCATGACAAAATGTGAGCAAGCCTTGGATTATGAAAGACATGGAGCACAATAGGACAGAACAGAAAAGTTCTGTAGCTGGCCAGTAGGGGGTCTTAAACGGGGATCAAGCGGAGCCTGCACCTGCTGTATTCAATGCACAAATATACCACAGTCCTTGTACCCACAAAATACTAATTACTGTGCCACAACTGACAGTCTCACAGACACAAATATACTTTAGGACAAAGGATCATTTTTTTAAATGAAATGTTTCCTTCACATGTTTTTTTGCACACAAAAAGGATATTTTTGTTTTAGGTAACAGATGAATTTCAATCTGTGTATGGGCAGGCTGGCTGTACAAAAGTTGATCTTCTGTACAGCCAGCCTCTAGGAAAATGTGTACTTGATCAGTGCCGCCGGCTGTGGCTGGCAGCAGTGATCAGTGTATATTAATGGCAGGGAAGTCTCCCCACTGTCAGAACCCAATACCTCAGCGATAGTGATTCCCCCATTCAACTTGAATGTGTGGATGGAGGAATTGGGCCATTTTTTTTCATTCAAAAATGACTGATCTGTTTGAAGGAATAAAATGACTAATGTGTGGGTTGCCTTACTGAGTCAAGTTTACAGAAGAACTTTGTTAAAACCAGCAAACTTTGATCAGGTTTATATACAGCATAATGTATAGAGTACAGGGTTCAGGAGCAAGTAAAAAACAAAAGATATTGAGTGCAGCAGTCAAGATGAGTGCCACATTCTCATCAGAGTCCTCCCTTACATCAAAGTCCCCAGCATTTCCCCTATACATCAGAGTCCTCCCTTACATCCATGTCTCCAAAGTCCCACCTTACATAAATGTCTCCAGAGTTCAACCACCTTACATCAGAGTCTGCAGAGTCCCCCCTTACTTCAGTGTCCCCCCTTACATCAGAATCCACTAGAGTGCCCCCTTACATCATGGTTCAGTTGTCCCTAAGTGATAACTGAACATGAAATCACTGGGCAAGTTTATGCGCAGCTGAAATCTTTACCCGCCCATGCTACAGTGCTATAGTGCATCTTCTGACCCCTCTTAGCATTTCTTGCACACACTACATGCTTTAGGTCATCTGTTGAATTTAGTCACAATTATCTGGAAGAGGGAAACTTAATATGGTAAAAGTTAATACAATTTCAAATAGTTAAGGTGTACCGCTGGCCCATCTAAACCCTGCTGCCCTATGCACTGGCCCAGGATTTCCATGACATAGATGCAAACCCTAAATGGATGATATTTGGTTAGTTAAAAATCACTGTATTCACCTTATTTTAATTTTTTTTTTTTTTTTTAGTGCTGCTGTTCTCTTGTAGCCTTACTGCAGTCACTTCTTTCTACATGCATGTACTCCTGCAGTGGCTGCAAAGTGGAACTTCTGCTTTAACCACTTCAGCCCCGGAAAGATTTCACACTTTAGGACCAGAGCACTTTTTGCGATTCGGCACTGCATTGATTTGACTGACAATTGCGCGGGCGTGCAACGTTGTACCCAAACAAAATTTGCGTCCTTTTTTTCCCACAATGGTGGTATTTGATCCCCTCTGTGTCATTTCTGATCACCACTATAAACAAAAAAAGAGCAACAATTTTGCAAAAAAAAACCATTTTTCTTACTTTTTGCTAAAATACAAATCCAAAAAAAAATAAATAAAAAAACATTTTATTTCATTGGTTTTGGCCAATTTATATTCTTCCTCATATTTTTAGTAAAAAAAAAAAAAAAATCACAATTGGCGTTTATTGATTGGTTTGCACAAAAGTTGCCACGTTTGCGAATGATGAGAATTAATTTCTGGGGTTTTTATTTTTTTTTATTTTGTACTAGTAATGGCAGCGATCTGCGATTTTTAGCGGTACTGCGATATTGCGGCGGACATGTCTGACCATTTTGACACTTTTTTGGGACCATTGGCATTTATACAGCGATTAGTGCTATAAAAATACACTGATTACTGTGTAAATGCCATTGGCAGTGAAGGGGTTAGCCTGAAAGGGGCGCTCTAAGGGTTAACTGTGTTCCCTCAGTGTGTTCTAACTGTATGGGGGCTGGGCTGACAGGGGGAGGGGAGTGATCACGGCTTCCATATACAGGAAGCCTGTGATCACAGCCCTTCCCCCTCTATGAGAACGGAGATCTCCATTCTCTCACTACAGGGGGGCCATTGCGGGTAGCCGGCAGCGATCGAGTCCACCCTACCCGCTCCCTGCCCCCCCCCAAACACAGTGAGCGCACACTCGCAATATTCGTTATCACGGCCGCCGTCCTGTGATGGCGTTTCGCGATAACGAGCCACCTTGCTGCCGTCATGCTGCGGCGGGTGATCGGCAAGTGGTTAAGTACTGGTGACCCCCTGGCATGCCACAATTGGCATGTCATTTTGAGGGTGGTGGTGGGCACCTAGTTTTCACAGGTACCCAGCTCCCACTTACGCTCTTGGCGGAAGTTCTCCTGGCGCCGAACGAAAGTTCACCTCTCCCCCTCTCTCTCTGCAATCTTCTGAGACACGTCACGCCTGGCCATTCACAACGCTCCCACACTGGCAATGCCAGCGCTGCAGAGGGGAGGGGGAGAGGAGCGAGGCATGGGGCGGCCGCATTGCTGGACCGTGGGACAGATGAGTGTCTGTTTATTAAAAGTCAGCAGCTATACTTTTTGTAGCTGCTGACTTTTAAATGGGTGGAACTCTGCTTTAAGTTCAGGTTTGGACCAATGTAGGATTTGGTCCAAACTTTGGATATTTTGTTTTTGCTTGTCCCAATGGCGGCTGGTGCTCGACAATCTGGGGGCACCCCCCTCTCGGTGGTGGATGAGGCCACCCCCCTCCCCCCAGGAGACAGACATGAATGCAGGGAATGTGGGGAACGTCGAGAACACACCCCCCACCTTAGGAGATAGATGTTCTGCCCGGGATGATTCTGATCTCCCCTCCTCCAATCTCCCCTCCTCCTCCCTCCCTTGTCCGAGCTGGGGAATGCTGGATGGCTGAGCTGCTGTGGGTGAGTTATCCCTGGAGTCACAGTGGCGGCTGGTAGGTCGGTCGATCTTCCCCTGCTTCTCCTCCGGTCGTGCATTTCCTCCCTCCTCCTACTCCCTCCTCCCACTTGGCCAATAATATCCCTTCTCCTTTTGGCCAATCGGGAAACAGGCCTCATGACCCTCTTCCTGATTGGCTGGGAGGAGAATCAACCGGACCCTTTGTTTATATTCTGCTGCTTGCTGGGGAAAAGTCATTCACAGCTAGTCTATCTAAGGAGAAGGTGTTTTGGTTTTTGATGGGCATTGGTAATCCTGAGTGACGTGGATTTACATCCGATAAACAACGTGATTGATGATGGATTTACATTGTGGAGCTTTTTTTGTTTTTTGTCTTTCTTAAATAAAGAACTTTTTCAAAAGCGTGTGATTGTATCCTACTGAAAGGCTATATGGTTTCTGGATCAGGTTTCTGTGTTCCAAGGCCTCATACCCATTTATATGGGCAGTGGGCACCTTCTGGTGTGAGATATCCCCTACTTAGGTGTGATACATATACCAACTGTAGCAGCAGGGGCTGCTGAGTATTGTGGTCCATCGGGTACCCTGCCCAGCCCGGCATTCACCTCTCAGACACTCAGAAACATAGAACAGTCCATGTACTTTTGTTTTTGTGTTTTTATTGAGGGGACTGCACTTGGATGGGGTAAGGGAAGTATGAGATGCCCAGTAGAATTTGTAGAACTTGCTTGGGACAAACTTTATACACTCTGGTATATACACTCCAGTCTTCACTCAGGCACAACTCTTGCTGCAGACTATCACTCCTCAGCTCCTCCAGCACTACTCTTGCTGCAGACTAAAACTCCTCAGCTCCTCCAGTACGTCACTTGCTTGAGCTCCCAGGATCAGCTAGTACAAATTGGTTAGGCCTGACACTGGCTCAGCCAGGCCTCATCAATTGCCCTTTACAGGCAGAGGCAATGGGTCCCTATAGTGTAGCAAAAATAGAAAGTTCTGGTGCTAGCTGTCCTATATGTGGCTACTGATCCCAGTCAGCCCTCTTCAGGCCCTGCCAGCCCTCCTTGCTGCAGCTGCCCAACTCCACTGCACCCATCCCAGACTGCACTCACCTAGTCCTCCTGACTGTGCATGCCACTCACCAGCCCTCCTGGCTGCAAGCAGTGGTTCCTCTCCCTGGAGACTTTCCCGGCAGTGCTCTCTCCCACTGTCCTCTCTCTTGCTCCACTTGTGCCTCCTGTCCAAGACACCTCTGCGCTTTCCTGGAGGTGCCTGTATGGACCCGAGTCGAGGCCCAAGATCACCCCTCCCCAGACTGGGGAGCTCCCTCAAAGAATACCCCAGACGGCTCCACCTCTCCTCTCCTCTCCTCTCCTCCTATCTTTCCAGAACTTTCCAGAAAGCTCTAGAAAGAAGAGGGAGGTCTCAGGGAGACTGCCTGTTAGTCACCAGCTCTACACTGAGCCACTCCAAGCCCAGAATGAAAATAAACAGGCCTAACCACCAGCTAGGCCTGCCTAAATTTTCCTGCTCTAGCACCTACGCTCCTAGAGGTGCTATACAACATAGACCTAAATACTTTAGATACATGTATACAGTTATTGTGGTTCCATATTGTTCTTCAATCTGTATTAAGACAGAGTAAATATACTGTATAATTAGTAATTTCCTTATTCTTTTAGATCCAATGTTCGTGTATAATCCTCCAGGGTCCTGTTGTGTTGGTTCTAATAGGCCTCCTTCTTCCATCTTTGCAACTGGGATTAGTATGATATACCTTCCTTGTTTTTATATATAGGCATTTATAGGTATTTTCCTTGCACCACCTGAATATGAATAATTAAAGCTTGTTTGGCTGTACTTCTCCTATGGATCACAGGAGTGCAATTCATTTTGCTCTCCTGTGACCCGTTATCAGCCGAGAGCTGGCTGAAGTCCACTCTCTGCTGACTTCACCAATGTCAGTACAGGCACACCATGGAATCTGGATCCGCCAGGTGCCTGGACTGACACCCATCTCAGCCTCTCAGCGAGCTGCTGAGAGCATGAGACAGCCGCTCCAGCCCCCTCCACAGCTCAGCGCTCCAGTGAGCAAGGAAGGGGCAGAGCAGAGAGCTGTGACTGACAGTCTACAGCTCTCTGCTCACGAAGCTCTCAAAACCGAGTGATTGACGGTGTTCGATCGCTCGGTTTTCATCGCAGAGGTGTCAGGGGACAGATGCAGCTTTGGACCGATGCTACATCCACCTAGGTAAATATAAAACTGCAAAAAAAATAAATCCTTTACTTCTCTTTTAATTTTTATAGAATTGTGCTCTACTTTTTTTCTGATGAAGTGGGCTTCAGAGCCTAAGAATTGAAGAACTGTACAAATCGTAAACCACACAAGTGGATCATCTTTCTTCTTTAAAATATGTTAGACTGAAAGCATACTATGTTTTTGTGTGGGTGTAATGGGTACTATTGCGGTGAAGCTATTCTGATGTTGATTAAGCTACAGTATCTCACAAAAGTGAGTACACCCCTCACATTTTTGTAAATATTTTATTATATCTTTTCATGTGACAACACTGAAGAAATGACACTTTGCTACAATGTAAAGTAGTGAGTGTACAGCTTGTATAACAGTGTAAATTTGCTGTCTCCTCAAAATAATTAAACACACAGCCATTAATGTCTAAACCGCTGGCAACAAAAGTGAGTACACCCCTAAGTGAAAATGTCCAAATTAGGCCCAATTAGCCATTTTCCCTCCCCGGTGTCATGTGACTCATTACTGTTACAAGGTCTCAGGTGTGAATGTTGAGCACGTGTGTTAAATGAGGTGTTATCGCTCTCACTCTCTCATACTGGTCACTGGAAGTTCAACATGGCACCTCGTGGCAAAGAACTCTCTGAGGATCTGAAAAAACACTGATCGTTCAGAACATGTAAGAAGGGGGGTAAATCTTCCAGAGCTAAAGTTGTTAATATAACCAATGCACAGTGTTCCCCCATACATCAGAGTCTGCAGGGTTCCCCTTTACAGTGCAAGGGGGTATTCTGCAGACCCCGATGTAAAGGAGAACTCTGAGCACTCTGATGTAAGGGGGAATGCTGTGGTGTAAAGGGGAACTCTGATGTAAGGGGGTCTCTGGTCACCAAGCCCCACCTTACATCAATGTACACAGCGTTCCCCTTTAGATTAGAGTTACCACTTGCATCAGGGTCTTGCTCTTTAATATTCATCAGCATTTAATTACATCAAGGGAGCATAGTGGCTGTAATACTACAAATCAGAGGGAACATGGCAGTGATTCCACAGATCAGAAGGGATTGGGGCATGGATCCATAGTGTAACATGGAGCCATGTACCTGGTAGTAGAGCCTGTCTCTTGTAGAACGAGACCTCTCATACAACCCTGGCTCAGAGTCCACTGGAGTGGAGACAGTGGTCTCATGAGCACAGCGAGGTAGGAGTGCCTCTGTAATGCAGCAGTAGACTGGATGCTGGATGCTGAAAGCTGGATGTAGAGCCTGGATGCACTGGCAGAAGTCAGCAGGAGACGAACGGCAGCAGCAGGTCAGCGATCTCAGGAGCTGGATACAGGGCAGAGTGAGACAAGCCGGGTCAAACACAGATAGGCAGATCAGCAGAAATCGGCAGGCAGAGAATGGTCAGTGGCAAGCTGGATTCGGCAATGGGTATCAGGCAGGCAAGAATAAGCAAGGTCAAGGCAAGCCGGGTCAGGATTGGAGAAGCAGCAAAGTCAAGCAAGCCAGGGTTGATCAGGTAGCAGATAAATCGGTATCAGCAGGTGCAGGTAATGGACAAGCTGCAGATCAGAGAGCAATGCCAGGGTGCAGTTGCTGTTCCTTTAAAGGCCACTGGGCCTCAAAGCAGATTAGCACGCACTTGTGCATGCGCGGCGCACATTTCTGCACATGTGCACACGTGTGCGCCTGTGAGCAGTCAGGGGAATTTCTGTGCAAACCTGCGCGCGCATGCGCGATTGCGGTGCCGATCTGGATCCCTGACACATAGATCAGAAGCAACTGGGGCAGTGTTCTCATAGATAATCATCAGGGGTACAGGGCAGTGATCTGATAGGTCAGAAGGGACTGGGGCAGTGATCTCACAGATAAAAAGGATGATATTTTGTACCCAGGATCCCCCTTTATAGTTTAAGCACAGAAAAGTGTGACCGTATACAGCAAGGATGGCATTGCCTGCTACACAACACAACTCCATCACACACAAGGATCCCTACCTGACGCAGCTCACTGTAATAAAATCCAGGGGGAATTTATGCCCATTGATGGTGTGCTCAGAGGAGCCTGGGCTGCTGTGTGAGCCCCAGGGGAAGTCCTGTGGTGGCAACGGCGGTGAAACACGCGAAAGGCAGAGGACAGATATCATGCACGGTCGACAGGACTGTCTTTAACACAGGGCAAAAGGGGCAGCTGCCCTGGGCCCATCATTGTTGTGGAGCCCAAAGCAGCTGCCCATTGAGCCCGCACTGCCCGAAAATAGTTAAGTGGATGCGGGAGGGCTCAAGAAAATGTTTGCCCAGGGTCCAATCAATATTAAAGACAGCCCTGACAGTCAATGTCAACCATTTTAATTTCTGGAATAACATACAGCTGTATCTTCATGTCTGTTTTAAAGACTTTCATTTGAGTGGAACCTTTGCTTTTTAACATTAAAAAGTTTTATGCGGAATTACACTATGTTGGTACGTTTCTATCTTTTATGCTGGATGTTTTGAACCTATCCTGGTGATTTATCCACGCACTGAGACTTGTGTCCCTTCCACTTTACCTGGCGGGGAGGAGTTGGGTGGAGTTGGATCTTGAATAAAGCTTATTGTAATTGAAGCAAATTTGACCACTCTTATGTACCCTATGGTAAGCGTGGTGTGAAATCATTATTGGTGACACCTCTGCTGTCCTTTTCTTCCATTCACGGCGTGTGGGATGTCGTCTCCCATTTACTGTGAAGCACTGATTTGAACGATGGACTGTCATATGCTCCATTAATATACACTTTCTTCTGTACTGCACTATTAGTGTCTTATAGATATTACTCCACCCGCATTGACAGGGCTTCAGCTGCGACTAAAGGAGCAGTATCATCAAATGCAGCTGCCTGGTCCTTCCTCAACCACCTGCCCAACTTGCTCCCAGTATCTTTTGGCGGAGATGTACTATGCCCTAAAAAATACTTGATTTTAAGGACCTATAATGTCTGTAATGGATGTCTGTGAATTTATGGATGATTGGCAACCCTGTTACCCAGTTGCCTTAAGAATTCCATCACATAAAATAATGATTGAACATAAAATCAGTACTGCAAATTTAGCTAGTTTACCACTCAGATTTAAGACCGCTTTTTAACATCTAACCTTTGGTCCTAAATGAGATAGTCCACAAGACCTTTCTATATACCATATGTATAGATAAAAATCGGTATAGTACACACCTGCTGTCTCATTGTAATGAAATGACGTGACATAAGGCTTTATGGATTAGCTGACTGTACACAAGTCAGGCAGCCAAGACATTTTTCCTGTATGCTCAAAAACTTAACACTGTGGAGAGAAAGCAGGCTGACGGCTGAAGTGTATGCAGCAGACCTTTAATTGGCAGGTTTGCAGTGAACAGCATGCATGGCATATTTACAGGAAAATTCTAATAGCTTAGAAAATAAAAAGGAATTTAGAGTGCACTGTGCTTGGATTTGGAGTTGTCATTGGTGCAGAGCAGTGAGCTCAGCCTCCTCCTTGTAGGAGTGCTGATACAGCAAGGCTATCAGGAGGCATTAGACTGCTGTGTGTGCTGCAAAGCCTGGACCCATCCTTTACAGACACCTGCTGCTGCTGCTGCTGCTGCTTTTGGGCTGCTATGGATACAGTGCAACACGTCTTTAAGGGTACTTTTATCCATTCAACCCACGCATGTGCCATGGAGGTATTAGAGAAATACATATTGGGCACTAACAGCACAGGGAAAGTAAGTCTTTCTGAATGATTCCAGATTAGTTAATATTATTTCGCAAAAATATGTTATATGACACGCTATGGTAAATTTGAAAGATGGGGATGAATATTTTATTTTGCTTTATAAAAATGTTGTAGTAATTACCATATACATGCTATACTTCTTTCTCTATCTTGATGCACTTTAAATATTGAATGTTATCATTTTACATCAGTATCCATGAAAGCATATAATTAACTTTGATATACTCTATAGACAATATGATAGGTTACTCAGGAACTGTATGCATGATGGTGATTTTGATATAAATGCAAAGGAATTACAAGACAGATTACAATGATATGGCTATAAAAAAAAAGAGTATTGTATAAAGCTTACAAAAGAGCAAAGTCTTAAAAGTGAATAACAGCTAAAAAGAAAGGAGGGAACAGGGAATGAAAATTGAGTAATATGTGATATTGTGCAAAAATATTACACAATTTAGAAGGACGAATAGTATATACAGAAGAGCAAAATTAATAAAGGACCAACATATATCCAATGAATATGAGAGTTGTATGTAAAAGTTAGGTAAAAGCAACGAACCTTTTCAGTGTAAAAAAAAAACAAAACAGTTTTTGCAAATATGTTTTGTAGCTACATTCATAGGATACATGAGAAAAAGTAAACACTTTTCAAATTGTTAAGCTCAAGGGTGGTCTATCACCTATTATGTGAATGTAGTATATATTATGTAGGAAAGACAAAACATGCTAAAATGTATGTGATATTGGATCTTGTAAATTTATGTCTGCTGTGGCACAACATGTATTGTCTAGATCAGAGGTTCATTGAGCTATGGCTGATTGACCCACAGCCAATGGTGCCTGCGTGGTTCCATGTGCAGTGCCACTTAGAGCCAACAAGATGGTACCCAATAATCTTTGTAGCCAACACTATGGGACAGCATTGTGACCACTAATGTAAGGGGTGCATTCAGAGGCGTAACTAGAACCTTCAGGGCCCCGGTGCAAGAAATTATGAAGGGCCCCCTGACCCCTGGCCAGGGCCCTTCCCTCTTCCCACTGATCCCGGGGCCCTTTACTCCTATCATGGGTCCCTTTATTACGGCACTGCATTGGGGCCCTTTCACAAGTTCTGCAGCAGGCCCCAGGGGGACCAGGGAAGCACACAGGGGCCCTGGGAACAGCAGAAGACAAGTAAACTGGATAGAGGAAAATGGAGGAGATTGGGTCCTCTAAATGCCACCCCCGCCATCCCTCCTATTCAGGTGTACAAGGGAGGCACATGGGCCCCCTGGACCATGGGGCCCGGTTGCAATTGCAACCCCTGCAACCCCTATCGTTACGCCCCTGGGTGCATTCTTCTCACTGAACACCAGTGTAAGGGGCATACTTACCATTTCCCCCTGATACATTGATATTAGCAGGGGTTCCTTGAGACTAAAAATGTATTTTTAGGGGTTCCTCTGGGATAAAAAGGCTGAGAAAGGTTGGTCAAGATATAAGGGTAGTACTGAAAGGCTCATTTATCTTGGGCAGGATTCACAAAATTAAACAAGGAGAGGACTGGGACAAACTTTTATGAAAGAGAATGAAGGTGGAATTACCAATTGAGAACATTTAAGGGACTGGCGATTAATGGGGCAATTCATTTTAGTTTTTTTTTTTGTAAATATATAATGAAAACTCTATATTTGTCCTTTCCTGTACCCACCCTTTTTCCACCATTTATTTTTTCTTTGATGTGTTATATATCACTGCGCATTGATTTATGTATGTAAGCGGAATTATATTAATATCAACATTAGTATCTTTATTGGTATTTAGAGTTGAGCGAACCCGTGGATGTTCGGGTTCGGTGGGTTCGGCCGAACTTCGGAAAAAAGTCTGGATTCGGCACCGAACTTGACCCGAACTTTACCCCGAACCCCATTGAATTCAATGGGGACCCGAACTTTTCGGCACAAAAATGACTGTAAAAGAGTCCTGGAAAGTGCTAGAGGGCTGCAAAATTATTTTAGAACAATAATCTGTCCCTTACAGCAACAGCAGGAACCTGACCCTATAGAACTAGAAGATGATTTTAGAACAATAATCTGTCCCTCTAAGCAGTAGACTCTACCTAGTCCAGTCAGATCCTTCTGTAATGCAGGATGAGATCTGCAATCCCTAAAGCAGTAGTAGTAGTAATCTCTGCCTATCTATCTATCTGCAATCTGTCCCTCACAGCACCGGCAGCATCCTCTCCCTACACTACCCAGAGAGCATGTGACATGCAGCACTAAGTGACTCCAGCTTATAAAGAGGCTGGGTCACATGATGCACTGGCCAATCACAGCCATGCCATTAGTAGGCATGGCTGGGATGGCTTCTAAGGGCAAACCAGTAAAACGCTTGTTGATTGGCTGCCCTGCAGCTATTCAACATGCGTGATCAAATACCCGAACCCAGAACTCGAACCCAAACTTTTTTTCAAATGTCCGGGTTTGGGTTTGGGTCACGGACACCCCAAAGTTCGGTACGAACCCGAACTTTACAGTTCGGGTTCGCTCAACTCTATTGGTATTCCTATCTATGTCTATCAAGTCTATCAGGCTTATTATAGAAGTATAAGCAGTATAACAGTGGTAATAGTATATGGAATTTGATATATAACATTGCAAGTGTTTATAAATTATTTTAATCTATGCTACATTTTACACCGCTGCCATATACTCATCAATTGTGAGTTCAAATTATGCTATTTCAGTTGATGGCCTGTACTAATATTACAATAGCCCCTCACGCTGTTTAGTGTGCAAACATCTGTGAGTCAATGTAATTATTACCTATCTTATAAGTACTTTGTGGTAGAGAATATTGTCCCTATAATTTGGTTGCTATTAAGGGCTAATTAATAGAAAACGGATAATGACCTGGTGAATGAGTTACATAGAAGAGTGATGACAAAAAAAGACAAAGTGGTCCATCGATTCTACCCCGTTTTTATTTATTTTTTTCCATCAGAGTTTGTCTCAACATGTTTAAATTCACTTACTGATGACTAACTCACTACCTGTGCTGGAAGTCTGTTCCAGGCATCAATTATTCTTTCAGAAAAATAATACTTTCTAAGGCTAGTTAGGAACTTTCTCCTGCTAGTTTGAGGTCATGTCCCTGTGTTCTTGATCTTAGCTTAATATTAAAAATACTGTCCTCCTGAACCTCATTCTCACCTTTGATGTATTTAAAGGTTTCAGTCATGCCCCCCCCCCCCTTCCCTTCTTTCCTCAAGACTGCATATGAAGTTACCAGTTTAGTTTTGTAAGTGAGGTCTCCAATCTACTGGACAAATTATTCTAAAGATCTAGATCAGAGGGGTCCAACCCGTGCGCCATGGGCCACATGTGGCCCAAGAGGGCCATGCATGCAGCTCAACACAAAATTGTAAACTTGCAGCTATGAATCTTCACGACTGAAGGGATGCCATGTTTGGCATAGCACCCACAGAGGTGACCTGCACAGACAAGCAGGGCCCAGGAACATCTGAAGGGATGCTGTGTTTGCTGTAGTACCGGCGGCACACAGTGGCTTCTGCTAGCTAGCTAGATCTAAGAGGGTGCTGGGGTGGACTACGCCCCCCCCCAGATTTCAGTATCACCCCCCCAGTGGGGCCCCCACCTTCAATCCCCCCTCTACCCCTGACACTGTTCCCAACCATGTCCCTTCCATGCACTGTACACACACAGCCTGAACACACAGCACAGTTGAAATACGATCATCTGCTCGACTTTTTCTGCTCATCAGCTATCCTTAGGCCCCATTCACACTTTGCTGCGATTCTGCCCACTATTCCAAATCGCCCTGTAATTGTGTCAAAAACGCACCATATTCATTCTTAATGGCACCTCTCATATATTCTGTTGCTCCTGCTTAAGACTCTGTTCCAATCAGTCTGTCCACAGATGTCCAGCTAAGCAATCCAATGTGTAAGGAGAGTTGTTCTGCACATTCATTTGGATCTTTAATGGGTCTTGCTAAGGCCTGATGCTCCTGGTCCCTACACCCCAGGAACAGCCATTTACTATCAGCTGGCATTGTTTAACCACTTGATGTGTCGCTATAGCCGAAAGACAGCTACAGTGCGGATTTACATTGCCGGGAGGGCATACATGTACGTCTTCCTGTGCTCGCACTGCCCGCGCACCCCCTGTGATCACCGTAAAGGCCCGATCATGGCCTTTTACCATGTGATCAGCTGTCAGCCAATGACAGCTGATTACATGATGTAAACAGAAGCTGGTAATTCGCTGACAGCGCGAGAAGAAAAAATAAAGCGGCTTCTGAAAAAGGGACATCGGTCCCACACAGTCACCGGCATGCTGCTAACCAGTGCCCACCGGTGGTCCTCACCAGTGCCCACTAGTGCCACCTACCGGTGCCAAACAGTACTGCTAACCAGTGCACACCAGTGCGCCTAACCAGTGCCCACAGTGTAGCATGACAGCGCAATTGTAATTCAAAAAGTGAAAGCGCCAAAAGCTGAAAATTGGCCCGGGCAGGAAGTGGGTATATGTACCCAGTAAGCAAGTGGTTAATCTCTTTTTTTTTTTTACCTTGACTCTTTACATACTCCCCTTTGTATGCACACTGTGCTTATATACCCGTTCCTTTTCTGCCCTCACCTGTCATCAGCATCCTTCCATGTTAAACCTTAATCCCCGTTAAAGTGGAGCTCCCCACCCAAAAGGGAAAGCTCTGCTTGTCTGCCTCCTCACCCCTCCACTGCTGCATTTGGCACCTTTTGGGGGGGGGGGGGGGGAGTGGGTACCTGGTTTGACGGATGAAAAACGGACATCAATGCATTCCTATGGAAAAACAGATGACAACGGATGATCATCTATTTTCGGATGATCATTCAGTTTTACTGCTACAGGACGGCAGCTGTGCGCCGGGTAACGCATACACGTATACTCTTCCAGGTAGCGAGCATGAATGCGCTCCACAGGCGGCTCGCTCCCGCTGTGATTATACACAGCAGGAGCCAATCAGCAGTTACTGTGGACTCAATGTCCGCCAGCACCCGACGATCATTTGGTACAAAGGCAGAATGGCAGTCTGCCTATGTAAACAAGGCAGATTGCCGTTCTGTTAGTAGGGAAGGTATGGATCCTGTGTTCCTACAAAGCAGGGACATTGATCCATGCCTTCCCCTAGTAAAAGCACCTCCCACACTGTACAAGAACACAGGCTAGGCACACATTTAACCCTTTGATCTCCCCTTATGTTAACTCCTTCCCAGCCAGTGTCATTAGTACGGTGACAGTGCATATTTTTAGCACTGTATTAGTGTCACTGGTTCCCAAAAAAGTGTCAAACGTATCAGTTAGTGCCCGATTTGTCCACCGCAATATCGCAGTCCCGCTATAAGTCACTGATCGGCACCATTACTAATAGTAAAAAAGAAATAAAAATTCCATAAATATATGCCATTGTTTGTAGACGCTATAACTTTTGACAAACCAATCATATACACTTATTGGGATTTTTTAACCAAAAATATGTAGCTGAATGCATATTAGCCTAAATTTATAAAGAAATTAGATTTCTTAAATTTTTTTATTGGATATGTTTTATAGCAGAAAGTAAAGAAAATTTTTTTTTCAAAATTGTTAGTCTTTTTTGTTTGTAACGCAAAAAAATAAAAAAAAACAGAGAGATGATCAAATACCACCAAAAGAGTTTTATTTGGGTATTTGCATGACCGCGCAATTGTCAGTTAAAGTAATGCAGGGCCAGATCACACAAAAAAGGCCTGGTCATGAAGGGGGGGGGGGGGTAAATCTTCCAGAGCTGAAGTGGTTAATATCTCTTTAAAGTGGTTGTAAACCCTTACATATACCCAGTAAAGTGACTGGACTCAGGTAATACACAGAGATTAAAGTGGTTGTCAACTCTCATGAAAAAAAAAAAAAAGGTAAGTATTATGAAATCCTTACCTTGGAACAAAGCTGTTGCAGCGGTCTCAGCACACCACTGTGACCGGCGACATGCTTCTTCCGGGTTCCGCTGCTCTGCCCAATCACAGCGCGGGCTCCAGAGCTGTGATTGGCCGGAGCTGCGCTGACATCACACCCGCGCATGCACACGGAAGCCATCGGTTACGGCACATTTACTGAAGGAACGGCACCCTGGGCCACCCTGGGGCCGTTTCTTCAGTGCGCATGTGCCAATGACGTCGGCACATGCAGATACAAGGAATATCTCCTAAACTGTGCAAGTTTAGGAGATATTCCCCGGACCTACAGGTAAGCCTTATTATATGCTTACCTGTAGTTTAACCACTTCCCGCCCG
Source organism: Glandirana rugosa (assembly GCA_018402905.1). Lineage (NCBI taxonomy): Eukaryota > Metazoa > Chordata > Amphibia > Anura > Ranidae > Glandirana > Glandirana rugosa. The sequence continues at coordinate 326,899 of BLSH010555922.1, forward strand.
GCGCATTGACAAATGACGTCCGGGCGGGGGGTTCATTATCCTGACTGGACGTCTATTGACGTCCTCAGGATAATGCGCGATCGCGTTCCCCTGGGGGCGCGCATCGCGGCGATCGGTGGTGCCGTGGGTCAGGCTGACCCACCGCATTACCAACTGAGGTAAAAGGCTTCGATCCGAAGCCTTTTACCATGTGATCAGCCGTGACCAATCACGGCTGATCACAGTGTAAATAGGAAGAGCCGTTGATCGGCTTTTCCTCTGCTCAGGTCTGCAGACCTGAGCAGCGGAGAGCCGATCGGCTGCTCTCCTGACAGGGGGGGGGCTGCGCTGAACATTTATCAGCGCAGCCACCCTCAGGATCACCCCACTGGACCACCAGGGAGCCGGATCAGGGCCACCAGGGAGCCCCCCCGCCGGACAGCACACCCAGGCCGCCCAGGACCACCAGGGAATCAAATCAGAGGCCGCCCAGGACCACCAGGGAGCCCCCACTAGACCACCAGGTAAGGGCATTATTGTGCACTGTAGGGATGGCACTGTG